>CM056052.1:367729930-368279930 GCA_029574335.1 Rana kukunoris
GGGGAACCCTGCGCCAAAATAAAAAAAATGGCGTAGGGGTCCCCCCAAAATACATACCAGACCCTTATCCGAACACACAACCTGGCAGGCCACAGGAAAATAGGGGGGATGAGAGAGCGCCTCCCCTCCTGAACTGTACCAGGCCACATGCCCTCAACATGGGGGATAGGTGCTTTTAGGGCAGGTGAGCTCTGCGCCCCCACCCCAAAGCACCTTTCCCCTATGTTGAGGGGAACAAGGGCCTCATCCCCACAACCCTTGCCCAGTAGTTGTGGGTGTCTTTGTACAGGAGGCTTATCAGATCCAGGCCCCCCCCTATGTGAATTAGTAATGAGTACATTGTACCCCTACCATTTCACAAAAGTGCCACAAATAGTAAAAAAGACAGGGGACACTTCGGGAGTCCTTTATTAAAAATAAAAAAAAATGATGTTCAGCGATGTCCATTCATCTTCTTTTCCGCCGACCCCAACCCCTCTGACCCCACAGGGAAGCTGAGTTAATTAACAACTGTCAAAGCAAGAGAAGCATCAGTCCGGTTTTTTTTTGGTCGGTCGAGCAACATGGACTTTCATCGTGGGACATTTTTTGTTTTCAATAAAGAACTCGTCCCAAGCTGTCTCGTCTTTTTTTACAATTTTTGACACTTTTTTTGTGAAATGGTATACCCCCTAACAATTCACATGGGGGGGGCAAAGATCTGGGGGTCCCCTTGTGAGGCTGGAATCTGGGGCCTCCACAACATTTCCTTTAGAAATTTAATTTTGCTATGGTAATGTTCTAAACATGGGAACATGTGCCACTTTGCAGGCATATTACATTTGTATTGTTTCACTTTAAGCATTATTAAAATCACTGCTCCCCAAAAAAATGGCAATTTTTCAAACTTTTTTTGCATTGAGACGTTCCCTGGGGCAGGACCCAGGTCCCTAAACATTTGCATTATTTTACATTTTTCTACATTAACCCTCATTTGTCATTCAGTTGCCCACCTCATTATTTTGTTCAGATATTTTTTCAAGGTTTCCACATTCTGTGGAGAAGTTATTGCACTGCTTAGCTTAGTATTGTTCACAAATACAGAGATTAAACTGTTTACCCCATCCTCCAGGGCGTTTATGAACAAATAAAATAGAATATGGTCCCAGCACAGAACCCTGAGGGACACCACTACCCACCCCTCACCATTCCAAGTACTCCCCATTTAACAAACACCCTCTGAATTTGCCCTTGTAGCCAGTTTTCAATCAATGTACTCACCCTATGGTCCATGCCAGCGGACCTTATTTTGTACAGTAAACATTTATGGGGAACTGTGTCAAATGCTTTTGCAAAATCCAGATACACCCCATCTACGGGCCTTTCCTTTATCTAGATGGCAACTCATCTCTTCATAGAAGTTTAATAGATTGGTTTGGCAAGAAAGATTTTTCACGAATCCATGCTGATTACTGCTAATGATACCGTTCTCAATACTAAAATATTGTATATAGTCCCTTATCATCTCTTCCAAGAGCTTACATACTGTTGATGTTAGTCTAACTGGTCTGTAATTCCCAGGGATATATTTTAGGTCCTTTTTAAATATTGGTGCTACATCAGGTGGTATCATTCCAGTAGATTGTTAGTAAAAATTAGGAACAATGGGCCAGATTCAGGTACATTGGCGCATTTTCTGACCGGAGTAGCGCACCTCATTTACGTTAGACCAGCGCAATGTAGAGGCGCAAGTACCGTATCCTCGTAGTATTTGAGCAGAAATTTGCGCCGGTACAATGTAATTCCCGAGGCGTAAGGCGGAGTAATTCAAGTTGGGAAGGACGTGGGCATGTTACATTGAAATAAGCCGTGACCCCATGCAAATGAAGGGACGGCCGGATTGCGCATGCGCACATGAAGCAGACCATGGTCATCACCTCTCTGCGCATGCTCACAACTCGGCACGGCGCAATCAGTGAGATTGGAAGTGGACCCGGTCAACTGAGTGAGCTACGCAGAGAGCTTAAATAGACAGACACAAAACGCACTTCCTTTGTAAAAGTACATCCCTTTGTATCCCTTCCTATACAGCAAGGTGCTTTTGTTCTGGTGTTTGTTCGCGTTTGTTGGTTTGTGACTTGTGTTTGATATATTTGTTGACTGTTTGGGCTAGTGTTTTGTATAATATATTTGATAGTGTTTTTGGTGACTGTTTGAGACTTGTTTGTTGATAGATTTTGTTTGATTGTTTTGTTGCTTGTTTTTTCCTGCTTGTTTTTGTGAGTGATTTTTGTTGATTGTTTGGGAGAGAGTTGTTGTATGAATATGACTGAAAGGAAGCGTAAGACCAATTTTTCTTTGGGGGAGAAACAAATTATTGCCCGGGCCCTTACTCAATATGGGCGTTTCCTGCACGGCCCGGAGAGTGCCAACACCACCCCGACCAGGAAGAAGGAGATATTGCAGAACATCACCGACCAAGTAAATTCATTGGGGGGGGGACCCGGACACGCGAGGGGATTGCCACGAAGATCAATGATCTCCGGCGTCTGGTCCGTGGGAAGCTGGGGCAGATGGCAGCACATGCCAGGGGCACTGGAGGGGGCCCACCATGCCCTGTTAGGCTGACAGTGGAGGAGCGTGCGGTGGTCCAGACCTTTAACAGGCAGTGGAGGGCCTGCCTGGCTCTGACTCCATTCAGGAGGCCGTGAGGACAGGTAAAGTTTTTTTTGTTCTATCTGGTGTGTAGCATGTGTGGGGGGGTGGGGAAGGGAATATGTGGCAAGTGTGTGGATCCTCCAACCTGTGAATGTTTTGTGTCATCCACAGATGTGCAGGAGGGTGCTGGGCCATCTGGCCTGACCGCATCATCCCCGGGACAACAGCCTGATGAGGACCCCCAGACAAGGCCGGAGTCCTCGGAGGAGCTTGAGGAGGAGGAGTTTGAGTTGGAGGAGGAGGTCATGTCAGGCACTGGCTTGTTATTTTTGGAGGACTCTTCCTCTCTGGCTGGCAGCAGCCAGCCCTCCATAAGGGGTAGCCCCTCCCACTCCTCCCCAAACAGGGCTCCCCTCCCAAGGGGCACCTCTTCTCCCCGGCCACAAGCATCATCTGGAGGCAGGAAGTCGTCCCAGAAGACCAGGGGGTGGCCGAGGTTCTGCCTGACAATCTCAGAATGAACCAGGCCCTTCAGACCTGCCACCAGGGACAGGTCAGCCAGACTTTGGTGTGGATGGAGGAGAGCCTGTCCTCCATAAAAGTAACGCTTGGGGACCTGGACTGCCACTCCCGGGCTCTTACAAACTGCCTAAACGAACTGCAGACTACTACAGCAGACGTTGGGCAGGATGTGAGGGCCCTCACCCAGGCTATCCAGGCCAATATGGCAACACTAAATGCTGGCCTGAACAGAATAGCCGTGGCCTTGGAGGGCAGGCCGCCAGGTGGGCAGAGACCAGGGGCTGCTCCTCCTTCCCTGGATTACCCCCCCATGAGTCCACCCTGAGGAGCCGGGGCCGTGGCCGTGGGCGCCCCAGGCGTGGGTCACGCCAGCGGCATTAATTTTGTTTCCCCCCTTTTTTTTTTTTGATGGACTTTTTTTTTGTTTGCTGGATTTTTTTTTTTTGTTTTGCCTTATTTTTGAATGTGGGGGTGACATTCCTGCCGGAAAAGGGGTGTCACCCTCATTTGTGGTGGAGAATGGTTCCCTAGGACCAGGGAGAAGTGATCCCCAGGTCCGTGTGAATGGTGTATGAATGTACAGTGACATAATTGGAGCCGTGGCGTTGCTGCTCACAAGTCCTGCATGGTGGGCTTGTGTCAATCCAATTTGATGAGGATGTGGGGTGTGTGTGCTAGGGACCACAGTGGGGTGCATGCATGTATTCTCATTGTGCCATGATTAATGTGTGTGTTTAACGTGCAAAGATGCCTAATGTGAGCTGTCTCCTGGCTGCTCTTCCCTCAGAAGACGGGGTAGCCTCGGTTAGGGGGGGATTGTCTGGTTCGGGGGTCAGGTCATCAGGTCATGTCAATCTCCAGGCCCTTTCTCACTGCAAAGTTGTGCAGCATGCAACATGCACCGATCTGACATACAAAGTTTGGGGAATACAACAGGGTACCCCCAGACTTATCCAGGCATCGGAAACGTGACTTCAGGAGGCCAAAGGTGCACTCCACGACTGCACGGGTTTGGGCGTGTGCTTCATTGTATCTTTCCTCTCCTGGGGTTTGGGGGTTCCGGATAGGAGTCATGAGATGGGGTCCCAGTGCATATGCAGAGTCACCTGGAAGGGAAAAGACAGGAGGATGTTAGTAGTGCATGTGCCCCTTGTGATTTCTGCATCATGGGGGGGGGGGCAGTCATGCCTGACTCCCATGTCATTTACCAACCAGCCAGCTGTCCCCATACACGTTCTGTTCGAATTCCATTGGGATGGGGCTCTGATTGTATATGTAGCTGTCATGGCTGGATCCGGGGTGTTTAGCATGGACGTGCCATATGAGGCCTTGGGCATCGACTATCACCTGTACGTTGATGGAGTGCCAATGCTTCCGATTGCGGTATATGTGCTCTGTCTCACGGGGGGGCTGGAGTGCCACATGTGTACAATCAATGGCCCCCACGGTGCGTGGGAATCTGGCAATTCTGTAGAAATCTGTAATTGTTTTCAGCCGCAGGTTCTCAGTGGTTGGTTTGATGATTTGGTTGGCCATGCGTCTGAGGATTGCAGGGATAACCTGGTGCACACATCTGCTCATGGAGGATTGTGACATTCCAGCCACCACTCCACTTGTTCTTTGAAAAGAGCCACTGGCAAGGAAATGGAGTGTTGCCAGGACCTTGACCAGTGGCTGCACTGCATGTGAGCGTTGTGTTGGGCTGGTGATGTCCTCCTGCAGGGTTGTGGTTAATTCCATGATGGCACGAGGGGTGAATCTGAAGATGCGATACACCTCAGAATCACTCATGCCAAAGATGTCTATGCGTGTGCGGTATATCCTCTCCCGTGCCCTCCTCCGTGCCCTTCTTCTTTGCTCATCTAAAGTCAGAAGTATAGCTATGACCATGGATGCCCCTGGCATGTTGGCATACAGTTTGTTGTCCTGCAAGTGTGGCTGCTCAGCTCGTCCCTAACAGTGTTGCTTTACCTGACATGTAGACGGATTGTCTAATTTTAAACCTGCTTTTATATGGACTAATTTTAGACAGTATGTGCAGCTGTTGCGCACAGCACGTAGCCTGCGCTGCACCAACTTACTTTTGTGGATCGCCGTAACTCCCTCATTTGCATATTTGACTAGCAAATCAATGGTGTGTCTAGCGCAGCTTTGGGTGCACGGATGCGCCGGTCTATCAAAATTACGCCGGTCGAAAAAATTTAGATTTCATGCGTATATCAATTTGGGGATGCGGCGCATGGATACGCAGGCGCATATTTAGACTTACGCCACGCATCTCCTGTAACGCCGGCGTAATGGCTCTCTGAAACTGGCCCAATGGTCTAACAATTACTTGACTGAGTTCCCTAAGTACCCTTGGATGCAAGCCATCTGGTCCCGGTGATTTATTAATGTTAAGTTTCCCAAATCTAATTTTAATTCTGTGCCCTGTTAACCATTAAGGTGATTCCTGTCATAAGGATAAACACTGCAGTTGTGTTTACTGAAGCCCCCCCTGATTCCCTTCTGAAGACTGAGGCGAAGAATAAATTCAATACATTCGCCATCTCCCCATCCTTTGTGAGCTGCTAGTATTGCTTGTGGTGGAGGTTCTTCACGGATACACCTACAGGATACTTAGATGCACATTGTGTCACCATCTGGAATCTTATGTGTCCCGCTCTTTATGAACTTTTACATTTTAATCAATTATATATTGTGCTTTTTTAAAGTTTTTTGTTTTAGCGTTACACTATTGTATAATATGTTTACTTGCTAGGATTTGGTATTTTGGCCTTGAGTGTTCAGCTGCTTAAGTGTGAGGGTTTGTTTTGCGCTGATAGTTTCTCTAGCACAATAATGGAGTACCTGTTCGCCAAATCACATCTACTGATATCCAGACTCTTCAGTCTGTGGGAGCTATGGCTTACAGATATAAGAAGTACACCACGTCCTTAATTAGGCATTACAATGCCTTGAACTTTACCCCCTGGCTTTCTTTGTTACTTCCCTTTATCCCCATGTAGGGTTGTCCTATGCGCAGCTGAGTAATATGTAGCATTACCCTAAAGTGACTGGCAGGAACACCAGGAATTTCAAACAAAGGAAAAAATACAAAGAGAACAGGATACTTTTTCATACACATACATGGTGAAGTAGGCACATATCAGAAATAGGAAATGTTGGGGTAACAAATGCTCACCTGTTTCGTAAGAGAGAATAACTTCAGCTCAGTTTGTTTTATCCCAGTAGCTGAGCTCCTCCATGCCTCTTAGGAGTTTGGTTGCCCTTCTCTGCACTTTCCTATATCCTTTTTGTGAACTAGTGCTCAAAACTGAACTGCATATTGCAGATGAGGTCTTACTAATCATTTGTACCAGGGTAAAAGGGTAAAATTATGTTTATCTTTCTGGAGTCTTTATCTCTTTGAAGGCTAACTTCACCTTACAAAAAATAATTATATGCTGTTTTTTTTTTTGCAGATAAAAAAATTGCATTTATTATTTTATTCTACAAGAGCCTGCAAAGTATTCCACTCATGATTAGTGGATCACGGTTGCAATGTCATGCTCCTGCATACTCTCTCTCCAGCTTTCTGCCCATACCTGTGTAAAGGGCTTTAGACTCATACACACGACCGATTTTCCCAGCAGGAAAGCTGCCATGAAAGCGGTTGGCCGGTAAAACCGGTCGTGTATATGCTTCATGGCAGTTTTCCCGATAGGAAAACTGCTGAAAAAAAAACCTGCTCTCTATTTTCCCGTTGAGATTCCCGACAGACTTTTTCCAGTCGAGAAAACCAGTCGCGTGTATGCTTTTCCGAGGGAAAAAAATCATGCATGCTCAGAATCAAGTATGAGACGGGAGTGCACCTTCTGGTAAAACTAACATTCGTAATGAAGATAGCACATTCCTCAATTCCTCTCTCACTAAACTCACCAAATACTAACACGTGATAACATGAGATCAGCAAAAGCAGCTCAAAGGGTGGTGCCATTGGAATGGAACTTCCCCTTTATAGTGCTGTTGTACGTGTTGTATGTCACCATGCTTTGGACCGGCGGGATTTTGTATGACAGTCTGTAAACAAGACAAGCTTGGCAGGAATCCTGTCAAGCTTGGCAGGAATTCCTTTGGGACAAAAAGTATGAATGGACTATAATGGACTATAAGCATATCGATTAGCCACAGTGACAGAAAGGAATTGTAGTTTATTCATTCAGAGATGTATGTGAATGATGGGGCTGTAGCCCTGTTGCAACAAATTTTAAATGTGACAGTGGCTGCGGAATAGAGGAACCCCCACCCACTTGTTAAATTAGCTCCCCAAGTGCATAACTTTACATTTATAAACATGGAGGTGTGCTGTGTTATGACCCTGCGTGGTATTGGCACTCTGGACTATGGTCTGGATCTCAGATGCGGAGGTTACTCAGGTCACGACCACCAGATTATCTCTATGTACAGAGACCTTATGGGGTCTTTTGGTCATCACAGCCTCCAGTGAGAAACAACCTTGCTATTAGCGTAGCTATTGCGTCAACATGGAAATAAACAGAAAGCGAAGCAGTAGCAAGAAGGCAGAGAATGTTATGACTAAGGGGCACTAAGCAGAGCCTATGATGCCAAAGCAACAGTGAACAGATACCAGCAACAGATTACAGTCCTCTAGACACAGCAATTAGTATACATAGCAACAGAGCAATAATGGCCACATGGGCTACTTGCGGTACTGATGAGTTCAGTCTGGAGGTCCTTCCTGCAGGATGATGAGGTCCCTTTGGATTGCAGGCTGTGTAACGGACACAGGCTGGGTAGTGCTGCGGTCTTTGTGCTGTGGCCAATGCTGGGGTGAAGGAGTGTAGAGTCCTGGGTCTCCTGTGTGAGGGGTCCGGGTCCCTGGTGGCGGCAGGCGTCCAACAGGAATAATCGAACACCCTGCCGCCACATCAGGGGATTTAAATAGTGCGCCTGGAACGCGGAATACTGCGGGTCGCACTTCCGCGTTCCAGCGTGGAGCGCAGACGTCCGCGCACCGGAAGTGACGCGGATGAGATGTAGAACGGAGCGCGGCTGTCAATACTATGTACAGCTGCGCTCGTTCTATCAAAAGTAACGCAGATGGCGTTACATGCTGCTGGAAGATGAGCTGCTAGGACCTTGCTAGGTCCAAAGCGTGCTATACCATCATCCTTGTCAGTGGAGGCTGCTGAAAGGAAATAAATCGGTATCACAGGGGCAGACTAAAGTAAGGAGGAGGGACAGATTTGTGCCCCTTTGTGTGGCTTTTAGGTGCTCTTGCCAACGGCTGAGTGGTTGGATGTTAAATGCTTTGTTAGGCATGTGGTACCCAAATGGTTGGTGTTTTTGCTACGTTTGATGTGCCTGTGACACAGTTTGAAGATAGCAACAGTGCGATCTGCTGAAGATGTGCTGAAAAAGGTCCAGACAGCTGAGTTGTGGGGAGTGGGCCGGGAGATAACAGCTGCAGAATGTGATGGAATAGGGTGGCTGCTCTCTACTCTTTCTTGATGTCAACCTCCTTGGAGTTGTGCCCCCTCACCTTCAGTTTCCTCCTCTGCTTTATCTGGCACCCAAGTCGTATCAGTGACATCATCATCATCTCCATCTTCATTATTACCACTGGAGACAACATGCTGTGGCTTGGGAACGTGAATGCCAATTTGTCTACCAGGGTTCCTCCCTCTCTTTAGGCTCACGTTCCTGTCATTTTAAACCTCAGAACCAACATCTGAATCCAGTAATGGCTGGGCATCATCAAGGAGCAAGTGGCTTATGCTGTGGTCAAATAACTCAGCTGACTCCTCAATGGCTGATGTTAGGGCTATGGCAGGAATAGATGTGGACAAGGAGGCAGGTTTATCCACTCTGGCAACTGCAGGGGACTGCAAATTTGTCTCTGCTTGTGTGACAGAGGATGAGGAGGATGAGGAAGGTTTAGTAAGCCAGTCCACCACCTCCTCTGCATGCTGTGGCTGGATAGCACAGGAAAACTTACTAAACAGAGGAAATGAAGCCCTGCCTGAGGACTGACCACCACCACGTCCACCTTTGGACACTTTTGTTGCTGGCCCCCTAACAGTGCGAAGGGAACGTCTGCCTCTCCTTGTTGTCCTCCCAGACATTATTGCTAATAAGCAAATGTAATGGCGAAGTTGAAATCTGTACGTAGATGCACTTTAATCACTGTAAAGAGGTGTTTGGTGCCCTTTAATTTGAGTACTCAAACTACACAGACACACTCCACAGATACAATATAATATACTGCAATAAAATGTACAGTGATGCACAGAACTATATGGCGTTAAACTGTCAGTAACGCATGCAAAACTATATGGTGTTAAACTGGCAGTAACGCACGCAAAACTATATGGCGTTAAACTGGCAGTAGCGCACGCAAAACAAGATGGTGTTAAACTGGCAGTAACGCACACAGAAATAAATGGTGTTAAACTGTCAGTAAGGCACACAGAAGTAAATGACGTTAAACTGTCAGTAACGTAATCAAATAGACAGTGTTCAACCATCAATACACTGACACTATCTGAACTGTCCCTACTCTAGCTATACACTAATGTCAAGATTACTGACACGGTCTCACTACACTACACTGAAACGATCTGCGCTGTCCCTACTCTACACTAGACATGTGCAGACTGGAATATTTTGTTTCGTTTTTTCGTTTTCGTTTGGAAAATAAATTTATTTAGTTACTCCCGAAAATCGTTTTGATTTTGTTTTTCGTTGGGAGAATAGCTTTCGTCCGAAAATCCAATAATACTTGGTTTCTGTCGAATGGTCAAAAGAATATTCGACGGAATGTTGAATCTTTACGTCGAATCGCACATTTCCGTTTGAATATCCCGCCAACAAGAATTCTAATGTTGTATGACTAGTAATAATGTTGAATCTATTCTCTATAATGTCGAATCTATTTTCTCATAAGTCGAAATCTATTCTCTGTAATGTCGAATCTATTATTTCTATAGTGTCGAATCTTTTCCCTATAGTGTCAAATCTCTCTATATCAAATTTTTACCACAACGAAAACGAAAATAAAGTATTTTTTATGTTGGATCTTTCGGGTTTTCGTTTCTTGCGCGTTCGTTATCGTTTGTTAAAACGATAAAGAAAAAAAACGATTTTCAGACGAAAATGCATTCTAACAAAAACGAATGCACATATCTACTCTACACTAATGTATGTATAAATGACACAGTCTCACTACACTAATGTATGTATAAATGACACAGTCTCACTACACTACAGTTAAACTATCTGAGCTGTCCCTACTCTAGCTGCACACACTATGCAAAGCTGAATGATGGTGGTCCTCACTACACTCACACTATCCCTAGACTGATCCCCCGTACACACATGCAGGATTTCCGACTGGGAAATCTCAGAACCTGCTTGGTCAGTTTTTTCCCCTACACATGAAAGGTTTTTCCAACAGCAAAACTGCGATGGAGCATTGGTCAGGAATCCCGTCCCATAGAAAAATTGCCAAAAAACGCCGGGCAAAAGTCTGCCGGTTTTCCCGGCGGGAAAAAAGAGAGCTGGTTCTCTTTTTTTTGTCCGGCAGTTGTTGGGCATTTTTCCTGTCGGAAAAAATGCAAGGAGCATAAACACGGCTGGGATTCCTGGCCAAAAGTTCTCCTCACAGTTTTTCCATCAGGAAAACTGGCTGTGTGTACGAGGCTTGACACTAAACTAATATTGTACACAGACAACTGAAGCAAAATAGCACAGTATAGCACACTAACAGCACTGAACAGTAGACATGTGCATTTGTTTTCGTTAGAATGCATTTTCATCCGAAAATCAGGTTTTTCCGTTATCGTTTTAACAAACGATAACGAAAGCGCAAGAAACGAAAAAACCGAAAGATCCGACATAAAAAATGCTTTATTTTCGTTTTCGTTGCGGTAAAAATTTGATATAGAGAGATTCGACACTATAGGGAAAAGATTCGACATCATAGAGAAAAGATTTGACATTATAGAGAAAAGATTTAACACTATAGAAATAATAGATTCGACATTACAGAGAATAGATTTTGATTTATGAGAAAATAGATTTGACATTATAGAGAATAGATTCGACATTATTACTAGTCATACAACATTAGAATTCTTGTAGGCGGAATATTCGAACGGAAATGTACGATTCGACATAAAGATTCAACGTTTCGTCGAATATTCTTTTGACCATTCAACAGAAACCAAGTATTATTGTATTTTCGAACGAAAGCTATTCCCCAACGAAAAACGAAATAAATCAAAATGATTTTCGGGAGTAACTAAATAAATGTATTTTCCAAATGAAAACGAAAAAACAAAACATAATATTCCAGTCTGCACATGTCTACTGAACAGAGCACTGTTCTATCTCCAAAATCACACTGATAATGGTTGAAATTGCACGAATACTTATACTGTGGGGCGGAAATGAGCCATGATTGGATAAAGTCATGATGACAGTGTCCAATCATGACTCTGACAGTGCTCTGTGCCCTGATTGGCTGAAGCTTTCACTTCTTCAGCCAATTGGGTCTTGCAATGCACTGTTCAGCGCTACAATGCATTATGGTCGGTTCAGGGTGGGGGGGGGGCAAACGGTCGAACATACCGAAAGTTCAGCTGTTTCCCAAACGACCGAACAGCGAAAGTTCGGCCCAAACTTATGCTCGGGCCAAACTGTTGACCCGTCCCTATCTAGCAGGCTTTATGTAAAAAGCCAGGGGTAACAGAGTCCTTCTTCACCTCACACCACCCCTCAATCTGACGGTCAAATCAAACCTATTGTAACGTTACTGCCGTTACTATCCGCAATCCGAGCGCAGCTGTATCTTTTTCTGACAGCTGCGCTCCGTTCTGTGACCTGTCCGCGTCACTTCCGGTGCGCGGACGTCTGCGCTCCACGCTGGAACGCGGAAGTGTGTCCCAGCGCGCGCGCCCATCTCCTTCACAATCACCCGGGCTATTTAAACCCCTAGGTTCGGCGGCAGGGTGTTCGGTTATTCTCGTTGAACCCCTGCCGCCACCTGGGATCCCTGCAAGCTGCCTCAGCCCTGCTGTCTCTCCAGACCAGAGGACTCCCAACTTGCCTGAACTACCTGCCCTGTCTGAATCCAGCTAAGACCTCCAGATCCCCTCCTAGTGGATTTTTATCATGGAACCTGCATCTGCATAAGGAGAGATCAAGCTGACAGGATTAACCCCTGGCCTCAGCCAAAACCGCAAGTACCCTGTTACCAGGAAATATCAATCATACTAACAGTAGTATTCCCTATGTAGAAGGACTGTGTGTATTCTCTCTGTAGCTGCTAATCATCACTTGGAGACCTGTCATATTCTATGCATGTCTGTAGATACCACTGACACTGGGTTTTAACCCCTACTTATACAAGCTCAGCTTATGTTAAATTCATTACCTTACCAAGCAGGACTGCCATATACTTCTTAAGAGACTTATACTTTGTTATTTGAATACTAGCCTATGATTTAATAAGCTAAGTTTTACTATCTTGTTCCACCGGAGGTTGTGATGATTTAACCCCAGCTCTCAGTTCATCTTGAGAGAGGTTGGTGGTTGACCTGAGAAGCCTCTAAAGCTGGAATCCACACATAAAGCCTAAAACCCGAGTTTAACCGCAGAGGCGTTACACCTATGAACCAGACTCTCAAGCTCTACCTTCAGTACTATGTTAATTCATTAGTCTAATTTGAATATTTTCCTTTATCTGAGCTTGCCATCAACTCCCATTGTGCCCTTCACACCACACCTTTTTATGCATCTCTAGGCTGTCACCCATGTACTTTTCCAGCAAAAAAACAGCCTCCTTCTGGTGTACCCGCAGCAGACCCACGGGTAAAGAATCACTGCACTGAAGAATTAATTGCCTATTTTAAAAAAATGCAGCAGGCATACACTCTATTCTATTAAACGAAAGAACCATATACCATATACCACTGTATGCAGTGGGAGAGAGTGTGGCTATCTGCTAAGTATGTGAGACTGAAGCAACCTTCTTTTAAGTTGGGCCCTCGATTTATCGGTCCTTACAAGACCAGAGGCGATTAAGTTCGTATGTGCTGCGCTATATAAGTTTTCATTCATTCATTCATTCATTTATCATATTGGGCCAGTCTCGTAGCACCTGAATTGCCCACTTCTCTCTGGATACACACAGTTTTTCATGTTTCTCTTCTCAAAAGGTCAATCTTCAACCCGTACTCAGGAGCACAACAACCACCTCCTCTTGTTCTTGTGGATGGGCAGCACGAGTAGGAGGTATCTAAGATCTTAGATTTAAGAAAGTGGGCCATGGGGTACAATACCTTGCTTACTGGAAAGGACACGCTATGACTAATCGATTGTGGGTTCCCACTAGAGATTTACATGCTCTTGCCCTCATTTAGAGGGGTCCATTGGGAGGGTCTGTCATGTGCCTGGGTTTGAAGTTAGGTTTTTCCACCTCTGTCCTTCTGCTCTGTTCGCTCTGCCACTGTGGAATCTGAGCTTCTGCAGCATATACTCTGCATAGTACATCTACTCTCAAGCTCCATCTGCCTTCCAGCTGCAGTCAACCCACAATCAGCCCAGCTTAAATTGCAAGACTTCCTGTACACTGTGCCCATTTGTTGAAAGTGTTTACCTGGGTGTGTGCTATGTTATTGAACTACTGAACTTCTGGACTTATGAACTTTGCCTGATTCCTGGACTACTCTCCTAGCCTGATGATTCTGCATTACTCTGCCAATTTGTGTATGACCCTGCCTGTCTCTGACCACGCTTCTGGATTCTGACTTTGTACCTTGCTGTCAAGACTTGTTGCTGACCTGGCCTGCCTGACTATGCTAACGACTCAACCCCCAGCCAAAGGTCCCTGTGTTCATTCAGACATGGAGTTGTGGCCCGGTTCTTCCCCCCCTCTCTCTATATTGGCTCACTGACTTTGATTGACAGCATCGGGAGCCAAAGGCGCTTCATTGCTGTCTCAGCAAATGTGGAGGGAGAGTCCCAGACAGCCCAGTCTTTTGTGTAACATCTCTGGGCTCAGGGAGATATTAGGGGGGCAGAGGGGGGCTCCTGCACACAGAAGTTTTTTTTATTTATATTTTTATCTTAATGCATACAATGCATTATGATAAAAAAAACCTTATGCCTTTACAACCACTTTAATTTTGCTTTATTCCTAGTACAAGGAGTTGCCCAGTGTTCGGTCAAAAGCTGTTTAGAACTGTTTAGGGTGTCCAGTGTAAATGAGCATGACAGCTTACAGTTTTCAATGGTTACTAAGGAAGCAGCAACTACTTCCAGCCACCTAGTCCTTGCCAACCACTGAAATCTCCTGGACCATTTGCTTACATGGTTGTGAATCCACGATATTTTTTTTTTTTTATGAAATTCAAATAAAACGTAATTGCTGGCTTATTTAATAATACTAATAATAATAAAAAAAACAGCACACAGACCCAGGGGTGGACTGACATGGGGCTCCCGGGCAATAGGAGATTATAGGGCCCCTGGGCAATAGGAGAGGAATATGGGGTCCCCGGGAAATAGGAGATTATGGGGGTCCCCAGGCAATAGGAAATGTTGGGGCCCCCAGGCAATAGGAGATTATGGGGCCCCCCAGGCAATATATTATGAGGCCACACAGTATACACACACATACATCATACATACACAGTATACACACACACAGAAGCATGCTGTCATTAGGCAGACACCTTGCAAGCTCCCCCATCGATCTACTCCAGGACCAAGTAGATTGGTGCAGCACATCTTTGGAAAAGCGTTAAGGACTATTTTTCGGCATTTTTCCTGCTTGAATAAATGGGCTGTCCTGTACACAACCATCAGAGAAGTGCACACATCTGTAGTAGTGTGAACCAAGCCTAAATGGTGCTTTTTAAGTATTCGGATGTCCGCAGGATTGTATATGCAGAAAATACATTTTATTTCAGGCAAAGGCATTTAAAAATTTTAATAGTAGGTTAAATGTGAGATAAAAGAAACATCTTCACACCCTTGTCTCTTTCCTTGGCTAGACAAAAGACAATCTATCTGAGGTAATATGTTACTTTTGCATCACTGATGATGTCTATCTCCCCTCATCCATACGGGGATCATTTAAAAAAAAAAAAACAGGGAGGCACAACAAGTGCCCCAAGAGGAAGGGACATCAAAAAGCCACTGCAAGTGTCATTTTGTTTTGCTTTAACACACTTTAGTACAATATGTGTGCTCCTTAATGTGCCAGCATGCAGGTTTAGTTCCTGACAAAACCTTCCCACTGTCACATTTCTCTCCATAAAGTACTCTTTCTTCTGATTGGAGCAACATTTACAAATTATCACAGCAGTTATTGCTAAGGACTCATTACAGCATAATATCTGGTAAAGGAACCCCTAACTACCCAATTTTATTTAATGATTTTGAAAACACAGGATAAATGTACTTAGCTGTATAGTTAAGAAAACCAAATAGCAGTAAAATTAAAATTTCTTCTATGTTCTTCAATACTAAATAGGACTTCCTCTACAGTGCAAATAAACAACAAGTGCAGCAATCCAAATGTGAAAAAAACGAATCCTGTGTAAAATATCCGTGTAAACCAATGAGAGAAAAAAAAACAACTGATAAGACTGATAAAAACTAATTTAAAAATATTCAGTTATATATAGTATAAAGTGCATCAAACAACAATATTAGGCTGTGACAGGAGTCACTTTTGTACATAGGGTGACAAAGAATCATAATTCATATTACATGAGATGGGACATTAATAATACTTCATATTTCAGGACTGAGATATCACAAGGAGTCATGATGACATGACCAGGTCAGCCAGTGAGTCATACCTTTTGTATAATAGGCTATTGAAATATCTTAAGGTGTTGGCTATCCACTGTAAAGACACCCACTCTCACAAGACTCTGCCATTGTGTGATAAGTCTGTCTAGGTAATGTGATTGAGGTTTCCTTTCTGTGTGTGAAGATTATCTGTGATTGTGTATTATTCAAAAGGGAAAATCATTGTGTGATAAAGCTGACTAGAGAACTTATTCAACTAGATGTCTGTGTTACTATTCAAGGTTAATTGAACCCTATTGAAGATGCGGTGCCGACCGGTCTACATGGTTAGCTTACCTGAATGCCTTTTAGAGTGTGATTGAAGCCCCCCATGGTGTGAAGGGGGGTGGAGATTGCATTGTCCTGTGATTAACTGCATTATGCTTGAGACTGTATAAGAAGCTGAGAAAAATACTAATAAATTGTCATATCTTTGGAAGCAAGAACGGAGCTCTGTCTCGTCTTATTCTGGGAAAGGATATGGATCGTGTATGCAATATTGTCGGAGTGTGTCAGATAAGCTTGTCGTGGTTGGATGGAAAGTCGTAAGCGGTGGTGACCGTTACATAGGCAAATCCGAAAAAAAAAAAAAACAACAACATTTGCAGATGCAGTTCCTTGTGCAGTTCCTTCCTTCTATAAGTGATCCACAGCAATGTGCATAAAAGTCCAGGAAAAAAATAAACAAATGTGTAGCAGCCACCTAGGTGTTTACACACTGATAGCACAATTAATATAAGGGCGCTCACCAGTGGCGGCTGGTGCCAAAATTTTTGGGGAGGTGCAAACAAACAAACAAAAAAAAAACAATTGCAGCCTCACTGTGCCCATCAAATGCAGCTACTGTGCCCATCAAACGCAGCCACTGTGCCCATCAAACGCAGGCACCGTGCCATCAATTGTCACCACTGTGCCATACCATCATATGCAGCCACTGTGCCATGCCATCAAATGCAGCCACTGTGCCATGCCATCAAATGCAGCCACTGTGCCATGCCATCAAATGCAGCCACTGTGCCATCAATTGTCGCCACTGTGCCATCAATTGGCGCCACTGTGCCATCAATTGGCGCCACTGTGCCATCAATTGGCGCCACTGTGCCATCAATTGGCGCCACTGTGCCATCAATTGGCGCCACTGTGCCATCAATTGGCGCCACTGTGCCATCAAATGCAGCCACTGTGCCATCAAATGCAGCCACTGTGCCATCAAATACAGCCACTGTGCCATCAATTGTCGCCACTGTGCCATCAATTGTCCCCACTGTGCCATCAATTGTCCCCACTGTGCCATCAATTGTCCCCACTGTGCCATCAATTGTCCCCACTGTGCCATCAATTGTCCCCACTGTGCCATCAATTGTCGCCACTGTGCCATCAATTGTCGCCATCAATTGTCACCACTGTGCCATCAAACACAGCCACTGTGCCATGCTATCAAACGCAAGCACTGTGCCATCAATTCTTACCACTGTGCCATCAATTGTCACCACTGTGCCCAGCAATTGTCACCACTGTGCCCAGCAATTGTCATCACTGTGCCCAGCAATTGTCATCACTGTGCCCAGCAATTGTCATCACTGTGCCCAGCAATTGTCACCACTGTGCCCAGCAATTGTCACCACTGTGCCCAGCAATTGTCACCACTGTGCCCAGCAATTGTAGCCACTGTGCCCAGCAATTGTAGCCACTGTGCCCAGCAATTGTGACCACTGTGCCATTAATTGTTGCCCCTGTACCCAGCAATTTTCGCCACTGTGCCCAGCAATTGTAGCCACTGTGCCCATCAATTGTCGCCACTGTGCCCATCAATTGTCGCCACTGTGCCCATCAATTGTCGCCACTGTGCCCATCAATTGTCGCCACTGTTCCCTGTAAATTTCTGCCACTGTGCCCTGTAAAATGCCCCCTCCCCCCTGCCTGGCACCTACCTTTCTGGGGTCAGTCATCCTGCTTCTATCATCCCTTGATGCCTTCTCCCGCTCTTGATGACGCTTCAGCCAATCAGGTTACCAGTAACCAGAACCGGTGAACCTGATTGGCTGAGATGCCTGTCAGTCTTATCCAAGGAATGCACCCCCCTTGGATAAGCATCTGGAAGCTGATGAGCTGTAATCGGAAAGCCGGCTCTGATAAGCACTTCCACAGCCAACCAGCTGCCGTTATTCAAATAGCCGGCGCTTAACAGGGGGCCGGTCATCTGAATAGTCATCGGCAGCGGCAATGCAATGCATGAATCTATGTATTGTATACAGTGGCGCACACTCTAAAATGACTATTAAATTAAGATAAAAGGTGCATATAACTGATATGTTCTACAATAATTAATAAATATGACTTCCTCTACAGTGCAAATAAATACCAAGCGCAGCAATCCAAATGTGAAAAAATGAATACTGTGTAAAATATCCGTGTAAACCAATGAAAAAAAAAAAACTGACAAGACTGATAAAAACAAATGTAAATATTCAGTGATATACAGTATATCCAACAACAATATTATGTGCAAAGTAGGCACCTCCAAAAAAACAGCAACGTGCAGATGCAGTTCCTTGTGCTGGAATATTTCTATAAGTGCATAAAGGTCCAAAACAGTGAGAGCAGTAAAATACTGTATATGAAATTATCCTTGGCCATCTTGGCCTTAGTTATATTTTACACATAGTTTCATTCAAGGAAATAAAATGTATTCTGTTGTTCCTCCATGGGTCTTGTCTCTTTATTATGAGACCTGAAATGGTCTTGTAAATCTAAGCTGTAGCAATTTTTAAATATGTTCTCCTTTGTGTTCAGCTAGGGATTTTATTCAGTATCATATCTTGTATTTAAGTGTGCATTACAGTGTGCTAATTAGAGATTCAGTTCTAGTAAAGATTTAATGGTGTGATACAGAGAATGAACTTTCTAAAATTTAACATTTTATTTCTGTTTAATAGTGCCTGTTCAATGTTGTAAGAAGTGGGGTAATGCACAGTTAATGATGTATAGTTTGGTAATAGGAGTTTGATACACTATTAAGTGTAAGCTATTCATATTCTCTCCATAACAAATAAATGAGTAGTAATATAAGGTCCAGCAATGTAACATTTGTGTTCATAAACATGTAAGCCCAAAGTCACTATGCTAATAAAAAAATTAAAATGTTGGTAAAGTTGTAAATAAGGCTGTTGATCTACCCTCAACAGAAGACTTATGCCGCGTACACACGATCACTTTTTGTGATGAAAAAAAACCGACGTTTTCAAAAACGTCATTTAAAATGATCGTGTGTGGGCAAAACGTCGTTTTAGGTCTTCAAAAAAACGACCAAAAAAAAATTCGAACATGCTTGAATTTTTTGTGTCGTTTTTCAAAATGTCATTTTTTGTGTCATAAAAAGTGATGGTGTGTGGGCAAAACGACGTTTAAAACTACGTTTTTAAACCCGCGCATGCTCAGAAGCAAGTTATGAGACGGAGCTTCAATGGAACAGAGTGCCTTCGAACATGGTGTACGTCACCACGCTTTGCTAGAGCATTTTGGAAAAACGATGGTGTGTATGCAACGTCGTTTTGGAAAATGAAGTTTTGAAAACATTGTTTTGTTTCCTCACAAAAAGTGATCGTGTGTACGCGGCATAAGAAATTTGGGCTTCATGCATACAAGCAACCTGTATTTGATTTGTGTTGAGCTAGACTTTAAATTGCTTTCAGTAAAATGTGTCTTAACTAGAAAAATGTGTAAATAATCAATTACAACTATAAATTACATTCTTTAAAACTGTTGGTTCAGTCAGTAAAACACATCTATTGAGACGATCACAGAAAAAAATCATGAAATAGAAATGGATCTATAACTCAATAAACCATACACTTTATAACAAACAGTATGTAAAAAATATTTGCTACAAAACTCCTCAGACACCATCACTGAAAAGCTCACACAGGAGATTTGTTAGGTGGTCCTGGAGCAGAGGATGGATAAAATGGATATCAGCACCATTAACCACAATGACGAATTGGAAGCCCTTATGCCGCGTACACACGATCACTTTATGTGAAGAAAAAAAATGACGTTTTTAAAAACTTCAATTTCATTGACCGTGTGTAGGGGAAAACGTTGTTTTATGTCTTGTAAAAAAACGACAAAAAAAAATTGAAGCGGCCTTAGGCCCCATACACACGATCGGATATATCCGATGAAAACGGTCCGCGGACCATTTCCATCGGATATGTCCGATCGGGAGTTTGATCCGATGGCGTGTACACACCATCGGATCAAATTCCCCGCCGCCGGACAGCGCGGTGACGTAGTGGTGACGCGGCGGTGACGTTGACGCCGCCGCGTCACCGCCACGTCACCGCACCAGGAAGTAAAACACTTCCGCGCATGCGCCGAATCCATTCGGCAGCGGCGCGGCGGTGGTGGGAGCCGACATGTCTGCTGGTAAGTGTACTAACCAGCAGACATGTCGGGCGGACAGATTCCCACCGGATAGATTTCAAAGCTTGCTTTGAAATCTGTCGGGTGGAGAAATCTGTCCGCTAGCCCATACAGCGCACGGTAACTTTTTTAGAGAAAGAGGGGATAGGAGGTGGTGCGCCCCGTATCCCCTTACAGAGAGACCCGCAATTAGAGACAGCCCAAAGGGGGAAAACCCTAAAACAAGTAAGGGGTGGATATCGGACGAGGAGTCAGAATCAATAAATCCCCAACCCCCCAAAAGAATATTCATTGAGGATAAAAAGGTGGTAAATCTATCATCTTTTCCTCTTGAACTGAGGCACATCCAATTACTCCAGCGAGGTATGTCCTTCGCTCCTGTCTCTAATATGAAGGAGTTTACTGTGTATAAAGATGTGGTCTTGTTCTTGAGGAAGGTCTTTTTTCGATCTTTGTATCAGCAAGATGAGCGGGAAGTTGAGACAAACCCGCAACCTGATCTGGATGACCAACAGGCATTGGCAATCCTGAATTCTTTGTTAGAGGAAAATGAGGGTGCCCAGGCCAGTAATCCATCAATACGACGCACTAACTTAAACATCAAATCAACCAAAATGCCCCCACTTAATAAAAATCCCTGGCTTAATATCTTCCTTGAAGTAGTCCAAAAGAACTTGGAGGGATTGCCCTGGCAGATTAATAACCAGGACAATCTTTCCAAAATGGAACATAAGGTCCTCATGGAACTAAAAAAAGCAAAGAATGTTACCATCAAAAAAAGCGATAAGAGGGTAATGTTGTTTTGATGAATAATGAGGACTATGAGGCCGCGTACACACGACCAAATAAATCTGTTCAAATCGGTCTGACAGACCGATTTGATCTGATTTGTCTGCTGGGCTGTTTTGGTTCGATCGCTGTACACACGGTCAAACCAAAATCCCTGCCGGCAGACAGCGCGGTGATGTGGCGATGATGTTGACGCCGCCACGTCACCGCACCAGGAAGTAAAACACTTCTGTGCATGCGTCGAATCCATTTGACGCATGTGCGGGCAGATATGTCTGCTGGTTAGCATACTAACCAGCAGACATATCGGACGGACGGATTCCCAGCAGACAGATTTTAAAGCATGCTTTAAAATCTGTCTGCTGGAAAAATCTGTCTGTCCGCCCGTACACACGATCGAATCTGTCTTCTGAAACAGTCTGTTAGACCGTTTCCAGCAGATAGATTCAATCGTGTGTACGCGGCCTGAGGCTGAAGTAAAACGCCTGCTAGGGGACCACAACACCTAACGTAAACTTGAACGAGACCCCTTCCCCGGGGTGGCTGGGGAGCTTAATAGCAAGTTGGACGATGCAGTGGAGGCAGGACCTCTGCTTAAACGTGAATTTGAACACCTGTCGTTAGACGATTATAACATCCCGACTTTCTACTGTATCTCCAAACTGCATAAGTCTTTTCAAACCCCCCCCCCCCCCCGGGAGACCTATTGTCTCCGCGATTCGAGGTCCTCTGGACAGGATTGATGGGTATTTGGACTCACTGTTAAAAGAGATGGTTTTTAGCCTAAAATCATATGTCCAGGACACTTGGGACGTTATGTCCAAGTTAGCGGAGACAAAAGTAGATGAGGAGGTGTGGTTGATTGGAATAGACGTTGAGTCGCTTTATACATCAAGTCCTCATAATGTCGGCGTCAGAGCAGTCAGGTTCTTTTTGAAGAAACATTTTCCACTTTTGGGCCACCAGAATAAGTTCCTTCTAGATCTCCTTGAATTTTCATTATTCCACAATTTCTTTCAGTTTGCATCATGTTTTTATCAACAGATTAAAGGCACCTCCATGGGGGCAGCATGGGCTCCGGCCTATGCATGCCTACATTTGGGCCTGTGGGAGGAGGAGGATGTGTTTGAATCGCCACTATATCGTAGCCATGTACACACGTGGCTGCGATATATTGATGATGTATTCGTTATCTGGAAGAGGAATATTGACAACCTACATGTCTTTATCAGCTGAACTCGAATGACCGTAATATCAGGTTAACCTACACCTTTGATAGATCCCAAATTTCTTTCTTAGACCTTAAAATTTGTCTGAAAGATGGCAGGATCACAACATGCACCTTCAGGAAGGACACTGCCGTGAATACCTTATTACAGGCAGACAGCCACCACCCACAGTGGCAAAAAAAATGGTATCCCCACGGGGGAATTTGTAAGGATCAAGCGTAACTGTTCTGACCCCTCCATGTTTCACATCGAGGGGAAAGACTTGTATACCAGGTTTCGCGAAAGGTGTTACTCCCACACGCAAATTAAAATGGCAAAACAGAAAGTAGCTTAACGCGACAGGAAAAGCTTGCTCCTCCCAAACATACATAACAATAAAGGGAAAGAAAAGAGTAAGTATGGTCCAGTGAGACTGATAACCACCTATGGTTCCCAATGGGACAGGGTGAGGAAAATCCTGGAAAACACTGGGGCATACTTACCAGTAATAAAAATCTGGCGGGAATTGTAGGTGCAGGCCCCAAAATGGTGGCCCGTAGGGCAAAAAATTTGGGTGACATGCTAGTGCAATCAGAGTATGTCAGACAGACCAATAGGTCATGGCTGTCTGATTATTACCGTAGCAAGGGCATGTTCCCATGCTCAAAATGTCAAATTTGCCCTTTTGTAGATAGAACGCGCACTTTCATGGACGCTATGGGTACCAAAAAATATGAGATTAGGGACCTTATCAATTGTTCCTCGGAGCGGGTTATCTACATGATCACCTGCCCCTGTCCGAAGATGTACATCGGTAAAACTAAGAGACAGTTTAGGACTAGAATAGGTGAGCATCTTAGAGAAATCAAAAAAGAAAAAGAGTGACATAGAAAAGAAACAGGAGAGCCCAGTAGCGCAACATTTTGCACAATACCATCAGGGTAAACCTGATGGCATGAAAGTTAAGGGTATCTATATGCTGAATTTGCCCCACAGGAGAGGAGACTTTGACAGAATATTGCTCCAGAAGGAAAAGTGGTGGATTTTTACCCTCAAATCACCCGTGCCTTTAGGCATGAAAACTGAACTAAGTATGCAACCATTTCTGGAGCCATAAACCTCGAACCTACCTCTCAGGACTATCTAGCCATTATGGATTAGCCTCCATATTTGGGCAGATCTTTAAACATACATGTGTAATGAAACATATATTTTCACATTGCACCCTTTATGTTAGCTCTATGTAAAGCTAATCTTCTCCTCCGTTCACTCTTCATTATTACTTATTACTTATATCTTTTACTCTTTGTTCTATTCTATTCTATTTTACTTTATTCTTTAGTCTTAGAAACCTGTTCTTCCCCGTTACCCACATGTATTGATATTCACAGGCAACCTGGTAATTGTCCAACCTAGGCGGGGATAACTAGTATGTTCGTCTTTTTGCCACAGAGGACAATACATGTAAAAGAGAAAAAAAAAACCCCCCCTTCTTAATAATTGCCATATAGTTAATAGATTTAGCAGAATAGATGTTATGTGTGTCAAGTGTCTCCTGTCTTACGTGTATGTTGTCAGGGATTTTGGTGGTAAGGATCAAGGCCAGTCAGCACATAGGAAGCACCAATAGTCTATTTACCAGAACTCTGATTGTTTGTTTTTTCTTTTCACTAACGGGGGACGGACGTGCGCCGATAGCATATAAAAGGAGCAACGCACATCTCTCCCTCAACGTCCAGACGAAGCTACGTAACAACGTTGCAAAACGCGTTGACGTCACACGGTTTGGCTATCCCTCGCACATGCTGCCCAAATACAGTCACACTTGAGAGACAACAGTCGCTGTCAGCAGCATACCTACAACTTAGGTGTTGGGAACTAATTCCAGCTGCTTACCTTTAGACCTCCCAATCAAGAGCTTGGTAAGATCATTCAAATTATTTCACTAATAGCCTATGTAATTGTTCACACCAGGAAGTCCGGGGGCCATCTAAACGAACAGTCTTATCTCATATGGCAGTGTGAATCTCAATACATACTAATATGGTCTTTTGTGAAGCCTAATATACAGCAGTCAAAGGTTATAAACACTGGAACCACAGTGAAAAATTAAGGAACTTTGCTGTTTTTCTTCATGTTGTTCAGCCTACACAAGACTGTCACCATAGTGGATCCAGCGATAATTTACAAAGACATTTGCATACCCATTCCAAGAGTTTAATAATCTTCTAGTCTACTTTATTTGATGCATATATCTTCACCTCACATATTGATTTGTGCTGCAACCTCAATCTTCTCCCGCAGGGCTACTTCTGCTGGTTATTCCCCACACTATATATATATCATCACCCCTTTGATAGTATTTTGCACGGTAGTTACCGTTCGGAATTCCCAGCAGTAGTGATCTATTTGGTGTCCGGATCGCCTCAGTTACATGTTTTTCATGTTTGTCATATGCCCGTGTCTTGCATGTGTTGTTTTGTTGCACGTTATATGAACTAGGTTCATTATTGCAGTACTGGCCGGCCTCTGCAAGTAGGTTCATATTTGAGCTTTTTTAGCCCACAATTTGTATTAAATATCTATTTGACTTTTTATATTCCGAATTTTTGTATATTTGCATTAACATTTTTTTTGGTTTCCCTGTGGGTCAACATTCTTCCCTTTCTTATATATGGTTGGTCCCCCTGTCCCCCCTGTGTTTACCCAGCACCTTGTGATGTGTCGGACCTAACTGGTCATCGAATAGAGTGATACTGGTGGTGTCAATAATAGGAGAACCAGGTAGGTGGCTGTGCTTTGACATTTGGGGATGCGTGGACATATATAAACCATAAAAATTTCTTTGAAAAATTTAAAAATTTCTTTGAAAAAATGGGTTATTAATCTGTTTATTTGATTTAAATTTGATTTAATGTTTTTTTTCTGTATTGTTCTGTCTTCAGAATACATGTACTACTAGACAGATAGTTCTTTTCCCTTTGAAGAAGCCAGATCTATGGGCAAAACATGTCGGGAATGCCAGCTGATACTACTGTCCTGTAATACTGTATTGTTCTAATACTTGTGTAGCACAGGCATTTTTGCTTTCTAATATTATATTAATGTTGTGCAGAGTTATGCCATGACTAATGCTATAAATTGGTATTTGGCACCATCTAGTGGCTAAAACGTGAAATTGACTTCATTTATTTTTTTGTTTTTCAAGAACATGGTGAAATATTATGCAAATAACCTACCCATGAACACTCGGGGCTGAAGTGCATGCTGGGTAGGGGATAAAAGGCCCTTTGGGGCCTCTGGCCTACATTGTGCGGAGCAGAACTGTCAGGGATCTGCCACCTAATGGTTAACAGTGCAGACTGATTCCAATGATTGGCAACAGGCTGCCTTATTTAAACCCCTCAGCAGCACTGTGATTTTGCTATCTGATCTGCATCTTATCCGGAGACCTGATCCTGAACCTGCATCATTCTGACCTGGCTTTCTGACTCCGCTGCCATCTCCAGTCCTGGCCTGCTCTGTTTTCCCGTCTGCCAGATCCTCTGTTGCCGAATCCAGCCTGAAATCTGACCATTCCTTGCCTGCTGCTTTTTGCCTGTACTGATCCTCCGTGTATGACCTGGCCTGTCTGACTCCTCTCCTGCTGTCGCTTGCATTTGCATGCGCATGTCGCTCTCAGGCACACCTGCATCTGGTGACCTGCGTCCGCTGACCTGCACCCACAGACCTGCGTCCGCTGACCTGCGCCTGCTGACCTGCATCCGCTGACCTGCATCCGCTGACCTGCATCCTGCTAACCAGTTAATCAGCATCCGCTGACCTGCATCCGCTGAGCTATATCCAGCTGACCCGCACCTACAGTGCTCCAGCCTTTCTTATTAGCCTTCATCTCCAATCTCAGAGACTCTGCAGGCACTCATACCCCACCGTGCTCCTATGGTCACTGTCTCAACCCCAGTGATCCCGGGAACCAGGGCGGGACAAGAGGTCTCCCTCTGCTCGTCAGGCTCATTCCCCAGGTTTTGCACCACAGCGCGCTGGAGCAGCAGTGTGGTCGAACCAGAGACCCTTGAAGGAGGTAACTGAGGACTCCCGGTCGTCTGTGAAACAGAACAGCACGACAGTGTGAACGCAGCAAACAGACTGAGATCCTTTGGAGAGGAGGCATCCATCTGTCTGGACCTTTTGTGGTGAGAGGGCTGATGCCCAGAACTTTGTATTGCTTTCACACACCTAGACTGATTGCATAGTGTTACTGGGACCGGTAGTTCCACAGAACAGTTCAGTTCAATAGAGTCATCTGTGCATAGGCCTCAAGCCTGATTTGATTATTTGGTGACTACCGCTGGAGGTGCATTTATAGGAAGGAGTGCACAGATACTTTTCACAATTTAAAGGGGGGGTTCACCCTAAAAAAACATGTATGTGCCATCCCATCCAGCATACTGTCGTCAGCTACAGTATGCTGTTTTTTTTTTTATCGCTGTACTTACGGTTTAATCGCTAATTCTATTTTCTTTCTTTCTCTACTGTGGGGAATAGGCGTTCCTACATGATTGACGTGTGACAATGGCGCGTCACGCCTTCCGAAAATAGCTGGACTAGGACTCGGCTCTTCACGGCGCTATACAGCGCCTGCACACAGACCTAGGAGCTGACTGTGCAGGCGCCGTATATAGCCGAGTCCTATTTTGGCTATTTTCAGAGGGCGTGACGCGCCATTGCCGCGCCATAGCCGCACGGGAGGAAGAAAATAGAATTAGCGATTAAACCGTAAGTACAGAGATAAAAAAAAAAAAAAGCATGCTGTAGTTGACGCCAGTATGCTGGATGGGATGCCATATAATTGTTTTAGGGTGAACCCCCGCTTTAATCTACAGTTATATGTTGTTCTACATTGCTTTATTGATCAGAGAACCCTTTGGATTACAATCTTTGTCTCACAATAGCTAGCAGAAGAAAGAAGACCAGAGACTATACTGTATTCTTAGTCCCTGTACACACGATCAGACATGTCTGATGAGAATTGTCTGACGGAGCGTTTTCATCAGACAACTCTGAACTTGTCACATGGTCTGATGTGCGTACACACCATCGGAGCAAAATCCGATCAGACCAGAACGCGGTGACGTAGAAACAACGACGTGATGGAAAAACGAAGTTCAATGCTTCCAAGCATGCGCCGACTTGATTCTGAGCATGCACAGGTTTTTGGTCCGATGCTTTTGTGTACTAACCATCGAATCTGTCCGACGGACAGGTTCCATCAGACAGGTTTTAAAGCATGTTTTAAAACTTTGGTCTGACGGACAATGGTCTGATGTGCCGTACACACCATCAAACTGATCTGATGAAACTGGTCTGCAAACCGCAAGGCCTTGCAGTGCTGTTACCACTTACTAGAGACTATAGGGGGAATATTGAGTTAATTATACTGTGATATATCATGCTTGCCAAATACTGTGTGCCGCATAGTGGGTTTCATAGTGTCTACATGGTGTGCTGGAAGTGAGAAGGTGGCCAGTGGTGAGGTTGTTGCCTGATTATTTGTCCCACTTGGAGACACTCCTCCTGAAGCAGTACAGGTGGCTTTCAGGCAATTGCCACTTACAAAATCATGTTTCATTATTGTATACCAATTGTGGTTCCATGTTAACGATAAAACCTGTTCTAGTAAATTTACCTTTTGCTTTAACACAATCTGTTGTGAGGCTTGTTAATTCTAAAAACAGGTGTAGCAGTGTATGCCCGATGACCACACAGGTAAAGTGAATATAATCTGTGTCTATTCACCTGTCTATTATTGAGCTTCACACTAGCACTGCACCACAGCTGTGTCAAGGGGAGTGAGACCAAATTATTGGGGTGTTAGAGCAGAGTACAGGCCCAATCAATTACCAGCGGCTCCTGTGGGGTTAGCGCTGCACTTGTACTCTCCTTTTTTGTTTTATGTTATATTTTTTATTTTGTTCTACAAATAAAAAATATTTGTATACAAATTACTTGATTTATCGGTATCTGCTTCTGGATTTTGGTGCTTTATTATTGCTTGGACACCCACAGTCTTACAAAAAGAATCCACAGAACTCTAGCTCCCAGAAAAGATGATGGCCCCCCTAGGGACATTGTTACAAAACTACACTTCGTCAACAAGGATTCATTGACTTTCCAGGAATGTTGCTATCAAATTTTCTAAGAGCTTTCACAGGAGACCCTCTTAAGATGAAAAGCGATGAAACCACACCTGAAGATTCTTAAACATCACCACATTTCCTATTGTTGAAGATTCCCTTTTGCCATCTGCTTTTCCTACAAACGTTCCTCCTATACTTGCAAATCTGCAGACAACCTTCTTACTGTAAATTATGATCTTCACCTGACAAACACCAGAAAACACTGCTGAGGGATCCAAATGTTGAGAGACATCCAGCTCCCCCAAGAATCTGCAGGATAATCCTGACCATTCTGGTCATTCAAGTACCCACAAGAGGGGTCTCTTTGCCTTACCAAGTTACGACCACCAGAAGACCAAATTGACTGATGTACGTCTAAGGCCGCGTACACACGATCAGACCGGTCCGATGAAACTGGCCTGAAGACCAGTTTCAACGGACCAAATTGATCGTGTGTACGGTCTATCGGACCAAAGTTTTAAAACTTGCTTTAAATTCTGTCCGATGGACACCTGTCTGTCGGACCAAAATGATGGTTAGTACACAAAAGCATCAGACCAAAAACCCGCGCATGCTCAGAATCAAGTCGACGTATGCTTGGAACCATTGAACTTCGTTTTTGGCCTAATGGGTGATATTAGGCCCTAGGGGCTCATATTCTTTTGACGCCACACTTTTTTGTGACCTAGTGATTGAGAACCCCTCAGACGGTTCTTATACTCTGTCTCCTGCGTGGTTCTCTATTATAGGGTCAACACATTTGCACTATTCTAAAAAGTGATATTCTGTCTCACTCAATGATGTCTTACCATCTTCCCCTGGGCAAATTGAACAGGTTGTTAGTTCTCTGCCCAGTGCGCACAGGGAAACTGCGATCAATTAACCCTACTCAAAACCTGAATTAAAACTTCCTGCAGTGAGTTTGATCGCACCCCCTCTTCAAAATTACATTACAATGCAAAAAACGTTGCAGTGATTTTAATAATGCTTAAAGTGGAACAATAAAAGTGAAATATTCCTTTAAATTTCATACCTGGGGGGTGGCTATAGTATGCCTGTAAAGTAGTGCATGTTTCCCGTGTTTATAACAGTCAGTCTCTGCACATAATTAAATTTCTAAAGGAAAAAAAGTCATTTAAAACTACTCGCAGCTATTATAAATTATTGGGTCCTGGTAATACAAATAAAAGTCATTGAAACATAGAAAAATAAATGCGTGGGGGTTCCCCTAAATTCCATTACCAGGCCCTTCAAGTCTGGTATGGATATTAAGGGGAACCCTGTGCCAAATAAAAAAAAAATTGCGTAGTGTTCCCCTCAAAAATCCATACCAGACCCTTATCCGAGCATGGCCACAGGAAAAGAGGGGGGACAAGAGCACCCCCACTCCTGAACTGTACCAGACCACATGCCCTCAACATGGGGAGGATGTCCCCCTGTTGATGGGGACAAGGGTCTAATCCCCACAACCCTTGCCCGGTGGTTGTGGGGGTCTGTGGGTGGGGGGACTTATCGGAATCTGGAAGTCCCCCTTTAACAAAGGGGATTTCCAGATCCCGCCCCCCTATGTGAATTGGTAAGGGGTACCCTACCATTTCACCAAAAAAGTGTGAAAATGTTAAAAACTACAGGACCATTTCACATGGAGGGGACGGGATCTGGAGTTCTCCTTTGTTAAAGGGGGCTTCCAGATTCCAATAAGCCCCCCACCCGCAGAACTCCCACAACCAGTGAGCAAGGGTTGTGGGGGGGGCCTTGTCCCCATCAACACGCGTGGCCAGCATGTCACTGAGATGTCGATGCGTGTGTCTGGTGGCCGCAATGTCCACCAGGTACCCGGAATCGGCAGTGACAGAGCAGGGACGTGGAGCTCTGTGTGTAAACACAGAGCTCCATGTCCTGTCAGGGGGAGAGGAGACCAATGCTGTGTCCCTTGTACATAGAGACACAGATGGGTCAACTCCCCCAGTCAGTCCCCTCCCCCCACAGTTAAAATCACTAGTAGGGAACACATTTAACTCCTTCCTTGCCCCGTAGTGTTAACCTCTTCCCTGCCAGTCACATTTATACAGTAATCAGTGCATATGTATAGCATTGTTCGCTGTATAAATGTGAATGGTCCCAAAAATGTGTCAAAAGTGTCCGATGTGTCCACCATAATATCGCAGTCCTAACAAAAATCGCAGATCACCGCCATTACTAGTAAAAATTAAAATCATAATTCTATCCCCTATTTTGTAGACGCTCATTGAGATTTTTTTTATCAAAAATATGTAGAAGAATACGCATCGACCTAAACTGAGAAAAAAAAAAATATATTTTTTTTTTTTAAATTGGGATATTTATTATAGCAAAAAGTAAAAAAAGGGATTTTTAAATACAGCTTACCTGTAAAATCCTTTTCTTGGAGTACATCACGGGACACAGAGCGGCATATTCATTACTATATGGGTTATATGGAGTACCTTCAGATGTGGACACTGGCAATCTCAAACAAACAGGAAGTCCCTCCCTATATAATCCCCTCCCCTAGAGGGAGTCCCTCAGTTTTGTAGCAAGCAGTATGCCTCCCAAAATGTTCCCAAAAAGAGGGGTGGGAGCTCTGTGTCCCGTGATGTACTCCAAGAAAAGGATTTTACAGGTAAGCTGTATTTAAAAATCCCTTTTTCTTTCTCGTACATCACGGGACACAGAGCGGCATATTCATTACTATATGGGATGTCCGAAAGCAATGCTTTAATGAGGGGAGGGAGACATCTTCCAAAGAAGGATTTAATTTAGAGGTATACTCAAATACTAGTAAATCCAACTTAAACGAGAAACGTAAATCTCAAATCAAATCAAGGGAGCCCCCTCAGATCCTGAGGAGCTTGAATCGCGGCCTGTAGTACTGACTGCCCAAAAGCTGTATCCGCATTCCTTCTTACGTCCAATTGATAAAATTTTGTAAACCTGTGGACTGATGACCACGTTGCTGCCTTGCATATTCGAGCCATAGAGATCTGATGATGATGTGCTGCCCAGGAGGTGCCCATGGCCCTGGTAGAATGGGCCTTTACCGACAAAGGAGGAGGCAACCTCTTCAAACCGCAGGCCCGAACAATTAATTGTTTAATCCATCTTGCGATGGTAGATCAAGCAGCTGCCTGACCCATCTTGGGCCCTTCCGGTAAAACGAACACCACATCTGTTTTCCGAACCTTCTCTGTAGCTTTAAGATAGGCCTTTATGGCCCTGACAATATCCAACGTATGCAGCAACCCCTCCTTTCTAGAGGTGGGTTTTGGAAGAAGGATGGAAGTACCACATCCTGGTTCAGGTGGAAACTGGATATAACCTTTGGTAGAAAGGAAGGATGAGGACGGAACCCCGCCCTATCCTTATGCAAAATGAGATATGGTTCCTTACAAGATAAGGCTGCCAATTCCGATACTCTCCTGCCGAAACTATGGTGATCAGAAATACCGACTTTCTAGTCAGTAAACCCAAAGGTACCTCAGCCAACGGCTCAAGGGGTTGTTTCTGTAGAGATGACAGAACAAGATTTAAGTCCCATGGACAAAGTGGTGATTTGACTGGAGGATTAACACGTAAGACTCCCTGTACGGAGATCTTAACCAGCGAGTGGGCGGCCAGCGGCCTCTGAAACCACACTGATAAGGCTGAAATCTGTCCCTAGATCGTGCTTAATGCCCGGCCTTTATCCACTCCTAGCTGGAGAAAACGTAATACTCTATCAATGGTATACTTGCGGGAAACCCATCTCTTAGCCTCACACCAGCCTACGTAGGCCCTCCAAACCCTGTAACAAAATTACCCTGGAGGCCGGCTTTCTAGCCTTAATGAGGGTAGGGATTACCTGCCTAGACAGACCTCTACCCCTGAGAATCAGGGATTCAGCCGCCAGGCCGTCAATTTTAGACGCCGTAATGCAGGGTGGAGGATCGGGCCTTGTGAGAGTAGGTCTGGCCATAGAGGAAGAGTCCAAGGGCCTTCCGCTGCCAATTTCAGGACTAGTGAGTACCATGCCCTCCGGTACCAAGCTGGGGCTACCAGGATAACCGGCCTGTGCTATGATCCTGCGCCACAGGCGGGGTAGTAATTGCAGCGGGGGAAATGCATATAGAAGCTATGATTGATGCCAAGGGCAAACCAACACATCGGTTCCGCAGGCCATAGGGTCCCTCGTTCGAGACATGAACCTGTCTAGCTTCTTGTTGAATCCTTATGCCATGACCTCCACGTCTGGCACTCCCCACTTCTGGCAGATTGTCTGAAAAAAACTTGTGGATGCAGAGACCACTCCCCCGGCGACAGGGTTTGGCGACTTAGGAAGTACGCCTGCAGGTTGTCCACCTCGGGAATGAATGTCGCCGATATGCAGGGTACATAAACCTCTGCCCACCGAAAAACCAAGCTCCTCTCACTCTGAGTGGCTTGACTCTTGGTTCCCCCTTGGTGGTTCACATATATGCCACCGCTGTGGCATTGTCTGAATGACTTCTCACCGAGGACCCCTGTAATCTGGATGTCTATGCCAGGAGGGCTAGCCGAGCCGCTCTGATCTCCCAGGCCTTGATGGGCAGCTGCCTCTCCGCCTCTGCCCAAGTTACTTGGCGAGTGAACCCGTTCAAGACCGCTCTCCAGCCTTCCAGACCACTGGGCAGAACCAAGCTGCTAGAATTGCTGTTGTAGGACACGAGTGTGGAAGCGTGTGGTATCGCCTCGAACATGGCCATTAGTTTGCCTAGTAATCGCATACATAGGCGAATAGTTGGTTCTCTTTTGCTTAGAACCAACTGAATTAATCTTTTGATAGCCTCGACCTTTACCAGGGGCAGGAACACCCATCTTCTGTTCTGTGTCTAATCTCATGCCGAGATATTCCAACTGCTTTGTAGGTTGAAATGCTGAACTTTCCCCAGTTTAGGACTCAGCCGAACCTCTCGAGGTACTGAACCATGAGGGCTACTACGCATTCCACCAAGGAAGCGAGTGATCTATGATTAAGAGGTCGTCCAGGTATGCTAGGACCGAGATCCCTTGGATCCTTTAGACTGACTAGAATTGGAGCAAGGACCTTCGTGAATACCCGAGGGCCGTAGCCAGCCCGAAGGGGGGCGCCACGAATTGGAAGTGATGCTGTATCACTGCGAAGCGTAAAAACAAAATATTTGATGTGGCTGAAAGACTTGGTACATGAAGGTAACCATCTTTTATGTCTATAGAAGCCAGATCCTTCTGGAGTGTGGCGGCTGCTGACCGAACGGCTTCTGTCCGGAAAGAGCGAACCCTTAGGTAAGCATTTAAACCTTTTAGGTCCAAAATTGGTCTGACATCGCCGATGGGCCTTGGTATGACAAACAGATTGGAATAGAAACCTAGCCCCTGTTCTTGGGCTGGTACCTCTACCATTATGCCCTGGTAAAGCAGATGATCCAACGCCGCCCGCATTGAGGCCTTCCTTGTGGAGGAAATTTTTTAGAAATTCTAATCTGTAGCCTGCGGCCACAGATGATCGGACCCCCTCTGTCGGGGATCGATCCCCAGAGGCCTGTCCTTGCGATCCATTGTTAAAAGTTTGATCGCGCAGGAGGTCCGTACTGCCTGGAATTTGAGGGCCCCGGAACAGGGGGGGAACTGCCTTTTAAACGCAGGACCCCGGAACTTCTTTTGACTGGTAAAAGGGTACTTTTGCCACTTGAAACAGTCTGAATGTATTTATCCAGATCTTTCCATGGAAGGGCAAACCTGCCAGCAGTCTTTTACATGGGCTCGGCCGCCCAGTTCTTTAACCATAAGAGCCTTCTCATATGCACTAAAAATAGTGACAACGAGACGCCTGCTGGATGGAGTCTTTTTATAACCTTTACCGAAAAGCACAGAGCTCTGGGAATATCCAATAACTCCTCTGCCTATTGGGCAGGGATGTCTTAAGCATCTGTTTTGTCTGGTTCTTTAACGCCTGACAAAACTCCAATTGCAGCCCCTGCTGGCTGTAGCCAAGGATGCTGGAAAAAGTGTCTCTAAACGTTTATTGACCGGGACCTTAAACATTTGTATGTTTCCCCTTAGGCCAGTTAATGATTTATTCACCCATGAGATGGCTGCGTCCACAGTTGGGAGCGCCCCCTTTCTTAGAAAAATGTTTTTTTGTTTTTTTTTCCTAGGGTAAATAACAGAAAACCTTCCAGGTGGTCTCCCATCCAGGCACTAACCAGGCCCGACCCTGCTTAGCCTCCGAGATCAGACGAGATCGGGCGCTTTCCGGGAGATGCGGCCTCAAGGACCTCACGGGTAGTTGAAAAGCAGTGCCCGAACCGGGACCTGAACCCTGGACCTCAGATTAAAAGTCCGATGCTCTACCAACTGAGCCATCCGGGCCGCCTTTTTAAAGAGCACTTGGTCAGGGGAAAGAGTGCCTGCAAGCACAAATATTTCCTGGCAGACGTGCATAAAGACTACCCTCTCGTCAGCTTTAGGCGGCAGAAAAAATTCTGTCCGGTCGTCCCAATCCTGGAAAAACCAATTCCTCTAACAGAGGATGGGCCAGAAACGCTGCGTTGCTTAAAGGCGTTTTTAAAAGAACCCAAAGAGGATACCGCAGGAACCTGAGGCTCTGAAAATGGCAAATTGAATGCCAAGCGGGCCATGTCTGTCAAAGACTGGACCCACAGACTCTCCGCCTGGGAGGCTGAAAACGATTCTACAGTGGTAGATCCTCTAGGTTCTGTCCCTTTTGGCGATGGGGATCTAGTCCGCTTCTTGCCAGAAAAAGAGCCAGCGATCATAGCTGTTAACCTCTTTTCTCTAGCCCCCCTAGGGTGACGGCTAGCATCTCCTCTGTGATAACACAGGGTTGGGCCGACCTGGGCCAGCCTCAGCACCAGACCCCCTTAATGGCTTATCCAGGGTGACCCCCTATAGGAATAACCTGTGGGGAAAGTATTGGCATATTATCAGAACCAGAGGAGGAACCCCTTTGTCTTTTCCTTTTCTCTTTATTTATTTATTTATTTATTTTTTATCCTGAACCCTTGGAAGCCATAATACAAAAGCGAAGGACTCCGCTTACAACAACAGACTGTTATAGCCAGGAGTACAAAAAAATAAGGTTTAGGGGACAATAGGATTACTAATGCCCCAAAACCGGTGGGGCTCAGTATGTTTTCTTTTATATGTTATTCACCACATACAGCCCCACCCCCAACATGTTTGCCAGCATTCAACCTGTTGCCAAGGGGATTTTGGCTTAACAAAAAGTATTGGAGCTGACTCCAGTATGTAGTACCCCTTCTCGCCACCGGGAGTCACTGTGCTGCCAGCTCTACGTCCTCTCTCTCTCCAGCTCAGCTCTGAACTGAGCTAAGAACGCGCCTGCTGTGTATAACAGCAATTACAGGCGTGCCCACTCTACACTGCAGTCACACTCCCGCCCCCCCCCCCCCCCCCCTCCCGAACGGCGCGAAAATTTTCTATATGCATGCGCGCGTGCACGCGCGCGACTGTCGGGGGAGGAGAGCCCAGGAGGAGACGCACTCTGGAGCCCAGGAATGCAGGTTGGAGGACGCATCAGGCGGCAGATTTGAATCCCGGCAAGGTAAGGCTAACACAGGCCCCTAAGGAGTCCCTTTAGCCTAGAGACAGATCTTTTTTTTTTTTTTTTTTTTAAAAGATCTTCAACCAGCGAGCAGCAGGTAGCTAGCAAACATACATAGATAGGTAGGGGGATCACGTTATGGGGGGAAACATTTCAGGGCATCCTGTCTATCAGACATAGTGACCATGGTGCCAATGCAGAGCATACTCAGGCTACCCCCCTTAAGATCTCCCCTGGAGAGCCTGCTGTCGAACCAAGTCCCGCAGGCTCCCCTCTTACCTGCTCCATGCAGCAGGACGTTTTGCAAAACGGTCCAATCTTCTCCCATCTCCGTGGGTAGCGTAGTAGACCTTCAGGCCCTGGGGTCCTATGAAGGTACCCACTGTCCTGGACCTATATAGCACCCTGGCAAACAGGAACTTATGGTTTTTACAAACTCCAAGTCCTGGGCCCAGGGTCCAGCCCTCCAAAGAGGAGCATTATAGGCAAAACCCCACGGTTTGGGGCCCGGGTACTGTCCACTTTGGCACTGAGGCTCCTTGGACAGATCCGGTTAGCCCACCCTTAATCCCAAGGATGTGGAGCAAAGCTATTCCGTGACCAACACCTAAGACACTGGCGAAAAAACTGAGGGAATCCCTCTAGGGGAGGGGGTTATATAGGGAGGGACTTCCTGTTTGTTTGAGATTGCCAGTGTCCACACCTGAAGGTACTCCATATAACCCATATAGTAATGAATATGCCGCTCTGTGTCCCGTGATGTACGAGAAAGAAATATTGTTTTTTTTTCAAAATTGTTGCTATTTTTTTGTTTATAGAGCAAAAAATATAAACCGCAGAGGTGATCAAATACCACCAAAAGAAAGCTCTATTTGTGGGGAAAAAGGACTTAAATTTTGTTTGGGAGCCACGTCGCACGACCGCGCAATTTTTATTTAAAGCGATGCAGTGGCTAAAGCTAAAATTTCGCCTGGGCAGGAGGGGGGTATATGTGCACAGTAGGCAAGTGGTTAAATTACTTTTTTTCCTTTAGAAATGTAATTTTGTGCAGAGACTGTTTTAAACACAGGAAACATGCGCTACTTTACAGGCATACTATAGACCCCCCCCCCAGGTACGAAATTTAAAGGAATATTTCACTTTTATTGTTTCACTTTAAGCATTATTAAAATCACTGCTCCTAAAAAAAACAGCTGGATTAAAACTTTTTTTAGCTCGTTTTGAGCTTAACTGAATCAACTGCCTGTATTATTAGTAATAGAAAAGGAATAGTCTGCAGTCAACTTTGCGTGTACATTGACTTAATATACTGCAGGTTAGCTCAATCAACTGCCTGTATTATTAGTAATAGAAAATGAAGTCTGCAGTCAGCTTTAGCTGCACACTGTGCCCAGTATACAGTACACTGACTTAAAGTGGAGGTTCACCCTCCAAAAAATTTCTAGCATGCCACAGAGCCCACCCACCCGACCGGCAGTATGCCAGTGTTTTTTTTTTTCCTGTACATACCTTTTTACGGGCTCTCTTCCCCTCCGGCGATCCCGCGTGACTGGGCGTTTACAATCACAGGCTGTGATTGACGTCCCTCAGCCCGACGCATACAGCGCGTCACGAGATGCCGAAGGAACCCGAACGACGGTGCGGCCCTATACAGGGCCTGAGCACCGACGTTCGGGTTCCTTCGGCATCTCGTGACGCGCTGTATGCGCCGGGCTGAGGGGCGTTAATCACAGCCTGTGATTGTACACGCCCAGTCCCGCGGGATTGCCGGAGGGGAAGAGAACCCGTAAAAAGGTATGTACAGGAAAGAAAAATAACGGCATACAGCCGGTCGGGTGGATGGGCTCTGTGGCATTCTAGAATTTTTTTTGGAGGGTGAACCTCCCCTTCAATATACTGCAGGTTAGCACAATCAACTGCCTGCCTGCATTATTAGTAGGAATAGAATAGCAGGAATGCTCTGCAATGAGATCTAGCTAAACTGTCTACAATATAGATATATATATATATATATATATATATATATATATATATATATATATATACACTAAATATACTGGATCTAACTAGCTCAATCAACTGCCTGCTCAATCTAGCTATTGCTAACTGAAATAAATCCACAATCTCTCCACACGCAGGTGGCCTTATATAGTGTGGGGCGTGTACTTAGTTCCCCTGAGCCATGATTGGCCAAAGGCACCCCGGCTTTGGCCAATTATAGCTCTCTGTGCTGAAGGTGCTGTGATTGGCCAAAGCATGTGGGTCATAGTGCATGCTTGGTCAATCATCAACCAGCAATGCACTGCAAAGACGCAGTGCATTATGGGCCGTGATGCGCAATTTTAATTTGGCACGAAAGGCCCATAATGTTCGATCCTCGTTGAACGAACGAACCACCGATGTTCGAGTTGAATATGAGTTTGACTCGAAACTCGAAGCTCATCTCTAGTGGTGAGTGACCAGGTAGCCATTGTTTTGCCTTATTCCACGTACACACGATTGAAATCTCCGACAACAAAAGTTCGAGAGCTGGTTCTCAATTTTTCCAACAACTAAAGTTCTTGTCTGAAATTCCGATCGTCCGTATGCAATTCCGATGCACAAAAATCCTACGCATGCTCGGAATCAATTGGACGCATACTCGGAATCATTGAACTTCATTTTTCTCTGCTCGTCATAGTGTTGTACGTGACAGCGTTCTTGATGTTTGGAATTTGACAAGATTTGTGTGACCGTGTGTATGCAACACATGTTTGAGCCAACATTCCGTCAGACAAAAATCCACAGTTTTGTTTTTGGAATGTACGATCGTGTGTACGCGGCATTGGAATGTAAATTTATCTACTCTAGAGCAAGTGTCTATTTAAGTTGCCTATTTTTTGCTGCAACCATCCCATGCCCCTGTAAAGCTACCTTACTGCAAACATCTAGTAATGATTGAACAGACCTCACTATCTGCCATCGATGGTGGAAAATCTTGTTGTTGAATTCTGGTCAACAAAACATACAGGGTGCTTGTCAATGCCATGGGGATGTACAGTACCAATGGCAAAATAAAATATAAATAAATACACAGCAGGAACTGGCTGTGTAGCAGTGGCGGCCCGCCCATATGGGCGCACGGGCGCCGCCCCCCCTCCTGCAGTAAAAAAAAAAAAAAAAAAACGGGCCCTTTAAGAACTTTTATTCGGCTAAAATGTAATTTTGACATTTTAGCCAAAGTTCTGGTGGCCGTCTATAGAGGGCGCTGCAGCGCCACCCTCTCTCGCAAATAACTCACATTCAATGCAATGCATTGAACGTGTGTTATTGTTGCCAGCTGCCTCGTCTATTCCTATAACCGGACATTGGGCGCCGGTTACCCGAATAGCGGCAGCTGGTTGGCTGAGGGGAACTGCCTATCAAAGCCAGTGGCTCTGATAGGCTTTTCCAGTACCGCCCTCCGACTCTCGGAAGTCTATGCTCGGAGCGCAGTCAATCTGCGTTCCTTGCATGAGACTGATGGCCTTTTCAGCCAATCAGGTTCCCGGATTCTGGTTATCAGGAACCTGATTGGCTGAAGCTTCTCCACGGCGGCAGAAGACATCAAGGGAGGACATGGAAGCGTCAGGTAAGTGATTTTTACAGGGAAAGGGGCATCATGGGGCACAGTGGCATCATGGGGCACAGTGGTGACAATTGATGGCAGTGTTACTGCATATGATGGCATGGCACAGTGGTGACAGTTGATGGCACAGTGGTGGTGTTTGATGGCATGGCACAGTGGTGACAATTGATGGCACAGTGGTGGCGTTTGATGGCATGGCACAGTGGTGACAATTGATGGCACAGTGACTGCATTTGATGGCATGGCACAGTGGTGACAATTGATGGGCACAGTAGCTGTGTTTTATGGCATGGCACAGTGGTGGCGTTTGATGGCATGGCACAGTGGTGACAATTGATGGCACAGTGGTGACAATTGATGGCACAGTGACTGCATTTGATGGCATGGCACAGTGGTGACAATTGATGGCACAGTGGCTGCGTTTGATGGCATGGCACAGTGGTGACAATTGATGGCACAGTGACTGCATTTGATGGCATGGCACAGTGGTGACAATTGATGGCACAGTTGCTGTGTTGCATGGCACACACAGTGGTGACAATTGATGGCACAGCGGCTGCATTTGATGGCATGGCACAGTGGTGACAATTGATGGCACAGTTTCTGTGTTTGATGGCATGGCACAGTGGTGACAATTGATGGCACAGTGGCTGCATTTGGTGGCATGGCACAGTGGTGACAATTGATGGCACAGTGGTGGCGTTTGATGGCATGGCACAGTGGTGACAATTGATGGCACAGTGGTGGAGTTTGATGGCATTGCACAGTGGTGACAATTGATGGCACAGTGACTGCATTTGATGGCATGGCACAGTGGTGACAATTGATGGCACAGTTGCTGTGTTGCATGGCACACACAGTGGTGACAATCGATGGCACAGTGGCTGTGTTTGATGGCATGGCACAGTGGTGACAATTGATGGCACAGTGGTGACAATTGATGGCACAGTGGTGGCGTTTGATGGCATGGCACAGTGGTGACAATTGATGGCACAGTGGTGGCGTTTGATGGCACAGTGACTGCATTTGATGGCATGGCACAGTGGTGACAATTGATGGCACAGTTGCTGTGTTGCATGGCACACACAGTGGTGACAATTGATGGCACAGCGGCTGCATTTGATGGCATGGCACAGTGGTGACAATTGATGGCACAGTTTCTGTGTTTGATGGCATGGTACAGTGGTGACAATTGATGGCACAGTGGCTGCATTTGGTGGCATGGCACAGTGGTGACATTGATGGCACAGTGGTGGCGTTTGATGGCATGGCACAGTGGTGACAATTGATGGCACAGTGGTGGTGTTTGATGGCATGGCACAGTGGTGACAATTGATGGCACAGTGGTGGCGTTTGATGGCATGGCACAGTGGTGACAATTGATGGCACAGTGGTGGCGTTTGATGGCATGGCACAGTGGTGACAATTGATGGCACAGTGGCTGCGTTTGATGGCATGGCACAGTGGTGACAATTGATGGCACAGTGGCTGCGTTTGATGGCATGGCACAGTGGTGACAATTGATGGCCCAGTGACTGCATTTGATGGCATGGCACAGTGGTGACAATTGATGGCACAGTTGCTTTGTTGCATGGCACACACAGTGGTGACAATTGATGGCACAGCGGATGCATTTGATGGCATGACACAGTGGTGACAATTGATGGCACAGTGGTGACGTTTGATGGCATTGCACAGTGGTGACAATTGATGGCACAGTGACTGCATTTGTTGGCATGGCACAGTGGTGACAATTGATGTCACAGTGGCTGCATTTGTTGGCATGGCACGGTGGTGACAATTGATGTCACAGTGGCTGCATTTGATGGCATGGCAAAATGGTTACAATTGATGGCACAGTTTCTGTGTTTGATGGCATGGCACAGTGGTGACAATTGATGGCACAGTGGCTGCATTTGGTGGCATGGCACAGTGGTGACAATTGATGGCACAGTTGCTTTGTTGCATGGCACACACAGTGGTGACAATTGATGGCACAGCGGATGCATTTGATGGCATGACACAGTGGTGACAATTGATGGCACAGTGGTGACGTTTGATGGCATTGCACAGTGGTGACAATTGATGGCACAGTGACTGCATTTGTTGGCATGGCACGGTGGTGACAATTGATGTCACAGTGGCTGCATTTGATGGCATGGCAAAATGGTTACAATTGATGGCACAGTTTCTGTGTTTGATGGCATGGCACAGTGGTGACAATTGATGGCACAGTGGCTGCATTTGGTGGCATGGCACAGTGGTGACAATTGATGGCACAGTTGCTTTGTTGCATGGTACACACAGTGGTGACAATTGATGGCACAGCGGATGCATTTGATGGCATGACACAGTGGTGACAATTGATGGCACAGTGGTGACGTTTGATGGCATTGCACAGTGGTGACAATTGATGGCACAGTGACTGCATTTGTTGGCATGGCACAGTGGTGACAATTGATGTCACAGTGGCTGCATTTGATGGCATGGCAAAATGGTGACAATTGATGGCACAGTTTCTGTGTTTGATGGCATGGCACAGTGGTGACAATTGATGGCACAGTGGCTGCATTTGGTGGCATGGCACAGTGGTGACAATTGATGGCACAGTGGCTGCATGTGATGGGCACAGTGAGGCTGCAATATTTTTTTTTCGTTTGCGCCCCCCAAAAATTTTGAGCACCATCCGCCACTGCTCTGTAGTTGCTTTTTCTTTTGTTTACAATATTTTTTTAGCTAGAGGAAAAATTGGTGGTACAAGAGTATATTACATATAAAAAAATAATTGTTTAGATCAACTATTGTAGTAATTGTTTTTTTCTTCTACAGTGAGCTCAGCCATTCCATTCCAATCTTTCAGCTAGTTTTAGCCTTTTTTTTTTTTTTTTTCATCAAGCAGTACTAAGCTTACTTTGACCAGTGGAAGTAGCAGCCACAACAGATACAAAGGCCATCATCTTTAGGAGAGAAGCATCAGAATATGCTTGGGAGCCAGTATAGATTTTTACACATTAACAACTGAAATAACAGTTTGATTGTATATTTTTTTAGCTCCTTTTTAGTGCAGCACTGTAGTGCACTGCATTGTCCAAAAAGGTAAAAAAAAAGTCAGATTATCATTCTCACATACCAAGTTCTTCAAAAAATACTCAAGACTTAGCCCTCAGGATTGGAGATAAGAGATAAAGTAGGTGTTTTTTCAGAATTAAAAAAAAAAATCATTATTAGGCACAAACAGTAAAAAAAAAAAGTGACCTGTACCTTTGGGACACAGGCAGTACATGGATTTGAATGGCTGCTCTCCTGCTGGCAAGATACATGTGTGGCCAGCCTCTATTTAAAAATCAGCAAAGTAAATAATCAAACCACATTACTCACTGATGTAGATCCAACAATAATCATGATAGCGATGCCCGATGACCTGCTGACACAAACATGATGGGCCACATTGACAATCATCCTTCACTCTAGCAGCATATGACAGCTCCACAGCCTACAGCTGAATGTCAATCAACTGGCTGAGAATTCTGGCTGACATAATTTACCAAATATTATCATGGCCATATTTGGTCAAAAACTTCACCTGGAATCCTTCATCTGTTTACAACCAGAAGCAGGCAGGGGTTTGAAACCATTGTGGCAGAACATTGACATTTTGGCTGCCGAGATGCTGCTTTGGACTGGAGCATCAGGATAGGCTGCAAACTTTTAAGCACAATGCAAGATTTTCCTTGCAATACACATTAGAAAGTGTGGCACCCACACAGTACAATGCTGAAGCAAAAGAATAGGCCAAAAACGGTTGAATGAGTTGATAATGGTGGCACATGTATTTTTGGGGGGGGGGGGGGGGGAAGATGACAATTACAAATTTAATCAGTAGTTTTTTAGTCCCTGGTAATCCAAGACTGGTTCGGTCAACATTGTCAGGGGATGAATAAATTTGCCCCTCAGTAATAAAAGCTTCCACTGCACTGAAGATCCTCTTGGACAGCAAACTGGCTTAAGGCTCAATTATTTAAAGGATCACTAAAGGAATTTTTTTTTGTTTGCTGAAATGACTGTTTACAGGGTATAGAGAAATACAAGTTAACTGATTCCTTTTAAAAATGATTAAAAACAGATACAAATCAATCATATAATGTGCCTGCAGTTTAGTTTTGTTTTAAAAAATGGTTTCATGTTTCTGTGGAGTAAAGAGACACACAGAAGAAAAACAAACAAATACAAGGCAATGTTTGTTTTTAAAATGAATCTGATGTTCTGAGGAGTTTCAGACACATAGTAATCACACCTCTTTGATCATGGACCACAGTGAAAAGCTAGCATAAGTTTTTTCATAAGGAGCCAGACCAGCAGGAAGTGTGGAGATCAGAGAAGTATCAGGCGGCGTACACACGGCCGAGGTTCTCGCTGAAAACCAGCGAGAACCTCGCTGGAATGCACATTCCAGCGAGGACCTCGGCCGTGTGTACGGTCTCGGCGAGCTTCCCGTCGGGAAGCCCATCGAGCAGAAATAGAGAGCACGCTCTCTATTTCCTCGACGGCCCGCCCGGAAGAATGGCTGGTTGCCATTCCCGACGGGCGGGTCGCCGATTTCGACGGCCGGCAGGGAACCTCGACGGGCGGAACGATGTGTTCTGCCCGTCGAGATTCCCTGCCGTGTGTACGCCGCCTTACAGCTACTTCAAAGCAAAAAACAAACAATGAGGACATGAAACCAGGACTGCAGTAAGGTAAACGAAGATATTTAGCTTATTTTTTTTTTCTTTAGTGACCTTTTAAGGACTTAAAGGATCTAAGGCACATTGGTCATCATCATATGGAATGTTGCCACCATGAAAATGCTGGAGGCTCCCTCCACTCCTCTGCAAGCTATCTCTCACTTTCATTGTGTCTCTTCCTTCAGAACTTTCCTTCTTTACAATAGGTAGTATCCATAAATGGTCTATTCCTACTTGTCACACCATTCAGCCACTGCTTAGCTGGAGCACACTTTGCAGTAAGCCCCAGCTGCTGTACAATTTCCTTTTGTTGCCCCATACTTAATGTCCCCTTTCTATAATCAAACCACAGTATCTAAAATGAGGAATGCTTGCACAAGACCAAGATCCTACAGCAAGCCAGTTATCATATGATCACATATTTCTGCCAACTCCTCATAGCCAGTTTGCTATGATATGGCAGAATTGGTAGAAGAGGAGAAAGATAAAGAAGAGGGTGCATTAGAAGCAGTGGCTTGGGAGAGGAAAGAGAAAGGATTTTCTGATTCTCCACTACCTCATGCACTTGCTGTGGAAGTATAGTATGGTGACTCTGTCTAGAAAAAAAATAGATGTTGCCTGCCTCTAGCTGGTGCAGCTGGCCATTACTTTGTCCTTGTCATGGACTTACCTCCTTCCTAGCTTCTCATCACTGACATGTGCTGGAGGCCATCTTGCTTCTGAGGTTCTTGTAACTTCCCATTCCCTGCGACTCCTCCTTCCCACTGGGAGGAGCTGGATGCTCAGCATATATATACCATGCTTGCTGCAGCACTCCCTTGCTTGGGCCTTCTGTGTTAAGACCTGCCTCTTATCCTACCGTCATTGTGCTGCTGTTCTGGTTACCGACCCCGCTTCTACGGACGTTCCTTCCCTGGCTTTGTTTCACCACCTTCCTGGTTACAGACTCCGGCTGGATTGACTCCCATCTCTGGCTATCGATCCTGGCTCCGGTGGAAGACTCTCCTGCCTGTTTACATCTGTCTGGACTTTAACCTTGTTGTTTGGTTTTTAATAAAGAACCCTTTCTTTCATTCATCCGTTTGTGTACGTCTGATTCATGACAGTCCTGTAGAGAATGCATGCCCCTACCTTGGAATGCAGAATGTCTGCCTTGTACTTTAGGCATGCCTGTCTTTTAGTAAAGGAGATTGCCTTGAATCCAATAAAAGCAATGGAAATAAGCTGGATAAATATGTAGGGCCAGATTCAGGTACAATTGCCCTGGCGCAGAGTATCAGAGATACACTACGCCGCCATATTTTACCTGGCTCTAAGACGAATTCAGGTAGATTTCGGCCCGCAAGGTATGGCGGCGTAGTGTATTTCTCGCGGCGGAATCGAAATACGCGATTAGGGGGCGTGAAGCATTTAAATTAGGCGCGTCCCCGCGGCGATCGAACTGCGCATGCTCCGTTCTGAAATTTCCCGCCGTGCATTGCGCGAAATAACGTCGTAACGTCATTTTTTTTTGAGTAGCGTCGTTTACGTACATTCCTATTCCCGGACGACTTGCACAAAAAATAAAAAAAATATTGAAATTCGACGCGGGAACGACGGCCATACTTAACATGGGCCGTCTAACTATAGACCAGCTAATAGCTGGTATAACTTTACGCAGCAAAAGATGACTACAGATGCCGTAAGAGATTGCGAAGGGCGATCGTAACTTCGTGGATCGCCGGAAAAAGCTCATTTGCATACCCTGACACGGAAAACGACCCAAACTCCTCCCGGCGGGCGCAAAAAGATTGCAGCGTAGATCCGAAGGCGTACGAAGACGTAAACCTGTCGGATCGAAGCCCGAAGCTGTCGTTTCATGGTTTGAGGATTCAAACTAATGATACGAAGTGGGTAATTTGAAAGTACTCCGGTCTAACAGGAGATAGACCGGAGTAAGGGCTCTGTGAATCTGGCCCGTAGTGCCTTGATGTACACAACTTTACTTACAAGTATGCAGTGATATGCTGCAAACAAAGGGTATCTTTGCCTGTGTCAGCAACAAGTCGAGCACCCTGCACTAAATAAAAGACCCTAGCAACAACAACAAAAATAATATATACCTCCCTCCTTACATTTTTTTTCTGTTTTCAACATCAACAAAAAAAATGATAAATGTGAAAAAAAGAAATATAAAAATAAGATTGCAAGGGAAGACTCAACAGCTAAACATCAACTACAGTTGCTGTTGAAAAACACAATAAGGTTGCGTCTTTAAACTGTGAATGTAGTTTGCAAGAACATGTAGTCCACCACACTGCAATCCACAGTAATTTAGCATAATATAACTCACCCCTCTATGGTGACGCCCCCCACGCTCACCCCTCCAAGGCTTCCTCAGCTTCTCCTCCCGGCCATCCCAATCTGTCCTGATTGGCCAGGAGAAGAAGCCAGAAGACTATAGCCAATAATAATTTGCTATTGTCACAAGTGGGTGGGTTTGTGGTGCAATGCTCTGCCCCCCGGGCCCAACCTTTTTCAAGCCAATTAGAGCCTCGGGCTCTAATCACATGGTTTAAAAATAACTCATACAAACGTATGAGTCTGATGCCCTGCAGGGGTGGCATCCCAGCTCCCCTAATGGACCAGCTCCTGGTAAGACCCCTTTCACATGGAGTGGACTATGTCAAGCAGATCTGCCTTCTCAGTGGGGGATCAGTGGGGGATCTGTCTGCCTGCTGTTCTCTATGCGGCAGTCGGATGGAAACAGACCGCCTGTCCATTTCCATTGGATAACATCTGATCTGCTAGCTGGATGGGGAGTGGATCCCCCATCCATCTGTTTTTAGAAGACTGGACTGGATCAGATGCAGGTGGTTGTAAACGGACACATGTGCATTTACATCAGCCTCTCTATAGAGAACAATAGGTGGTCCGATTGGGCCTGCTTGAAAAACAGACAGGCAGACCTGATCAGTCTGCTTATGTGAAAGAAGCCTAAGGCATTGTTCATAGGGCATACACAGCATACCTTTATGGGGACACACATGTGTTCCATGCATCTCTGTGCAGGCAGTCTGTGCACTATTAATGATTTTAGTGTATTTTTTGCCAAAATATTGCTTGATAGACATTTGCACAAATATCGTGCTGCCACAAAAGTCAGTAGCACCTTCTTTTTATTCTACTGGCCTAGTTCTTTCAGAAAAATTATGGTTTTGGAGATCTTGTAAGTTAAAAAGGAAAACCTCCAGATTTTCTAAAAAAAATTGCGTACATCTGATTTTTACTATTTCTCAAAAACGCGCAATTTAACATTGACAAATATTTGTTGTTTATTAACTCAGTACAGGTTAAGCTTTTATATTTAATAAGAATTTAGAAGGAATTTTGTAAAATTTGTTGTGTTTGTATCTGCTAATAATAATTTTAGTGTATTTTTAGCAAAAATGTTGCTTTGGTAAACATTAGCGCAAATACCGTGGGGCCTTAAAAATCAGTAGCACCTTCTTTATTTTATACTGGTCTTATGCTTTCAGAAAATATATGGTTTGTGGGGTCTTTCACTATTTCTAAATACTGAAAGGGAATAATGAACACCTTATGATTGTTAGAGAAATTTAAATTTTTGCATCCGTTAAATTTTAACCATTTTGCAAAATGGCGCAATGTAAAAATTACAAAGATTTGTTATGTATTAACTCCATACAGGTTAAGCTTTTATATTTAATTTTAATTTAGCAGGAATTTTGTAAAATTAGCTGTGTTTTTATCTGCCAATAATGGTTTTAGTGTATTTTTTGCGAATATATTGGCTTGATAAACATTTGCGTAAATACCGCGGGGGTCTAAAAATGTTATTGTATTGTAATTGCAAATTGATGGTGTGACACAGTTACTGTGCCAGACACAATCTAGCCAGCATTCCTGTGTTTGTAAGATAGTTCCTCAATCCCCAGAAAGCCCAGTGCCAGTGTGACAGACATTTATGCTATTCTTAGCAGTTGTTGATGACACTAATATAGAAGGATATTATGAACAAGTGACTTTAAGGATCCATTCACAACTTTCCACAATAAAGGTGCTTTTTGGTGTACTGGTATAATGGAAAAGTGTAAATGGGCCCTAAAATAACCTTCTCCACTTGAACTACCAAACATATACTGTAGGCTAGTGTTCCAAAGTCAATCACTGTTCTATGTAAATAACATTCATATGGGTGCTTAAAAAAAAAAGTTTGCTTTGTTTTAAAAAGAGTAAAAAATACAAAAACATGTTTTTGTTTAACTGTCTTCTGCTGCTTCATCCGTTGTCTTAAAAGAATCACAATAAACTTAAATATTTATTGAGAAAAAAGGTATTCTTAAGTGTTTAGATTAGAAAGGATGTAACATTGTACTGAAGAATATTTCAGAATCAATCACATGTATTAGAATCAAATTGACATAATTAGATCAACAAAAATCTAATTTCCGTAACATTTAGTCTCAGTAATTTCATTGCAAAGCTTTTAGTGATATTGCAATTACTTAGCAATTCTGAGCATATGTTTTCTCTAAAAGTATTCCACTGAGAGATTTCATGCCCCCACCTCTGAGAAAAAAAAATATAGTGATAAGAAAAGTGGGAAAGAATTAACTCTTAAAGTATTTTATCATTGTGGGTGTACTTGTATAACTAGTTTACAAAATGTAAAGCATTATAAAAAAAAAAAAAAAAACATGCATCATAGGAAGTGTATAGAAACATGCTGTATAAACTTGATATTTGTGATTCGTATGCAGTTTTGTTTTAAAAGAAATGTCTACATTTTAATATTGCAAGTAGGAGCTTTATACAACAAAGGTGCTCTACTTCAATGTATCAGAATGTCAATTGCTATCATGCGAACAAAGGATAGGTCCTGACATATGCAGAAAACATCCCAATCAGGAAATATAATGCAGATTTTATGTGGAAAGTAAATATTATCATTTTTTTTTTTAAATAATAATTTCTATTCTATGTACTGTACACTGGCCAACTTGACATGAAACATCATTTTTCTTTTTCATTTACTCATAGAAATTAAAAAACCTATAAACAGTCAGACTTAAATAAGGGTGTACCTTGTACATAGAACACCAGTATCATACACAGTTATGCCAGACTAGTGTTTTACAAAGTCATTAATATGTATATTAATATTAATGTATATTAATATGTATATGGTGACTAAATGTTTCATAGACCAATAGTCTACTTCTTTAGCAGTTTGACTGTGAAAACATGATCGGTGTGGGGCTTTTCTTTTCTTTATCTCAATTAAACAACAGCCTCTTATATCTGAATTATTTGCCCCTCCTATTGGTAGTAATAATAATCAATTCACACAAAGGTGTGCATGTCCACACACCAAAAAACCTAGGGATGAAGCCTAAAGAATGTTAGAACTTTATTAGGTTGATTTGTTGGATATGTGTCTTTACGCTTATAGTGAGAGGTGCATTAAAAAATGGGGGCGTGGCTTGGCGCGCGATGTGGATGGCTGCCTTCTAGAGGAGCTCCGTCTTTCAGGGAGAAAGGAAGCCTCATTGCAACCCGTTTTTGCGGCCAAAATGTCCAGCCTTACAAAGAAAGGACACTACAGTCATTCCCTGCGCTCAAAAGGCACGCCGAAGGGGAAACTTACCCAAGCGAACCTGGTGAGATTTAGCTTCGGCGGGAGCAGCAAGAGTCCCAAGATGGCGCTGAACCGCAGCCCGGAGCACGGAGGAAACGGAGAGGACATAGAGGAGGACGATAAGATCTCGCTCCCGGCCTCGGAAGGCTCATCACGAGGTAACATACCTAACGATCACCCGCTGAACTACACTATCATGACCGACATAGCGGCGGACATTAAACAGTCCTTTGCAGCGGCCATCACGGACATTAAGCCTGAACTCCTGAGACTTTCAGAACAGATGGCGATACATAATAGGGCAGGCAAGCGGAGGGACAGGGCCTTGGTGAGGTTAGATGACATAGCTATGGCTCACTCCACTCATCTGATAACCATGAACAGACAATTGGAAGATTCGGATAACAGGGGACGCAGGAATAATGTTAGGGTGAGGGGGGTCCCCGAGTCCGTCGCCCCTGACCAAATCAAACCCATCCTTACATCCATCTTTAATGGCCTCCTGGATAGGCCCGAGGCCTCACCCATCGAGTTTGATAGGGCGCACAAGGCCCTGAGGCCTAAAGCTCCAGATGACAGCCCGCCACGAGACATAATTTGCTGCATGCCAAACTACAATCTGAAAGAAGACATATTGCGGAAGGCCAGACAAAATTACCAAATTAACTTTAATGAATCTACTATACAGCTATTTCAAGACCTGTCTCCCATAATGCTGCAAAATAGGAGAGCCCTGCGCCCACTGCTGGAGGCTTTGGGAGGAAAGGGTCTGCCATATAGATGGAAGTTCCCGTTTGCGCTACAAACCTTGTATAACGGCAGACAATACCTGCTTAAGACCCCTGATGAGCTTCAGAAATTCTGCGAATCTGTGCAAATTGCCCCGGTGGAATTGCCTGATTGGTACGCGGAATTTCGTTTACCACCAGAAATCAACAACCATTCAGCCAAACAGGGCCCTTCCCCCGCCAAATCCCCCTACAGGCAAGGCACCCCCAGGAGGAATGCGGGTTGGAATGAATACAGCTCCCCGGCTGCTAAAAGCCCCAGGATGTGATGGTCGTGGGGTTAACCCCCAGCTCTCAACCGCGAACGTCTCTTCCTTTGTATTCTTCCACGGGACAGTGCCCGTTGGGCTCCACAGATCTGCCTTCATGTTTTTGGCTCTCCGCAACCTGCTCTGAACTTTTGTTTGCAGTGTCAATTATATACCCCCCTAGAGAAGATCTGAGTTTTTCCTGCCAGGTGACAGTGGTATTGCAGACAAGCTGATCTTGCTACAACCTCTCCGGGAACTCGATATTGCTCCACGAACACTTCTCCCATGCCGACCACACTACCGTTCCCAATCGGATGAGACGGACGTGTGGGTAAACCCGCAGAACTATCCGTTGCCTTCAATGGCTCCTAGAACAGCGATACCACAGATCTCTCACTCCCCGTTTAAGCCCCTCAGCACAAACCCTGACCAGGGCTGGTCTCTATGGACAGAGTCTTGGTATGTTCAGCCTAACCAACAGCCGGGGTTCTCCGCTCACCGATTGCCCATATTTTCGTATCCACAGAATCGAGCTGACCCGATTCTATATCAGCTCACAGCTCCCTGTTTGCGATATGTGCTCATTCCCTGCATATCCCCCATCCCCTGCTGATTCAACGGCGTGTGGAACTGTGCTGCTGCTGTACACCCCTTGACTCTCTTGCCCGCCACTGAACCACTACTGATCCTGCCATCGAATTGACCCTGGACTTGGTTGAGCACATCGCAAATGGCATTCTCAGCATGCAACCTGTTTGTCCAGTTAATCTTTTATTTTCACAGGTCCATGGAGATCGGGGAAGGACATAAGCTGTCTACACGTGCGAGAAGACTACTGCTGATCCGGGTTTTCTTTTTGGACATTTTTCTAGAGCAGATAAGTTGTCTTACACTTTGTTATGATACCACTGACAGAGTGGTTATTCCTCTTCTGAACTCAAATGATAGTCATGTTAAGATGCAGACCTGGGGTTGTCCTCCATACGGTACCCCTGGGGAAATGTTAAATGTTAATTTATGCTTTATGTTACCTTGATTCAATACAGCAGTTTCTTATAATGGTTTGCTTGGTGCACCTACATCGGGTTGTAATGCATACTTGCTTAAAGATGCTATTAATACTTTCTCCCTGGAACTTCACGTTCCTTGACATACACGCTTATACACTTTTTCAACTTTGCATATCCACTTTGACACCTCCCACTTTCCCCCACTAGAGACACCAAAGGTGCGCACTTAGTGACACCTGATATCTCTGCGCTTTTATAAGCGATATCCAGAGCAAGATCTGTACTTTTCTGCAAGCCCCTTTTGTCTCACATACACACATCTCTCCTCTACCCTCCCCCCCCACCTGACTTCCCCACCCCACCCAGACCCAACCTCCATCCTTAATTTCCATCCCCCGCACAGTACATTCCTGCTGACATCTCTCACTAATACCTCTACCTTTCCCTCTCTCAAGATGTCATACTCCCACTTAGGCAAGACACCTACGATCATTTCCCACAATGTTAATGGCCTCAATGTACCCGAGAAGAGGACAAAGCTTCTAAGAGAACTCAAAAAAACAAACCCTGCAGTAATCTTTCTTCAGGAAACCCACTTCAAAGGACCAAACCCCCCTAAACTTACTAACAACTTCTTTACCAAGGCATTCCACGCCACAAACCCCCTAGCAAAAACGAAAGGAGTTTCTATTATACTGAGTAAGCGGGCCCCATTTGAAGTCTCCAGCCAATTGGCCGACCCAGAGGGTAGATTCCTCTTCCTCAAAGGTTCTTGGGGGGGTACGCCAGTCACCCTGGCAAATGTGTATTTCCCGAATTCTGCCCACATTACATTCTGCACCAAAATTATTTCGGAACTCAAATGGTTTGCGGAGGGTTGTATTGTACTGGGTGGAGACTTTAATATTCCATTATCCCCTTCTCTGGACTCCTCTACTGGCCACTCCCATGTGTCCTATAGGGTCCTAAGAAGGATCAAGACCCTACTTCAGTCACTCAAACTCGTAGACTCCTGGAGACTCCTTCACCCCACAGATAAGGACTACTCCTTCTATTCTCCCCCCCCCCCACAAGAAATATTCCAGACTAGATTTAATTTTTGTTTCTCAAAGGAATCTTCCGGCACTCTCAAGGGCCGAAATAGGCGTCATCGCATTCTCTGACCACGCCCCGGTAGCCGTCACGTTAACACTAGGAACTAAACAAAGATCGGAGTTTAACTGGAGGCTTAACGCCTCTTTACTTACAGACCAGGTTATTCATGACAGTATTAAAGACTCTATTGACACATACTTCAGGTTAAACAAAGACTCTGATATGGACCCACTCAACAACTGGGAGGCACACAAAAGTGTTATAAGGGTGAATTCATCAGTTGGGGAGCGAGGCGCAAAAAAGAAAGGACAGACAAGATCACACGCCTTTCAAACACCATAGCCTCACTTGAGACACTCCATAAGAAATCACTCTCTGACGCAGTGTTGGATGATCTGACTAGACATAGGAAATCCCTCACACAAATACTGACCTTCCAAGCCCAAAAATCTTTGTTTTTTAAAAAAAGCATCTTTTATGAAAAGGGAGACAAGGGGGGGGAAAACATCTGGTCAGAGCCCTTAAAGATGCCACATTGGCGAATCAAATTTTCTCGATTCGAAATAGCTCTGGCACTCTCGAACACGCCTCTGAAAAAATAGCCACGATTTTTCATGATTTTTATGCAGGCCTATATGACCTCCCACCCCAAGCCAACTCACATTCACACCTCCAAAGAAGACACGATACAACAATTTTTGACTGATAGCAAACTCCCTTTGCTCCCTCCCGAGGATATTTCCAATCTGAATGAACCCATTACTACCACTGAAGTACAACAAACAATTAAGGACCTGAAGTCGGGGAAGAGCCCAGGGCCCGACGGTTACACGTCACAATATTACAAAACGTACTCTCTCACCCTCACTGATCCCCTACTTAAAGCCCTAAACCACCTGGCAACGCAAACGCACGACTCTCGGCCCACATAGCTGTAGTGCCAAAACCTGACAAGGACCATACTGAAGCTGCAAACTACCGGCCCATCTCCCTCTTGAATTTGGACATAAAAATATTAGCAAAAATTCTAGCCAATAGACCCTCTTGTCCAGAATCATATGCCCTGAACAGGTTGGCTTTATGCCTGGCAGAGAGGCGAGAGACAACATAACTAAATCTTTAAACTTGATCCATTACACGCATGTCTCGAAAACCGAGGGCCTTCTCCGGTCCACCGACATGGAGAAGGCCTTCGATAGGATTTCATGGGATTACCTGTTCGCAACATGCTCACATATAGGTCTTAATGGGAATATCGCAAATTGGATTAAGGCCCTCTACCAAAACCCAACCGCCCAGATTAAAGTTAACTCTACCCTATCCAACCCCATTAACATATACGAAATGGCACTCGCCAAGGCTGCCCCTTGTCCCCTCTTCTTTTTATTTTATCTCTGGAACCTCTAATTCGGACCGTTAACCTTTCACCTGACGTTAGAGGCCTTACCATTGGAGATAGAGAATTTAAATTGGCGGCATACGCAGACGACCTCCTATTCTTTATTACCCAACCACACATCTCCATGCCGAACCTATCTAAAATATTTAAAACATTCAGGTTTATTTCAAAGTTTAAGATCAACCCAACCAAATCCGAAGCACTGAACCTTAACCTCCCCCCAGACAGACTCAACTCACTTAAACAAAACTTCAAGTTCAAGTGGCAAAAAGATTCAATGAGGTATCTGGGAATCAAACTCACACCTGATTGGCGCGGAAATTCCTTTTTTCATTTGCACATTCCTACCACTATTGAATGCGATCTCCGGGGACCTGAAGAAGTGGAACTCTAAATGTTTCTCCTGGTTCGGAAGGGCGGCCATCTTGAAGATGGTGGTGCTTTCTCGCTTACTGTACCTCTTTAATGCCCTCCCAATTCATATCCCGAACTCCTTTTTTGCCAAGCTACAATCAGCCCAACGGGGATTTCTTTGGTCAAATAAAAAATCGAGAATCTCACTGGAAACTCTTAAATTTTCCAAAAGCAGCAGAGGCCTGGGCCTACCAGATTACAAGAAATATCATTTCGCTTCTCACATTACTAGGGTAATAGATTGGCACTGTAATGGCTCCAACAAAGATTGGGTACAGCTAGAATTAACCTCTTCCCCACAACCTCTCCTTTACCCCTGGACCATTCACTCTAAATCCTTCAAAAACGCCACCAACCCTCTGATAGCCAACACTTTAAAAATCTGGCACAAATTAGCTGACACATATGACTTAGCTTTGGTCCCAGGTCCCCTGACGCCAATCATAGGGAACCCTAACTTCCCTCCGGGACAAAACCAAAGGTCACTTCCACTCCCTACTCCCTCCAAAAGATTCCTGACCACCCACTGCATGTCGGGAAATTTGGTTAAATCTCTTCCCTCTCTCCAGTCCGAATTTGGTAATTCTGCACCTACTCCGTGGTTCTACTTGCAGCTCCGGAGCTTCCTGTTGAATAGCAGCCACAAAACTTCCTACACTCGGAGGCTAACACCTCTAGAAGAACTCTGCCTCAAGAGGTCACCTGTCATTAAAACTACTTCTATGGCATACAAATGGCTAAATTCGCGGGACTCTCTGAGCACGAGCAGGCACAAGGAGAGGTGGGAGAGAGATCTAGATAGACAAATTACTGACCGACAGTGGGAAAGGGCCTGCATATTTGCACACAAATGCTCTTTGAGCACCAAACACCAGGAAACTTCCTACAAGATTCTTACGCAATGGTATATTACAGCTGTGAAAGCTCATGCATGGTCCCAGGCGATCTCTGACACCTGCTGGCGCTGTAAAACCGACACAGGCACCTTCCTACACATTTGGTGGGGATGCCCCCTCATCCGCAGCTTCTGGGATGATGTATCCTCATGGATCAAGCACATAACTGATACAAAACTTACTTTGGATGCTGCAGCATGTTTGCTGCATATCAATCCCTTCTCAATTAAGCGCTATAAAACATCCCTAACCAGACACCTGCTCACAGTGGCAAAATCCTTGATTCCATTATACTGGAAATCAGATAAAGTCCCAGGGGTCAGAGAATGGTTGAATAAAGTGAGATATACTTACAAGATGGAGGAACTAGTGGCCATGAAAAATTAACGTAGTTCCGCTTTCATTGAGATCTGGTCTCCATGGGTGGCTTTCACATATACAAAAGAGTATGAATCGCTTTCTCCTTGTTAAGATGGTTGTCAAGGACCTTAGCCTCGAGGCCTGTTATTGAAAGTTTTGTTCTTTAACTACTGCAGATCATAATAACTACTAAGGAATCTAAATGTGAAATGATTGTGCCCACTATGATGCCCCTCTCATCTGCCCCCCCTCCCTACCCCTTTCCCCCTCCCAACCACTTACCCCCTGCTTATCTATCGCCTCTGTTCCTTTTCTCCTCATTCCAATTTTTGTCATATACAAGTTCACCTTATAAGATATGAACCTATATATGTGCTATTCAAGATATTCAATGTATGCTTCATATGATTGTTACTTTACGTTGCTTGTTGTACAATCTTACATTTGTTCTAATAAACCTTGGATTGTGAAAAAAAAAAAAAAAAATCCTCTCAGTTTGTTTGTCTCTATCTGCACTGCAACAATTAGAGGGAGTATATGAGGAGGTATCAGAATTGTGCTGAATTTATCACTAAAAAAAACCTTCTTATTCAAAAGGTACTCAAGAAAAATTATCCCTATTTCTCCTACATTTTCAGGACTCAAAAGACTGTCCCATGCTGCAGTGCACAAATGTTTCTATTTCGGATCTATGGAGTGTAGGAATTCAAACAGACTGATCAAAAACCCATTCCCACCAAATATATCCCCATGTTAAAAGTTATCGTGCACCAAAAACCTATCCTTATGAAACCAAAATACCATTTGTGTTTCTCTCGACAATAGAGCTTTGTCCAGGGTGCAACAAATAAATCATAAGCGCTCAAAAAACAAAGGGCCAGATTCACGTACATTGGCGCATATATTGACCGGCGTAGCGCACCTCCTTTACGTTAGACCGGCGCAATGTAGAGGCGCAATCACCGTATCCTCATAGTATTTGCACAGAAATTTGCGCTGGTGCAACGTAATTCCCGAGGCGTAAGGCAGAGTAATTCAAATTGGGAAGGACGTGGTCGTGTTACATTGAAATGAGCCGTGACCCCATGCAAATGAAGGGCCGGCCGGATCGCGCATGCGCACATGAAGCAGACCATGGTCAGCACCTCTGTGCGCATGCTCACAACTTGGGAACGGCGCAATCAGTGAAATTAGAAGTGGACCCGGGCAACTTAGTGAGCTACGCAGAGAGCTTAAATAGACAGACACAAACGCCCTTCCTTTGCAAAAGTACATCCCTTTGTATCCCTTCCTATACAGCAAGGTGCTTTTGTTCTGTTGTTTGTTCGCGTTTGTTGCTTTGTGACTTGCCTTTGTGATATTTGTTGACTGTTTGAGCTAGTGTTTTGTAGAATATATTTGATAGTGTTTTTTGGTGACTGGTTGTGCGACTTTTTTGTTGGTAGATTTTGTTTGTAAACAGAGTCTTCGAGTAAGGAATGCGATGACCCTAATAACCCAGGCCTGGAGTGTGCCTTTGGCCGGCTGGTAGGTACGCCTGAAAGAGGGCATACCCTTAACAAGAAAAAGTACAATGAAAATGTATGAAAGCTGGGGGAATGGGTGGGTGGGAACCCAGAAACCGACGCCGAACCCAGCCCAGAGAGGGAGGGAGTCTAAGTACTCTCAGACTCCTCCCACAAATACAGGCCGGCCTCCGGCCAGCCTTCTAACTTGTAAACAGAGTCTTCGAGTAAGGAATGCGATGACCCTAATAACCCAGGCCTGGAGTGTGCCTTTGGCCGGCTGGTAGGTACGCCTGAAAGAGGGCAAAAGACCCATATTTAGGTGAAGAGGGGTAGATAAGCGACCAAGAAGCAAAGCAGCACGCGCCCGGATGGCAATCGTATGTATACCTGATAAGTAGCCGTTATGACTGGAGAAGCTACCGACTCGTGACCTGTGATAGAAGGAAGCCCCTGCCGAATGCGTGAAGCAGCCCTAAACTCGACCAAAGCCCGAGAAAGATTGGTTCGAGCCTGTGACAACCCATATGAGAGCTTGACACGCTTATGATGAGTGGACACTTGTGGGCAACTGAACCCAGCGCTGGCCCGAGAAGCCCCTGCAATAATGCCTAACAATGAAAGCTACAACCGGACACCAGAGACGTAGCTCGTGAGGAACCCCCCCAACCCCTGGCCTACCCATACTTGATAGGAAAGTGAGCGGGTGAGTTGCAAAAATCTGACAACTAGCAGGAGCCTAAAAATGCTGGATACCTGATGGACATGTTAACGGAGCAGAAGCACGAAGCCCTTGCGCTAAGGTAACAACAACCTAACATGGCACCATACCGACACGCAGAACCCGTTCTAACCTGATAGACATGGTTAGCAGGTTACCGGCAGAAACACGACCCGATGATGCTGCACAAGAAAAGACTTACCTTGCCACCGGCAGGACTGACGAAATTGAGCATAAGGATAGTTGATATCGGTATGGCAGCTACCCCAAACCCCCCCCCCCCCCCAAGTGCTGAAACGCCAGACCGCGGACAAGTACCTAATGACAAGTCTTGCAGGAGAGCAGCCCATAGTAACAATGCTACCAATACTTGCCACTAGGTACCTAAGAGGCCCAGCCCCCCACCTACAGCACGAAGGTAGAGAAACCAGACCAACCACCCCTGGAAAAATCTACCTCCAGAAACCTGATTGATAACGAAAGCATGACTGTCAGTTGAAGCCACCACACCTGATGAATTAAACCTGATGATGCAATGATAAGCCCCGTAAGCAGGTCTGAAAGTACCCACAGTAGGGACGTCAGAGAAACAGGGATGGGAGATTCCACCACCCCCTCTGACAAAGACCACCCATGGCCCAGTCATAAACCAGCAGGTCTGCTAGACCGGACCCAAAGGGATGATAACATGGCCGGAAGAAATGGAAGAAGAGCAGGAACTGGGGGTGCGCTGACACAACCTAGACAAAACAGAAAAACAAACATGAAACAACAACGCCCTACGTATTAACAGAACATCAAGACCGCTGCGCATTAATGAATGATGACACCCCCACCCAGAGTGACTGGCACGTGAGCCTGAGTAACCTGCCGCGCAGAGACAGGCAATTTAACTGAACACTCAGGGCTAGTGTACCCCCGGACTGTGGTGGGTAATCGTATAGGTGTAATGAATGAACGTGCAACGTATGACGTATGTAAACAGGCGAGAAGATTGCGGTCAACAATCAATTAAAAACGAAACCTCAGCCCGTAAGAATCTGTAGACGTGACAGATCCAGAGATGTGAGCACAAGCTAATCAACCCAGATGCAACATGGACAAAGTACAACGAGACATGGTAACCACAGAGACGACAATGCCAAGACAAACAAACACAGACAGGAATCGTGGGGGCAGCAAAGCTAAACAGAAATCGTAGGGGCAGAAATGCTATGACAGAAATTGAGGGGGACAGAAATCGTGGGGGCAGCAGAACTGCTGAGACTGAACTTTATGGCAACCTGGGGCAGAAATGGTATGGGCGACCAGCTGCACCTGAATGCGGAGTCAAAAATAATAGTACAGAAACCCGGGGCATAAATGGTACGAGAGCAACACTGAGCCTGAAACACTGAGGTAGAAATGCAAAGGCAAACACAACTAAGACAAAATGTGAGGGCCGTGGTGCCCAGACAGAAAACGCGGGGGCCGTGGTGCCCAGACAGAAAATGCGGGGGCCGTGGTGCCCAGACAGAAAACGCGGGCAGAAAGCTATGGCAGAAACGCTAGGCAGAGCCGCTATGACAGAAACCCAGGGGCAGAAACCCTATGAACCGAAAACCTGGGGCAGGAACGATATGACCGAAAACCTGGGGCAGGAACGCTATGACCGAAAACCTGGGGCAGGAACGCTATGACAGAAAACCTGGGGCAGGAACGCTATGACAGCAAACCTGGGGCAGGAACGCTATGACAGCAAACCTGGGGCAGGAACGCTATGACAGCAAACCTGGGGCAGGAACGCTATGACAGCAAACCTGGGGCAGGAACGCTATGACAGCAAACCTGGGGCAGGAACGCCATGACAGCAAACCTGGGGCAGGAACGCTATGACAGAAAACCTGGGGCAGGAACGCTATGACAGAAAACCTGGGGCAGGAACGCTATGACAGAAAACCTGGGGCAGGAACGCTATGACAGAAAAACCTGGGGCAGGAACGCTATGACAGAAAAACCTGGGGCAGGAACGCTATGACAGAAAAACCTGGGGCAGGAACGCTATGACAGAAAAACCTGGGGCAGGAACGCTATGACAGAAAAACCTGGGGCAGGAACGCTACGACAGAAAACCTGGGGCAGGAACGCTATGACAGAAAACCTGGGGCAGGAACGCTACGACAGAAAACCTGGGGCAGGAACGCTATGACAGAAAACCTGGGGCAGGAACGCTACGACAGAAAACCTGGGGCAGGAACGCTATGACAGAAAACCTGGGGCAGGAACGCTATGATAGAAAACCTGGGGCAGAATGGTATGATAGAAACACCGAGCCTAAACGCTGAGGCAAAGAGGTAAGAGAAACGATACGCTGACATGTCGAGGCAGAAAACAGGCAAGAAACGTGGGGCAGAAAACGTGGGGCAGAAAATACTATGACAGAACACGCGGGGCAGAAAATGCTATGACAGAACACGCGGGGCAGAAAAGCTATGACAGAACACACGGGGCAGAAAATGCTATGACAGAACACGCGGGGCAGAAAATGCTATGACAGAACACGCGGGGCAGAAAGTGCTATGACAGAACACGCGGGGCAGAAAGTGCTATGACAGAACACGCGGGGCAGAAAATGCTATGACAGAACACGCGGGGCAGAAAAAGCTATGACAGAAAACGCGGGGCAGAAAAAGCTATGACCGAAAATACGGGGCAGAAAATGCTATCACCGAAAATGCGGGGCAGAAAATGCTATGACAGAAAACGCGGGGCAGAAAATGCTATGACTGAAAACGTGGGGCAGAAAATGCTATGACTGAAAACGCGGGGCAGAAAATGCTATGACTGAAAACGTGGGGCAGAAAATGCTATGACTGAAAACGTGGGGCAGAAAATGCTATGACTGAAAACGTGGGGCAGAAAATGCTATGACTGAAAACGTGGGGCAGAAAATGCTATGACTGAAAACGCGGGGCAGAAAATGCTATGACTGAAAACGTGGGGCAGAAAATGCTATGACTGAAAACGTGGGGCAGAAAATGCTATGACTGAAAACGTGGGGCAGAAAATGCTATGACTGAAAACGTGGGGCAGAAAATGCTATGACCGAAAATGCTATGGCAGAAACGTAATGTCAGAAAAACGTGGGGCAGAACGAAATGACAGAAAACGTGGGGCAGAACGAAATGACAGAAAACGTGGGGCAGAAACGAAATGACAGAAAACGTGGGGCAGACACGTAATGACAGAAGACCAGGGGCAGAAACGTAATGACAGAAAACCAGGGGCAGAAATGTAAAGCAAAGAATACTGCCAGCGTGACTCCCCCCCCCCAACAAGCGTGACCACGGGAAAAGGCCCCCCCCATGCTTCCAGCATAACCCCCCTTATGCAGACTGTGTGCGACCCCCTGCAGCCGATAGGTGACCCACCCCCCCTCTACTCGGCGCCTGTGACGTGAGGCTGTATGCCCCCCCCCTCTGCAAGACCCAAGCATGTCCAGGATAGGATAAGTGGCTGGATAGATGCCCCCCCCCCCCCTCCCACCAGCGTGAGCAGCTGCATGGGGACGGACAGCAAGCCAATAACCCCCACGTGGCTCCCCCTGCTTGCCAGCGTACCGACCGGGACCTACACCCCCCCCCCGCGTGAACACCGGGAGAACGCGGCGGGCGTCTCCCTCCATACAGAATGTGCCTCAGCAGTGAAGTTGCGGCCGGCCCCCCTCCCCCCGGCGTGCACATTGGTAAACAGCGAGCGGCTCCCTCCATACCAGAGGGAGAAAAGGAGCAGGTGAACGTTCCCCCCCCCCCTCCCCCGGCAGAGGACCCGGGAGAGGCGGCGGCTCCCTCTCCCCCAGGGTGAGTAAGTGGGTGGAAGGATGTCACCAGCGTGCGCCCGGAGTACAAAGAATTCCCTGCCCCCCCCCCCCCGCGTGAGTCTGGAACAGACTGGGAGGAGGAGCGGGCAGCCCTGTAAGCTGCTCCCGGATGCCCGCATAAGATAACAACGAGCGGGCGGGTGGCCCCCTCCCAGAAGCCAGCATGAGCCCAGTTACCCAGACACATGAGGGTGGCGCCATAGCTGCGGCCGCCCGCCGCTCTGCAGGGACAAAATCTGACAACCTAGGCAACGTGGACCTGAAGCTAACGACCGCCCTCTGCAGGAAAAACCGGAAGTGACGTGGCCCCCCCAACCCAGAAATCGACGCCGAACCCAGCCCAGAGAGGGAGGGAGTCTAAGTACTCTCAGACTCCTCCCACAAATACAGGCCGGCCTCCGGCCAGCCTTCTAACTTGTTTGTTTTGTTGCTTGATTTTTCCTGCTTGTTTTTGTGAGTGATTTGTGTTGATTGTTTGGGAGAGAGTTGTTGTATGAATATGACTGAAAGGAAGCGCAAGACCAATTTTACTTTGGGGGAGAAACAAATTATTGCCCGGGCCCTTACCCAATATGGGCGTTTCCTGCACGGCCCAGAGAGTGCCAACACCCCCCCGGCCAGGAAGAAGGAGATATTGCAGAACATTACCAACCAGGTAAATTCTGTGGGGGGGAAGACCCGGACACACGAGGGGATCGTCAAGAAGATCAATGATCTCCGGCGTCTGGTCCATAAGAAGCTGGGGCAGATGGCAGCACATGCCAGGGGCACTGGAGGGGGCCCACCATGCCCTGTTAGGCTGACAGCAGAGGAGCGTGTGGTGGCCCAGACCTTTAATCGGCAGCAAGTGGAGGGCCTGCCTGGCTATGACTCCATTGAGGAGGCCGTGGGGAAGGGAATATGTGGCAAGTGTGTGGATCCTCCAACCTGTGAATGTTTTGTGTCATCCACAGATGTGCAGGAGGGTGCTGGGCCATCTGGCCTGACCGCACCATCCCCGGGACACCAGCCTGATGAGGACCCCCAGACAAGGCCGGAGTCCTCGGAGGAGTTTGAGGAGGAGGAGTTTGAGTTGTAGGAGGATGTCATGTCAGGCAGTGGCTTATTATTTTTGGAGGAGTCTTTCCCTCTGGCTGGCAGCAGCCAGCCCTCCATAAGGGGTAGCCCCTCCCACTCCTCCCCCAACAGGGCTTCCCTCCCAAGGGGCTCCCCTTCTCCCCAGCCACAAGCATCATCTGGAGGCAGGAAGTCATCCCAGAAGACCAGGGGGGTGGCTGAGGTTCTGCCTGCCAATCTCAGAAGGGACCAGACCCTTCAGACCCACCATCTGGGACAGGTCAGCCAGACTTTGGGGCGGATGGAGGAGAGCCTGTCCTCCATAAAGGATACGCTTGGGGACCTGGACTGCCACTCCTGGGCTCTTACAAACTGCCTAAACTAACTGCAGACTACTACAGCAGACGTTGGGCAGGATGTGAGGGCCCTCACCCAGGCTATCCAGGCCAATACGGCAACACTAAATGCTGGCCTGAACAGAATAGCCGTGGCCTTGGAGGGCAGGCCGCCAGGTGGGCAGAGACCAGGGGCTGCTCCTCCTTCCCCAGATTACCCCCCCAAGAGTCTCCCCTGAGGAGCAGTGGCCGTGGGCGCCCCAGGCGTGGGTCACGCCAGCGGCATTAATTTGGTTTCCCCTTTTTTTTTTTTTTTGATTTTTTTTTTTTTTTTTTTTGCTGGACAATTTTTTTTTTTGGGTTGTGAATGATTTTGGAATGTGGGGGTGACATTCCTGCCGGAAAAGGGGTGTCACCCTTATTTGTGGTGAAGGGTTCCCCAGGACCAGGGAGAAGTGATCCCCAGGTCCGTGTGAATGGTGTATGAATGTACAGTGACATAATTGGCGTTGCTGCTCACAAGTCCTGCATGGTGGGCTTGTGCCAATCCAATTTGATGAGGATGTGATGTGTCTGTGCTAGGGACCACAGTGGTGTGCATGCATGCATTCTCATTGTGCCATGATTAATGTGTGTGTTTAATGTTCAAAGATGCCTAATGTGAGCTGTCTCCTGGCTGCTCTTCCCTCAGAAGACGGGGTAGCCTCGGTTAGGGGGGATTGTCTGGTTCAGGGGTCAGGTCATCACTTATGTCAATCTGCAGGCCCTTTCTCACTGCGAAGTTGTGCAGCATGCAAGTTTGGGGAATACAACAGGGTACCCCCAGACTTATCCAGGCATCGGAAACGTGACTTCAGGAGGCCAAAGGTGCGCTCCACCACTGCACGGGTTTGGGCGTGGGCTTCATTGTATCTTTCCTCTCCTGGGGTTTGGGGGTCCCGGATAGGAGTCATGAGATGGGGTCCCAGTGCATATGCAGAGTCACCTGGAAGGGAAAAGACAGGAGGATGTTAGTCATGCATGTGCCCCTTGTGATGTGTGCATCATGGGGGGGGGCAGTCATGTCTGCCACCCATGTCACTCACCAACCAGCCAGGTGTCCCCATACACGATCTGTTCGAATTCCATTGGGATGGGGCTATGATTGTATATGTAGCTGTCATGGCTGGATCCGGGGTGTTTGGCACGGACCTTGGGCAACGACTATGTGCTCTGTCTCATGGGGGGGGCTGGAGTGCCACATGTGTGCAATCAATGGCCCCCACGGTGCGTGGGAATCTGGCAATTCTGTAAAAATCTGTCATTGCCTTCAGCCGCAGGTCCGTAGTGGTTGGTCTGATGATTTGGTTGGCCATGCGTCTGAGGATTGCAGGGATAACCTGGTGCACACATCTGCTCATGGAGGATTGTGACATCCCAGCCACCACTCCACTTGTTCTTTGAAAATAGTCACTGGCAAGGAAATGGAGTGTTGCCAGGACCTTGACCAGTGGCTGCACTGCATGTGAGCGGTGTGTTGGGCTGGTGATGTCCTCCTGCAGGGTTGTGGTTAATTCCATGATGAAAGCAGGGGTGAATCTGAAGATGCGATACACCTCAGAATCACTCATGCCAAAGATCTCTATGCGTGTGCGGTATATCCTCTCCCGTGCCCTCCTCCATGCCCTCCTCCTTCTGCACTCCTCTAAAGTCAGTAGTATAGCTATGAGCAAGGATGCCCCTGGCATGTTGGCATACAGTTTGTTGTCCAGCAAGTGTGACTGCTCAGCTCCTCACTAACAGTGTTGCTTTAACTGACATGTAAACGGATTGTCTAATTTTATACCACCTTTTATATGGACTAATTTTAGACAGGACGTGCAGCTGTTGCGCACAGCGCGTAGCCTGTGCTGCAACAACGTACTTTTGTGGATCCCCGTAACTCCCTCATTTGCATATTCAAATAGCAAATCAATGGTGTGTCTAGCGCAGTTTTGCGTGCACGGATGCGCCGCTCTATCGAAATTACGCCGGTCAAAAAAAATTTCATGCGTATATCGTTTTGGGGATGCGGCGCATCGATACGCATGCGCAGATTTAGACTTACGCCGCGCATCTCCTGTAACGCCGGCGTAATGGCTCTCTCAATCTGGCCCAAAGTGTTGTAACCCCCACAATCACTTTTTACATGGGGAAATATTTGGTAGGAAGGGGTTTTTGATTTATTTTAATTATACAGATTATAGGAGGTTGTTTTGTTTAGAATTATATAGGTAATGTTATTAATACATATAATTTTCATCCATGTATCAAATTATTTCTATTTATTATGTCTCACAACTCACATTTTAGATTGTGTGATAAATACACCAGTCTAGAACATCCTTCCACTGTAACTGCAAGTATGTTTCTCACAGGTAGGGATGGGCCGAATGGACCCCTGTTTGGTTCAGACCCAAACATTTGAACACCACAAAAGTTCAGACCCGAATAACGAACCCCATTAAAGTCAATGGGACCCGAACATAAAATATCAAAAGTGCCCATTTTAAAGGCTTAAATTCAAGTAATTGGGCATACAATGCTTATAGGGGTCCAGGTCCAATAAGAAAAAAAGGTTTGTGAAAAACGTAATTTCTGAGAAAGTCTATCCTGAATTTCTAGTGAGAAGGAAAGAGTAGGACATAGTATGATTGGCCTCTCCTTCATTGGGAGCCACATAATATGTGAAATTGGTGCAGAGTACTCTTACCTTGTGTAGTGGAAGAAGTAAACGTGGCTATTGGGGGCGGGTGATGTCAGCTTCTGAAACATCCTGGACCAGGTAGCACAGGGAAGAAGGGAGAAAAGAGAGTAAAACAAGTAAATAACAGAGAACAAAATATTTGGCCATAGTCCTATACGTGTACGATTTTTAAACATACTTGAATTAGCAACATTGTGGGGAATATCCCCATCTACATGCAGTGTCGGGAACTGTATATGCAAGGGTACCATCCTCCTCAGAGGGGAAATAATCTTGCAGCGAGGCAGCATGTATTGCCCCCCAGGTCATAGAACCAAAACCTATAAACAGGTCAACAGGGTTTAAACTTGGGCTAATATAGTCATATTAAACTGTGTACTGTAGGTTGTCAACACCCAACCTTCCCCCTCCAGGGCCAGGAAACCAGGGCAGGCAAATTCCCCATCCATTATGCCTGCCCCGAGCCCACCCACCCACGGGGACCTAAAAAGTTCTCACACAGAGGGGGCCGGCGCTCCACCTTGCCAAAAAATATTAATACAAATTAACTATCTACTAGTAGTGAACAATAATCAACTCTGATGAGTATACAGGTTGTACAGGGCACTACACTGGTCTTGTGTAGCCAGGAGGACCGCGTCAAAACCACGGGCAATTGTGGACCTTAAATGGTCAAACATAGAGAGGCTGTAACGTTTTCCTGTCCAGGGAAACCGGCCGTCACCATGTTCATGTATTCCGATTTCTTTTGATCCTGCCACAACAGAGAAAGGGGGCAATCTGCTTGATGTGAGATGGAGGGGGCCTGGGAGTCCCATGTAATAATTCCTAGCTCCAGCAGTAGATCTTCACCTTCTTGAAATGTAGTGAAAGAGTGGGATCTGCCTTTGAACGTGAAAGATAATTTAAAAGGAAATGCCTAGTGATACTTTGTCTGTTCATCAACTGTTGTAGCAAGGGTCTCACGTTTCTGTGTTTTTGCACTGTAAAAGGAGCTAGATCAGTGAAAAGTTGAATTGGTGTGCCAAATAATGACAAGTCCTGTCTATTGCGGTCTTTGGGTGTTGTGGTGCCTTCCCACCATATTCCTATAGAGATAATCATGATGTAAGCAAGAATTTGGCTTGCTATAAAAAATTGCAATGATATGCACCTGTCAAACAGGTACTGAAAACATGGTCTTTGTGTGTTAATTGTGCCCATGAAACCTATACCAAAAACATTCTTCCAGATAAAATGATTGAACACCCTCAAAGCAAAGTCCTGCAGAGATTCCACATCCCAAAAAGACTTATTCAGTGACATCGGCATCAGGGGCTTCATAGCTGGTAATCCAGGACTGATTCATTTTTATAAAAGTCAAACGGTCCACAGTGTCTGTGGACGGACAGATGCGTTATAAGATCAGTAATGAAACCTCCTGCAGCACTGAATGCCCGTTTTGAAAGCACACTGGATGCAGGGCAGCCCAACAACTCAATAGCATACTGGGCAAGTTCTGGCCAATGATCTATTCTCATGACCCAGTAAGCCAGTGGATCGTCAGCTGGAAAGCTCTCCATCTCTGTTTTGGCCCAAGGTAATCGTCCACCATGTGATGCAGACACTGCCGATGGGATATGGAAGCTGACAGCCCTGGGCGGCAAGAATTAAAAAAAATCCAAAATGCCTCACTTAGGCGGACACCTTCTCCAACGCTCCTTTCTTGACCAACATAAGACTCAAAACTACATTTTCCACCACACTGTAACCTACTCGAGCAAGGATCCTCAAACTACGGCCCTCCAGGTGTTGCAGAACTACACATCCCATGAGGCATTGCAAAACTCTGACATCCACAGACATGACTAGGCATGATGGGAATTGTAGTTCCTGAACAACTAGAGGGCCATAGTTTGAGGACCCCTGTACTAGAGTCAGGAAAAACATTCAATAAAATCCTCTTTAATGTGTCCTCAAGAGATGTTATCCTCTGCACTCTCTGTGGGGACAGGATGACTTCAGAAACCTTCCTCTTATAATGGTGGTCAAGGAGGGTTGCCAACCAGTAATCATCCTTCTCCTTTATGCCAAGTATTCTTGGGTGCTTTCTCAGGCTTTGAAGCATGAGGTTGCCCATGTGCTTCAAATTTGCAGAGGCTTGAGAAGCAGACTCCTCGGAGTCAATATGACAGCATCTGGAACTTCCTCCTCCCAGCCACGTACTACTCCCAAGGGTCCTAGGATTGTAAAGCCATTGCTTACAGATTGACGTATGTCTTCCTCTTCTTCAAAGCCTATGAAAGTGCCAGAATCCTCCTCCTTGTCCTCCTCCCCTCTCTCCTCATGTGTGTTCTGTGACATAGGAATGATGGTGTCTGGATAAAGTGGGCCTTGAGAGGAAAGAAAGTCCTGTCGTCCGAGCCTGTCGTCATGCCATAATGACACAAGTACTCATTGACGGCCCTTTGATGCATGTATAGCCACTGCAGCATTCCCAAAGTTGAGTTCTAACTGGTGGGCATGTCACAAATCAGGCGGTTTATGGGCAGGTGGAATTCCTGCTGAATTTCAGCCAACTGAGCACTGGCTGTGTATGAGCGCCTGAAATGGCTACAGACTCTTCTGGCCTGCTTTAGTACATCTTGCAACCCTGTGTACATATTTAGGGAACCCTGCACCATCAAATTGAGGACATGTGCAAGGCATGGCACATGTGTCAACTTTCCCTGTCTAAGGGCAGACAGGATGTTCGAGACATTTTCAGACACTAACATTCCTGGCTCCAGCTGGCATGGTATGAACCACCTCTGGGCCTGTCCTTGCAGAGCTGCAAGAATCTCTGCGCTGGTGTGGTTCCTGTTCCCTAAACACACCAGCTGAAGCACTGCATGGCACCTTTTAGCCTGACTCTGGGAAAAGCCCTTTGAACGCTTAGGCGGTACATGATGTTCATAGGAAAATTCTGCAGAGAAGGGCATGGAGGTGGAGGAGGAGGAGAAGGGGGTGGAGCTCATAGGTCTGGCATCATCACCACCAGCTGTATGGAGACGTGGGGGCACAACAAGCTGCAGCATTGAGCCCTGTCCTGCATCCTTTCGAGTTGCAAGCAGCACTACCTAGTGTGTTGTGAACAAAATATTTTGTCCCTGCCCATGCTTGCTGGACCACGTGTCAGCAGTAAGGTGGATTTATTGGCTGACTGCCTTGCCCAATGATGACAGAACATTCCCTTCCTTGTGATGGTAGAGAGATGGAATGGCCTTATGTGAAAAGTAGTAGCGACTGTTAACCTGCCTGTGTGGTACAGCACAACGTGCAAATGTACAGGAGGGGCAGAATCCACCGGGCTGAAAGGCAGAAGTTGGAGAGCGAACAGCTTTGACAAGCTTGCATTCAGGCGCTGAGTATGTGGGTGGCAGGGACTGTATTTGTTTTCCCCTGCAGAAGAACATTTTCCGCCTACAGTCTACAGCTGGTGGTATGCTGCTGGCAGATGAGCTGCTAGGACCTTGGACACCTTGTGCTATACCATCATCCCTCTCAGTGGAGGCTGCTGAAAGGTAATGACTCAGTATCGCAGGGGAAGACTATAGTGAGTAAAGAGGAAGAGGAGGGACAGATTTGAGCCCTTTTTGTGTGGCTTTTAGGTGCTCTTGACAACGGGCTGAGTGGTTGAACGTTAAATGCCTTGTTATGCATGTGATACCCAAATGGTTGGTGTTTTTGCCATGTTTAATGTGCCTGTGACACAGTTTGATAGCAACAGTGTGATCTGCTGCAGATGTGCTGAAAAAGGTCCATACAGCTGAGCTGGGTCGGGAGATAACAGCTGCAAAATGTGATGGAATAGGGTGGCTGCTCTCTACTCTTTCTTGATGTTGACCTCCTTGGGGTTGTGCCACCTTACCTTCAGTTTCCTCCCCTGCTCTGGCACCCAAGTCGCATCAGTGACATCATCATCATCATCATCTCCATCTCCTCCATCTTCATCATTACCACTGGAGACAACTTGGCAATACGCTGCGGCTTGGGGAATACGAATGCCAATTTGTCTACCAGTATTCCTCCCTCTCTCTAGGCTCATGTTTCTGTCATCCCTAACCTCAGGAACCAGCATCTGAATCCATTAATGCCTGGGCATCATCAAGGAGAACGTGGCAGACGCTGTGGACAAGGAGTCAGGTTTATCCATTCTGGCAACTGCAGGAGAATGCACACTTGTCACTGCTTGTGTGACAGAAAATAAGGAAGATGAGTAAGGTTTAGTAAGCCCGTTCACCACCTCCTCTGCATGCTGTGGCTGGATAGCACGGGCAAACTCAGTAAACAGAGGGAATTATGCCCTGCCTGAGGACTGACCACCACTACGCCCACCTTTGCCTGTGGACACTTTTGTTGCTGGCCCCCTTACAGTGCCTAAGGAACATCTGCCTCTCCTTGTTGTCCTCCCAGACATTATTGGGAGGGAGGGGACGGTGCTTATAAGCAAATGTAATGAAGAAGTTGAAATCTGTATGTAGATGCACTTTAATCAATGTAAAGAGGTGTTTGGTGCCCTTTAATTTGAGTACTCACACTACACAGACACACTCCACAGATACAATATAATATACTGCAATATAGTGCGCCAAACATACAGTGATGCACAGAACTATATGGTGTTAAACTGGCAATAACGCACACAAAACTATATGGCACAAAATTGTCAGTAATGCATGTAAAACCATATGTCGTTATACTGGTAGTAACGCACGCTAAACTACATGGCAATAAACTGGCAACAACGCACGCAAAACTATATAGCGTTAAACTCTCAGTAATGCACACAGAAGTAAATGGCATTAAACTGTCAGTAATGCACACGGAAGTAAATGGCATTAAACTGGCAGCAACGCACGCAAAACTATATGGTGTTAAACTGTCAGTAACGCAGGCAGAAGTAAAAGGTGTTAAACTGGCAGTAACGCAATCAAATAGACGTGTTCAACCATCACTACACTGACACTATCTGAACTGTCCCTACTGTAGCTATACACTAATGTCAAGATTACTGACACGGTCTCACTACACTACACTACAGTGAAACTATCTGAGCTGTCCCTACTCTACACTAATGTATGTATAAATGACACGGTCTCACTAGACTACAGCAAAACTATCTGAGCTGTCCCTACTCTAGCTGCACACTATGCAAAGCTGAATGATGGTCCTCCTCACTACACTCAAGGCCGTGTACACACGACCGAGGTTCTCGCTGGAAACCAGCGAGAACCTCGCTGGAAGCTGCATTCCAGCGAGGACCTCGGCCGTGTGTACACTCTTGGCGAGCTTCCTGTCGGGAAGCCCGTCGAGCAGAGCTCTATTTGCTCGACGGCCCGACTGGAAGAATAGCTGGTTGCCATTCCCGACGGGCGGGTCGCCGATTTCGACGGCCGGCAGGGAACCTCGACGGGCGGAACGATGTGTTCTGCCCGTCGAGGTTCTCTGCCGTGTGTACACGGCCTCACACTATCCCTAGACTGACACTAATCCAGTGTTTCTCAACTCCAGTCCTCAAGGCCCCCCAACAGGTCAGGTTTTCAGGATTTCCATTATTTTGCACAGGTGATTTGATCAGTTTCACTGCCTTAGTAATTCCCACAGCCTTTTCATCTGAGGGAAATCCTGAAAACATGACCTGTTGGGGGGGCTTGAGGACTGGAGTTGAGAAACACTGCACTAATCTAATATTCTACACTGACAATTAAAGCTAAATAGCACAGTATAGCACACTAACTAATAGCACTGAATAGAGCCCTGTTTTATCGCTCTCCATGCCAAAATCACACTGATAATGACTGCACTTGCAAGAATACTTGCAAGTCATGAGGACAGTGTTCAATCATGACTCTGACAGTGCTATGTGCCCTGATTGGCTGAAGCTTTCACTGCTTCAGCCAATCAGGGCTTGCAATGCACTGTTCAGCACCTCAATGCATTGTGGTCAGTTCAGGGGGGGGGGCGAACAAACGGTCAAACGTCCCGAAAGTTCGGCAGTTTCCAGAACAGCGAAAGTTCGGCCCGAACTTATGCTCGGCCGAACCGTTCGCCCATACCTACTGACAGGTATGTTTTACCACAGAATATAGACCTGTTTTCTTGCTGCCTTAGCTAGTTTTAAACATATGACATTCGGCCCTTTTAACATTTAAGTTTGATTAGCATGGTTAATATTTTTAGAAAATGTTCTTAATTTATTTTAATTTATCCTACATAATTAATAGTCAGAAATCTTGCACATGGGACAACATACAGTAGAAAATTGCCATTGCTTATACTCTAGAAATCTTTAATGCAAACTTTTTAAAGTCATATTGACAGGTTTTTTATTTTGCATTGTGAATCATCTTTAGAAGAGGCCCCCTTCTGGAACGACAGCGATGCAAACCAATTTAATTCAGGGTGCTGTGTATGGTCTGAGCACTGACAGGCTGACCTCCCACCCCTTCAACCTCTGCAGCAATGCTGGCAGCACTCATACGTCTGGCACAGAGCATGTGCACTCAACTTCTTTGGTCGACCATGGTGAGACCTGTTCTGAGTAAAACATGCCTTCTTAAACTACTCTATGGTCTTGGCCACCGTGCTGCAGCTCAGTTTCAGGGTCTTGGCAATCTTATTATAGCCTAGGCCAGTGTTTTTCAACTCCAGTCCTCAAGGCACACCAACAGGTCAAGTTTTCAGGATTTCCCTCAGATGAAATGGCTGTGGTGATTAATAAGGCAGTGAAACTGATCAAATCACCTGTGCAAAATAATGGAAAGCCTGAAAACATGACCTGTTGGTGTGCCTTGAGGACTAGAGTTGAAAAACACTGGCCTAGGCCATCTTTATGTAGAACAACAATTTTTTTTTCCAGATCCTCAGAGAGTTCTTTGCCATGTTGAACTTCCAGTGACCAGTATGAGAGATTAAAAGCAATACCACATTTAACACACCTGCTCCCCATTCACACCTGAGACCTTGTAACACTAATGAGTCACATGAAACCTTTGTTGTCTGGTGATTTGGTACATCCCATACGTAAATGCTGTCATGTTGTGTCAGGAAAGAGGAACATTTTATATTTACCTGACGGTAATTTTCCTTTCCTGATGCAACGCATGACAGCATATAGGTCCCTCCTGAAGGGCTTTACAGTTATACTAAGTTAGGCTGGGTTCACACTACGATTTTCCCGTCCGTCAGCCGCATACGATTTCAGTTTTGAAAACGTACGGGCCCGTATGGGAAAACGCATACATAGACAATGCATTGCAAATCGTATGCACTCAGATGCATCCGGGTGCGTACGATTTGCTGGCAAAACGTTTTTTAACAGTACACAAAACCGTGTTCGACCACGGTTTTGAGTCAGTTTTTGAAACCGTATGGCAAACGCATACGTTTTTTTTAAACATTAAAGTCAATGGAAAACGCACATATGTGCGGTTCCATACGTATAAACCGTATGCGTTTTTCGTCTGCGCATGTGCATTTTCAAAACAAGAAAATCTTTTTTTAATAAATGACACTAATTCCAAAAACGTATGCGTTTTTTTAATCAAAACCGGATGGAACCGTAAGCACTTTTTGAAACCGTATACGTTTTATAAACGCATACGTTTACGTACGGTTCAATCCGTTTCAGCCGCATACGTTTTTTCATATAAATCCTATGCGGCTGACGGATGGGAAAATCGTAGTGTGAACCCAGCCTAACGAGAATGCTGCCTATTTGCCTGTGCTGGATGTTGTAATTCAGAACATGGTTTCCATGACCACAGACTCGCAGCTGGTAAGATAAAAGCTCAGCTGTCTGCGTCACATGGCTACCCATGACTAATGCCGCGTACACACGGTCGTTTTTTGCGATGAAAAAAAACGTTGTTTTTTAAAACGTCATTTAAATTGATCGTGTGTGGGCAAAACGTCGTTTTTTGTCTTCAAAAAAAAAATTCCAACATGCTTGAATTTTTTGTGTCGTTTTCCAAAACGTCGTTTTTTTTTTTCACAAAAAGTCACCGTGTGTAGCAAAAACGTAGTTTAAAACAACGTTTTTCAACCCGCGCATGCCCAGAAGCTAGTTATGAAGCGAGCTTCAATGGAAAAGAGTGGTGAACGTAACCTCGCTTTTTGTGAAAAAAACGATGGTGTGTATGCAACATCGTCTTTGAAAAGTGACGTTTCAAAAACGTACTTACTTACTTCACAGAAAACGTCGTTTTTTTTCATCACAAAAAATGATCGTGTGTATGCGGCATTAGTCATGTGACCAGTGACGATACTAGTGGGGGAGAAGCCTAAGTGACGCGATCAACGGAAATACATCTGCATGAGGAGATCGATGCACTGAGCTGTATCTACAGGCTGTCTATGTGCATAGGATATGTGAGTGTGGTTTCTCTAATTAGTCCACAATCTCTGTTTTTTTTTTTTCGGCCATACTGCACTATGAGCATTTTCCTTTGTTTTTTTTTCTCTCCCCTCTCTCTGAGCTGGCTTTCTGAATCAGCAAGGGGCAGCATTGGACTGTGGATGAGAGGTATGGTGAAGTGCTGAGCATATCACAGGTGATCCCTATTATTGAGTCAGTCTACATGCTGGAACTATGAATGGTTTGTTTCTTGCTGCTTTTACCTGGTGTTTTTCACTTCACAGTGTTTGCACTGATGCACAAGTGCGCTTTATATATGTTTGTGGACTTTTTTGTTTTTGTATTTTGTTTCATTTGAACATCTGAGTGTTTACACATATATCTACACTTGATGTGTACTGTACAATAGCAAGGGTTGATTTAGCACATTCATCCTATTTTATCCAATAACATGTTTGTTATTTTAACCACTTACACCCTACACCCCTGCCCAGACAAAATATAAGCTTCCGGCACTGCGTCGCTTTAACTGACAATTGCGCGGTCGTGCGACGTGGCTCCCAAACAAAATTGGCGTCCTTTTTTCCCCACAAATAGAGCTTTCTTTTGGTGGTATTTGATCACCTCTGCGGTTTTTATTTTTTGCGCTATAAACAAAAATAGAGCGTAAATTTTTAAAAAAATTCAATATTTTTTCCTTTTTGCTATAATAAATAACCCAAAAAATATATAAAAAAAAAAAATTTCCCTCAGTTTAGGCCGATACGTATTCTTCTACATATTTTTGGTAAAAAAAAAATGCAATAAGCGTTTATCGATTGGTTTGCGCAAAATTTATAGCGTTTACAAAATAGGGGATAGTTTATGGCATTTTTTTTTTTTTTTTTTTACTATTAATGGCGGCGATCTGCGATTTTTTTATTGGGACTGCGACGTTATGGCGGACATTTCGGACACTTTTCTGACATTTTTGGGACCATTTACATTTATACAGTGAACAATGCTATAAATATGCATTGATTACTGTATAAATGTGACTGGCAGTGAAGGGGTTAACCACTAGGGGGCGGGGAAGGGGTTAAATGTGTGTCCTATGAGTGTTCTAACTGTGGGGGGAGGGGGGGTGACTGGGGGAGGTGACCGATTGTGTCCCTATGTACAAGGTACACAATCGCTCTCCTCTCTCCCTGACAGGGACGTGCAGCTCTGTGTTTACACACAGAGCTGCACGTCCCCGCTCAGTTACTGAGCAATCGCGTGTGCCCGGCGGCGATCGTTGCCGCCGGGCACTCGCACGGGATCCCCGCAGAGCGGCGGGTGCGCGCGCGCGCGCCCGCCTGCGGCTTTAAAGGGACATCACGTCATATGACGTGATGTCAGGATAATGGAGTCGTCTGCCCGCCGTCATTTGATGGTGGGCAGATGACAAGTGGTTAAAGGAAAACATTTTTTTCCTTTACTAACACTTAAAAATAGTTTCAATTTGTGTGCAATCAGGCAGGCCCTTGCACTATGTGGTTTAGTAAATCTAAAGGAAATCTGACAACAAAAGTTGTATAGTGTGTATGGGGTTTTAGTAAAACAAACCCATTATGTACCCTTTTGTTGATGGTTTTATAGGCCATTTGGTATTGCAAGTTTATAACTCATGTGGACACGCTGATAATTAGGATGATTTGACACTATAATGAGATTACTATTTTACCTTTTTTAATCCCACTACTACAAAAGTGGAAAGAATATAATTTATTTGATGCAAGCATGTATGTTTATGTGCCTTCTGGGGAAAATCTTTCAGCTGTCACACTGTTTGCTAACCCTGAAAGGCCATTTAATGTCTATGGATAGATTTAGTGATGCTACATAAGTAACACGTTTGAGCAGCTATTTAATTATATTTCCCTCAATAAAATTTCCTTTCTGGGTCACCGTTTCCACATTTTCAGCCTTGGAGAGAGGATCATTAATTGACTGAGCAATGCTGAGAATAAAAATTGTGTTTAACAAACAAAGCCATCATAAAAGCATAGAACACATTCCATATCACTGCAACGTATTCTGAGAAAATCTGACATATTTCCCCTATTGGGTATACATTTTATAAGTAAAACAAAACATTTTAGCCAGCTTCATCACTCAGCCAATCCAGTTTGTTTCTTATATGATAAGGCTAGTTCATAAAACTACAGTGACTGTTATCACTCAATTTTTGTAAGGAGGCCAAAACAACCTAGTGAATAACAAATCTGTATTGAATTTAGGGAACATGATTTATTATATTTCAGGACAAAAGCTTACTTCAGTAAACAGCAATATCAAAGTCAGGCACTTTGGATTTATGAAAGAGAGCTCAGAGTCCTTAACAGCTTTCTCCTGACAAGCTTTGGCTTTCCACCCTTGATGTTGAGATGTAGAAAGCAATAAATATGTGTTTATAGATACTTTTCAGGATGATTATTCAGCAAGCATCCTGTGAGTTTTGTAAGCTTCCAAAATGTAGTGTAAATCTCAGTTAAGAATATGTGTCAGATATTTTTAAAGAAGAGAAAATAAGGATGCTTGTACTTACCATTAAAAAAAACTCAAGACACTACCTTTAAATTTCAATTAAACTGTAGCAGTGTAATTCTTGTAACCCAGGAATAGTGTTATCACAAGAAAACCTGAACCAAACAATGTTTTGTGTTAAATTGTCACATATTGAAGTTGATTTACTAAAGACAAATATACTGCGCACTGCAAGTTGCTCTAGATCTGAGGGCTCTGAAATGAGGGGATTTTTTTCTATCATCAAATTATGTGCAAGCAAAAATGCTGTTTTGTTTTTTTTTCCTTGCATGTGATTGAATATTCTTTGCAAAGTGAAACTTTACCTAATTTACTAAGATCTGGAGCAAGTGCACAATATATTTGCCTTATATCGCCTCTTGCAGAATCTTCAGTTCCATCCTTCTACTGCATATGACATTACTGACAAAATGTTTGCCACTGAACATTTTGACATTTGTATTGTAAATACATTATCCCCATTTTCTAGATGTTCTATCTCTGTTACCTAAAATATAAATACATTTCTTTGGATAGGAGTAGGGAACAGTTAAAATTGTGTCACTTTATTTTTATAGTTATGTGTCTCATTAGTGACTGCACATATTTGAGCTGCAGTGCTACATCAACAAGGAAAATCTTACAGCTTGCCCATTGCCACCACATTACGTTGCGATATTTTTGAAAACAGATTGCTGTTTTGATATCTTTCAAATAATAAACTTGCCTAGTTGTAATTGTGTAGCTATACACACACAAGGGTTACTCAGCCCGTCCCTAGCATGCCTTCACATCCTGGTAACAGCATTGGAAAATGGAACAGAAGATCAGTGGAGATTAGCATCCAGCCAAAAAGGGATACAATAACAGAACTACCATAAGCAGAAATATGTGAACACGTACTGAATGACTGCCATGAAAAGTTAAATAACCGTTGCTAATTTGACAACAAGCATTCACAAAGACACAACAAAAATATGCATAACATTTAAGGAAAGACCCATGTATTACACTCGGTAATAAAATAACAGTAAATATTACAAAGAGTAGAAAAGAAAACTGTCAATTAGACCCCTTTTACACTGGGGTGATTTTCAGGTGCTGTAGTGCTGGAAATAGCCTCTACTATGCGAAAAAGCTCCATAAAAAACAATTCCCCTTCATTCCAGTGTGACTTTTCACACTTGGGCGGTGAGCTTGCGGGATGTTACCAAACAACATCAACAGCAAGTAACATCATTGGAAAAGGTTCGGAGGACTGTATTTAGCACTCCCAAATGAATGGGATGAATGTGGAGCGCTTTCAAAGTGCCGCAAAATGATATATATCCAATGTAATTGCTAATTGATGTGAAGTAAAAAAAGGAGAACCTTGGATGCAGATGCTGTCTGGACAGAATAAAATCTAATGCCAACCATCTACCTCCTATATCATATTAATGCATATTTGATATTTATAATCCAATTTAAATTACTTTTGAACTATGATTAAGCACCAATTTATAGTGCGAAACGTGTCAGCTCTTTTACTCCTGTGTTGTGTGCTGTGACCTGTAGTGCATTTTTCCTTTTGTTTTAAATAAAGACAACTATCAAGGCTTTCTGGAGTGTGGCTGTCCATATTTTCTTCTTCTATTTGTTGAATTACTTTTATGAAACAGTTTTTTTGTCATGTGGCTAACACAGCACCAATCAGGGCTGGCCAGACACAGACCCACACTGTAGAGAGCACACATCAGCAGAGTAATAGAAGCCCCTCCCAAGGATTTTTCCCTGAAGATCCCAAAGAACAGGGAAAGATCATGTGACCATAGAACAGAGTTTCATCAATACGGCTATTAGAGTTTTTTTTTTTTTAAATACAGTGACATAATATACAATATTTGGGTTATGTGAATGAACTCTGTTTAGTATCACTTTAAGCTGAGCACGCAGCATTTCTGCCATAAAAGGGGATTTGTACCCCCGAACAATACTAGGCCACGTGCCCTCGACATAGAGATAAGACTCTCTTCCCCACAACCCTGGCGCCCTGGCTGTGGAGGTCTGTGAGTGGGAGGGGTTTATCAGAATTCAGAAGCCCCCTTTAAAAATAATGGGGTTCCCAGAAGATACCACCTCCCCAACATAAATGATTAAGGGTACATAGTACCCCTATTCACAAAAAATGCACTCCGCCCTGCCTCAGTCCCTGCTCCTCCGGCATTGCCCGGGCAATGTGCTGCGCCTCAGCCGCCAGATAATATACCCAAGGGTTAGGGAGAGCAAGGCCCCCTGCTGTCTTAGGTTTCTGTAGCTGCTCAAGCCTCACCCTAGGAGATTTATCTAGCCATATGAAGGTACTAAAAAGAGTTGATAATCCTGAACACTTTTAGAGGGATAACCATGGGTGTATTGTGAAGAAAATATAGGAGCTGGGGCATGAAAATCATCTTTATGAGATTAACCCGTCCCACCAGGGACATCTTAAGACAAGACCATATTTTGGCTCTATCTCTGATTCTATTTAATAATGGGGTCAGGTTAAGCTGCAAAAAATCACGAGGTTCCGAGGTAATCTGGACCCCCAGATACTTGATACTGGTAGACACGGGTACCCTGTGTATTGACCGCTCCCTGCCGCCTGGAGTAGCATCTAATAGCAGGAGTGAGGACTTGGTCCAGTTAATAACAAGACCTGAGTAGGTCCCGAACCTGCCAACCACTTCCATCGCCTCCTTCAGGGATTTGTCTGTGTTTCCCAGAAGTACCATAGTGTGTCATCTGTGTAGAGCATAAGCTTCTCCTGGATCCCCCCATAGGTAAATCCTTTCACCCTTTTGTTTGCCCTAATCAAGGCTGCCATAGGCTCAATAGCGATAGCGAAAAGGAGTGGGGACAGTGGGTACCCTTGTCGAGTGCCCCTATGCAGGGTAAAAGGTTCAGAAATATGTCCCGACTCTCTAATGACCGCCCTCGGCGAGCAGTAAAGCAGCCTCACCCATGACAGAAACATTTCGTCAAAGCCAAATTTGCCCATGACAGCCCAGAGGTACCCCCTTTCTATGCTGTCAAATGCTTTGTGGGCGTCAAGTGATAGTAGGGCCCTATTCCCCATAGTATCCGACTGTGTCTGGAGATTCAAGTAAAGTCTACGGAGATTAATGGCCGTGGATTTTTGGGGCATAAAGCCTGACTGATCCGAGTGTATAATAGAGGAGATGACCCTGTTGAGCCGCAGGGCCAAGACCTTTGTTAGGATTTTAATATCACTCTGTAAGAGCGAGATCAGTCTTATGAACCCGGGTCTAGCGGATCCTTACCCGGTTTCAAAAGGAGTACGATACTAGCTCTAGTCATAGCAGACATTGGTTCTCTCTAGCATAGTTAAGGACCTTCAACAAACGTGGTAAGATTAGACCCCCATATTGTTTAACCACTTAAGGACCGCCTTCTGCACATTTACGTCGGCAGAATGGCACGGCTGGGCACATCAACGTATATATACGTTGATTTTTGTACCCAGCCATGGGTCTCCGAGGACCGCGGGACTCGCGGACCCGATCACCGCTGGAGTGCGGCGATCGGTCCCCGGAGCTGAAGAACGGGGAGAGCCGTGTGCACACACGGCTTCCCCGTGCTTCACTGTGGCCGCAGCATCGATCACATCATCCCTGTTATAGGGGGACGTGATCGATGACGTCACACCTACAGCCACACCCCCTACAGTTGTAAACACACACATAGGTCACACATCCCCTACAGTGCCCCCTTGTGGTTAACTCCCAAACTGCAACTGTCATTTTCACAGTAAATAATGCAATTTAAATGCATTTTTTGCTGTGAAAATTACAATTGTCCCAAAAATGTGTCAAAATTGTCCGCCATAATGTCGCAGTCACGAAAAAAATCGCTGATCGCCGCTATTAGTAGTAAAAAAAAAAAAATCATGAAAATGCAATAAAACTATCTCTTATTTTGTAAACGCTATAAATTTTACAAAAACCAACCGATAAACGCTTTTTGCGATTTTTTTTTTTTTTACCAAAAATAGGTAGAAGAATACGTATCGGCCTAAACTGAGGAAAAAAATAAAATTATATATATTTTGGGGGGATATTTATTATAGCAAAAAGTAAAAAATATTGATTTTTTTTCAAAATTATCGCTCTATTTTTGTTTATAGCGCAAAAAATAAAAACCGCAGAGGTGATCAAATACCACCAAAAGAAAGCTCTATTTGTGGGGAAAAAAGGATGCCAATTTTGTTTGGGAGCCACGTCGCACGACCGCGCAATTGTCAGTTAAAATAATGCAGTGCCGAATCGCAAAAAGGGGCCTGGTCCTTTGGCAGCATTTTGGTCCGGGTCTTAAGTGGTTAAAGACTTCCATGCGAAGACCATCATCCACGGGAGCCTTATAGTTCAGTAATTCCTCAATTTTGAGGCAACTCAACAGCCTGTAGGTATTCCTGTAAGTCATTGGTCGAATAAGCCACCGAGGACCTATACAAGTCAGAGTAGAACCTAACCAGTTCCTGCATAATAAGCCTAGGGGTGTTTACCAACCTCCCATCCGCAGTACACAGTGCGCCAATGGATGGAGATGTTTGGGAGGCCTTTACTATTTTAGCCAAAAAACGACCCGTCTGCTTGCCCTCCTCATAAAAGGCCTGTCTACTGAAAAGCCTCTTTCTATCTGCCGCCTCCCATGCGATCCGATCAACTGCCTCCTGCGCGGCAAGCCTCGCCTCCTTAGCAGCATCTGAGGGGTCTGCAATAAATTCAGCTTTCAGCCGACTTACTTGCTCTGTCTGCTCCCTGATATCATTTGTTTCAGATTTAATGCCCTTGATTGCTTTAATCAGGATGCTCCAAAGAAATGCTTTAAACGTCTCCCAGGCCATCCCCAAGTCAGAATGATCATCATGTCACCGCCAAAACCCAGTGATCTCCGTTGCCACTCATTCATGGGAAGGGAATAAGATAAGGCAGAATGCATTGAGCTTCCATGGCGTCCTAGGCAGGTCTGTGACAGGCCTAGCATTCAGAGAAACCAACAGAGGGGAATGGTCAGACACCCCCCTTACCAGGTATCTAAGGTCCCCCAATAAATGTGCTGTCTGAGGTGTGCACAGACATAGGTCAATCCTGGACAAGGAAAGATGGGTTTTAGAAAAACAGGAAAACAACTTTTGCAGTGGGTTACAGCTGCGCCACAGATCAGACCAACATACCTCCTCCGTGAATTTCCGCAATGCTGTTCGAGCTCCGCTGCGGAAAGTCAATGGAAGCGGGTGCTTGTCCAGGACCGGATCCATATAACAATAGAAATCACCCACGTCAATAAAAGGAACATTTGAGTGACACAATTGAAACAACAACAGTATCCGCAACACCTCTGCATTAAATGGGGGGCGGGGGGCAATAGACAGCAGCGAGTATACATTTCAGGTGGTATATTGGACATAGCAAAATCACAAAACGCTCTTCATCATCTATCAATTTGTCTATCAGTTGAAAATCTAGGGCACGATGGACCAACACACTCACCCCCCTGGAGTAGGAGTTATAAATGGAATGGTAAGCCCAGCCCACCCAGGAGAAACCCAGGCAAAAGGCCTTATCCGGTACAAGGTGAGTTTCCTGCAAAGCATAAATAGCGGGAGAATATTTCTTCAGTATGGTGGTAATCATGGTACACTTTAAAGGGCTCTGAACTCCCCTAACATTCCATGAAAGCAAAGGGACAGTACTCATAGACATGTACACTTGTGATTACAATAAAATAAAGCATCATGTGTACCCTAGGGTGTGCATCGGGCCGGTGCGCCAAGTGAGAAAAAAACAATTCCCCCGTGCTGCGAGGGAGAGCCCTCGACTCTGCAGGGCAAAAGGTGGGGGTTGCAGAGGCAAGTAGATAAAAAACTGAAAAAAACATAGGTAACAAAAAAAATTGTCGGGTCATTCAGAACAACGGGACCCAGAACCCCAAGGCCTATTTGGGTAAAACTTCCAAAGGAGCACTACTAACAAAAAGTCTCTGAACTTCTAAATAGATAAATTCACTTGCTCTCAATGCTGGTAGAGTGTCAGTAGGGTGTGGCTTCCCAGCCAAATGTGATAAAACTGACCTGTGTGAATCTGAAAACTCTGAGGCATCCGATCAATCCCCATCTGCCGCTCCCCCATCTGCCTGTCGCAGAATATGCTCATTGGTGTCCAACCACGAGAACGCATCAGTTGCGGACTCGAAAAAATGAGACTGGCCACCTGCTGTAATCCAGAGTTTTGCCGGGAAAAGCATGGCGTATGTTGCACGGAGCCGTTGCAGCCTCTTCTTGACATCAGTGAATCTGGCTCTGCGTTTCTGTATCTCTGCTAAGTAATCAGGGTAAAAAGAGACACGGGCCTCACAAAGCTCTGAGCAAAGGCTTTCCTACTATATGCGGTTATTAATCTGGCTTCTGGTAAGCCTTAATTTCATTTGGTGACAAGGTGGTGGTGTTAATTTAGTCACAACTTAGGACAACATACATCTTTATTTCAAGTATCGTTTTTCTATGTGCTGTTTGGCGTACTTCACTATGTGAATTTCAAACTTTTTTTGGGTAATCAACTGCTGATTCATCTGGAGCTTCCCGTAATCCCTACCCTGCTTTGGTATTCTGCTGTGGACTTTTAAAGGCCCTGGCTGGGGTTCAGCCGCAAGCGAGTTATGCTTGCCTTCTGGTAAGCCTCCTTTTCTTACCACACTGGCAATTTGGTGGTGGTTATATATTTGTTTATTCCCAGGACTGCCCGATAAGGACTTTCCAACACTCCTTGTTTTCACTATTTATACTATATTGTTTTTTATTGCCATTTGAGTATACTGGATTCTAAATTCATTCAAAGACACTATTTCATATATGGTTCTGAAAACCACTTGTTTATTATATTTTATATTTTTTTCATTATTTATTTTTTATTTTTAGCGCAACTTCAATTCTTTCTCATCTCTTAAAGGGGAAATGGAACTAATACACGAAGACATGAATCACATTCTGAGGAGAGTGGAAGAAACAGAAGAAAAAATAGATGGCCAGGCAGCTGAAGTAAAGGAACTAAAAGAACAGATGAAAGAGATACAGAAAGAACAAAGATACACGAAATATAACCTGGAAGATCTGGAAAATCGCAATAGAAGGAAAAACCTGAAGATTAGAGGATTACCGGACGAACAAGTGGAAGACCTACAGGAAAAAATAAAATAAAATATTTGGCCAGATGTTAGGAATGAATGAATGAATGAATGAAAAACTTATATAGCGCGGCACATGCGAACTAAATCGCCTCTGGGCGCTTGTTGTTTCTGTCTCTCTTGACATCAAAAGAGCAGAGTTTTAATCTGTCTTCTGAAGGTCAGGTGGTTTTCCTCCAACCGAATGCTGGTTGGTAAAGCGTTCCATAGTCTGGGACCCTGGAAAGCAAACCTTCTTTCTCCTTTGGACTTGTATCTGGCTTTGGGTACCTTGACCAGATTTTGGTCGGTGGATCGCAGAACGCGATTGGAATTGTGGGCTTCTATCTTTTCGCATAGATATTGCGGGGCCTTCCCATGGATGCACTTATGTGTCAGACAGAGTGCTTTGAAAGCAATTCTGTCCTTTACTGGCAACCAATGAAGGGATCTAAGTGAAGGTGAGATGGATTCCCAGGGTTTTTTCCCAGTCACAAGTCTGGCGGCCGTATTTTGAACGACTTGCAGACGAGCGATTTGGTACTTAGGGAGTCCGAGGTAAAGGGCATTTGCATAGTCCAATCTGGAGTTTACAATTGTTCCTACCACGACTGCTACGTCTTCTTTGGGAATAAATGGAGTAAGTCTGCGTAGTAGGCGCAGCAGATGGTGAGATCCGCTGACTACTGACCCTATTTGTGCGTCCATAGTCATGTAGGTGTCGAAGATGACCCCGAGACTTTTGACTTTGGCGCTAGGGGTGATGATCTGGCCCAAAATGGGCGGGGGTTTCCAAGTAGTTGTCAGTTGACTCTTGCGACTGGCATGAAACAGAAGAAGTTCTGTTTTGGATCTGTTGAGTTTAAGATAACTCTTAGTCATCCAGTTTTCTATCAAAGAGAGACAATTCTCTAAACTGAGATGATGATCCTTTCTGTTGCAGATGCGAAAATACAGTTGCGTGTCGTCTGCATATGAGTGATAAAGTAGGTCTTGGCTACTGATAATTTCGAAGAGAGGGCGAAGATAGATGTTGAAGAGCACCAACAGAAAAGAGAAAACTTGAAAGAATTCACCGGATAAGAAAACTAGCAGGAGTGGCGGAGGAATTGCCGAGAGATGTGATTGTGCGATTTCATAATTTTCAAGACAAAGAGCAGATCCGTTTAGTTCTAAAATCCAAAGGTCCTGCTAAGTTTGAAGAGTCTACGTTACAGATTTTCCCGGATCTTGCGGCCGAGACATTAGTTAGGAAAAGATTATTAAAACCTTTACTGGAGCAATTAAAGCAGCAGGACATTCAGTATTTTTGGGGCATCCTAGCCTGCTGAGTTGTAAAGAAAGAGGAACGCTATGCCACTTTGAGATTCCCCGAAGATACGGTGAACTTCTGTAAAAGGCTGAATGTTCCAGAGATAGAGATCCCAGGCTGGTGGGAAAAAGAGCAGAAGAGACTGAACCTAGAACAGCTGTCCTGGCAACTGATTCCAAAGAAAAGATAGAAACAAAAGGCAAAAAAAAGAGACAATTAAGGGGTATTAGGAGGGAAGATGAGAAGAGAAGAAAAATGAAGAGAGGGGAGAGGGAAGAGGATGGGAAGATATAAAGAGGGGGGTGAAGGGTTAAGGGGTACGGCCACCACAGATAAATGGAAGAAAGGGGGAAAGATGCGGGCACAGGAGATCTCCCAACACGGGAGGACATATGCTCCCAAACAAAGCCTATCCAGAGTCCCACCTTGAGGGGGGAGAACCGCAGGGCCAGATGGAGGAGGGCCGCGGATCTATAGGCCAGTGGGAGGCCATCAACCCCCATGATAGGGGGAGGGGGGGGAGGGAATATGGGAGGGGCGAAGTGGGGCGACCTCTAAGAAAATATATAACAAGGCTTCAGTTATAAAATGTTACCTCCATAATATTGGATGTCAAAAATTAATATTATATCATATAATGTCTGTGGAATGAATGCGCCTATCAAAAAGGCAAATATGGGGGCGTGGCTTGCGCATGAGGAGAATGGAGGCTTAGAACCAGAGCTCCCGCTAGCCAGACACCCAGCGACAACCTCACAGCAGTTACACTGCCTTATCGAACCCACAACCCGCCGCCAGAGACGTAGGAGGACCGGGGGAAATGATGTCCCGCAAACGGAAGGAGGAACGCTACCTCCAAAAGCTCACGGCCTTCTCGTTTCAGCCCACTCGGTGGGGCCTGGTCAAAGATGGCGCCGACGGAGAGACGGGGCGAATGTCTGCGGTGTACACAGACCTCCCTAGCAGCGATCAGGGAGACACATAAAGTGGAATGTTATCCCCGCTCCACGACAGATCCCCTCCACTGTCCCCCGACACTAGGAGCCCAGCGAAGGCGTGGATGCGCCTGGATCCATCGCAGCAGCATGGAAACATGAGTACCATGCTTCACAGCCCTGACGCCATTTCCTCACTGCAGTCTTCCATAGCAGCCTTCTCCACAACAGGGCAGCCCATCTTGGACTCGTGAAGGACATGTTATTACTATTGCAATCCTCACTGATGTCCAACCTGTCCTCTTTGATGCAAAATTTTTATACTGGCATGCAACAGATGGGTGACAGAGTGTCATATATAGGGGAAAGAATGGAGGAGTGCACAGCCACTGTAAATGACCTTGTGGATGCTTGTATGGATCAGAAAGAAGATACTGAATGGGTCAAAGCTAAAATAGCGGACCTCGAGGACAGATCCAGACGCAATAACATAAAGCTTAGGCGTGTCTCAGAAACTGTCCTCCCCGCAGACCTCCGCTCATACGCGGGCACCCTGTTCTCCACTTTGCTACCTGAGCTATGCCCCATTGAGTTAACGGTGGACCGCATTCACAGGATTCCCAAACCGCGCCACCTGGCGGACACTGTCCCGAGGGATGTGCCCCTGCGCATTCATTTTTATCAAGCAAAGGAACAGATCCTATCTAAAGCCCGGGCACTCCGCACCCTACCTGCTCCCTATGCCGACGTACAAATGTATGCTGATCTATCTCAACACACACTTCAGAGGAGGAGGAAGTTAAACACAGTGACCAAAGCTTTAACAAACCATAAGATAATTTACAAATAGTGCCACCCTGCTACCATCCTGGTAATGCACAATGGAATCCCGCACACTATCTCCACTGCTGAGGGAGGCGCGAAGCTGCTTCTCTCCTGGGGCATCATCCCGGAGCTCCCAAAACCTATCCTAACGCAAAGGAGAGATTCTCTCCATCCCACAGAAGCCCCCGCTGTGCGGAGCAACCTACTGTCAAGATGCATTAATCCAAGCATGGATAACCTCCTGCACCTGTTTTAATATGCTACTAAGTCCGTGCCGACTAGCAGCTTGTATGTTGCTCTTGTTTTTCTTTTTTTTGTTTCCCACTGTTTCTCTCTGTTCTATTTTTGAGCCAAAACTTTACCCCCAGTTGCTCAGCAATAGGGCTTTGTCCAATATACTCTGACCCCCTGTCTGGATACCATGTCGTTCTCCATATTGTCACTGAATGCAAGAGGATTGAACCATCCAGTCAAACGCTCTTCCATGTCAGCCTTATCACTTAACTGTGATGTTCTCTGTGTCCAGGAGACCCACCTGGTGCATCAATCGCACCCCCGCTGCCAACACCGGCAATTCCCCCATATTTTCACCTCTTCCTATACAAAGAAACAGAGGGGAGTGCTAATTGCTATACAGGACACAATCTCTTTCCAATTGCAAGATAGCATACTTGACCCAGAGGGACGTTTTATTATTTTAATTTGTTTAACAATGTTCAGTATACCTTGGTTTCACTTTATGCACCTAATGAACGTCAAATGTCATTTCTTAAATCTGTTATGAAAAAGGTTAAAGGTTACCAGAAAGGCCATCTCCTACTGTGCGGAGACTTTAACCTTGTCCCAGACCAGGCTATGGACTCCACTGCAGGTCCCAAAGCTATGCATCCCCCTTGAAAAACTTTATCTCGTCGAACGAATTGTTTGATGTGTGGAGGTGTTGTCATGCGAGCGAGAAGGATTATACCTTCCTTTCCCCGCGCCACAACACCTATTCACGGATTGACCTGTTCCTGTCTGATAGGTCGCTGCTCCAAAGAATATCTGCTTTACAGATCCACCCCACCACCTGGTCAGACCATGCCCCTATTAGTATTACTATTGAGTCCGGGACCTCCACAACAAATTCATACCTCTGGAGCGCTAACAACTCCCTTATCCGAGATCCGAATACTGCTAACCTAATACAGCAGCGCCTGGAGGAATACTTCTCCCTAAACCCCCAATCAGTATCTGACCCAGTGGTGGTGTGGGCTGCCCACAAGGCGGTAGTTAGAGGAGTATTTATACAACTAGGAGCCAGGGCAAAAAGAACCAGAGCATGGAAATTAGATCAACTGACAGCTGATATTGAGCTTGCTGAATCCCAAAATAAGGCTCTGCCCTCTCCCTCTCTGCAGGCTAAAATCTTTTCCCTTCGCCATGAGTTGCAATCATTACTCTTAGGCCCCATACACACGAGCAAATAGATCTGTTCAAATCGGTCGGACAGACCGATTTGAACAGATCTGTCTGCTGGGATGTATTGGTTTGATCGTGTACACACGATCAAACCAAAATCCCCACCGGCAGACAGCACGCTGACGTGTCGGTGAGGTGACGGTGACGTTGACGCCACCACGTCACCGCACCAGGTAGTAAAACACTTCCGCGCATGCGTCGAATGGATTTGACGCATGTGCGAGCAGATATGTCTGCTGGTTAGCGTACTAACCAGCAGACATATCGGTCCGACGGGTTCCCAGCTGACAGATTTCAAAGCATGCTTTGAAATCTGTCGGCTGGCCAAATCCGTCTGTTTGCCCATACACACGATCGAGTCTGTATGCTGAAACGGTCTGGCAGACCGTTTCCAGCAGACAGATTTGATCGTGTGTACGCAGCCGAAGGCCGCGTACACACGATCAAATCTATCTGCTGGAAACGATTGGCCCGACCGTCCCAGCAGACAGATTTGATCGTGTGTACGGGCGAGCCGACGGATTTGGCCAGCCGACAGATTTTAAAGCATGCTTTAAAATCTGTCGGCTGGGGGCGTGGCTTGGCGCGCAATGGAGACGGCAGCTTGAATCGGGAGCTCCGTCGTTCTCACAGCCTAAAGCCCGTCTCTCTGCACAGAATTCTTGCAGGATGCGCAGGAGATCCTACGGCACTCCACACATGAGATCCCGCCGCTCTTCGGCCACCCCGAAAGGGAGAGATGCCGTCGATATCTTCAAGAACCAGGCCTCTGCACAGAACAGCACAGCGAGGTCCAAGATGGCGCCGCCGCACACCGAAGTGGACTTTAGCGAGGACTCCCAATCCACCTTTGAGGACACTGGTAAGGACTACTCCCGTAATCACAGGCCCCTTACCTATGAGGACATGACGGGAATAGCTGCGGACATAAAGTCCACGTTCTCGGCGGCCATCACAGACTTAAAGTCAAATCTCATGGTCCTCAATGGGAAAATGGAGGCGGCTGAAGCAGAAGGGAAACGCAGGGACAAGGAGATCCACAGATTGGAAAAGGTCTCTTACTCTTATGCTGACCACTTTATTGACATTAATAGGCACTTGGACGACCTTGACAATAGGGGATGGAGGTGTAACATAAGGGTACGGGGGATCCCCGAATCAGTACGATGGCACTGCAGAGGGTTTTCAATGGCCAACTGGACAGGCCGGAAGACACCGCCATAGATTTTGTATGCGCCCACAGGGCGATTAGAGCTAAGAGACCTGACTCTCAGCCACCACGTGACATTATCTGCTGTCTTCAGAGTTTCGCTCTGAAGGAGGACATTATGAGAAAAGCGCACAGAAATGACCTGATAATACACAACGGAGAAACGATAATGCTTTTTCAAGATCTCTCCCAGATCACTCTAAAAAAACATAGGGCACTACGTCCTCTTCTGGATAAGCTCCGAGAGAGGGACCTGCGGTACACGTGGAGATTCCCATTTGCCCTCATGGTGAACCACAATGGCAAACAGCATGTTTTGCGCTCTCCCTCCGACCTCCCTGATTTCTGCGCTGCCTTGCAACTGGACCTCATGGACCCCCTGAATGGTACCAGGAATTTCATCTGACGCCCATAGAAAGAAGCCTCTCGGCCTCTCCGTTGACTTCCCCTGACAACAGGTCCTCCAAGAAGCTGAAGACTTCTCGCCGAGGTGGATCCCTGGCCGGCTCGCAGGCAGGCACTCCTAACAACAAACCCCGTTCATCCAGGGCCCTGGGAGACTTCTGAACGGGACATGTTGCTACATGAGGGATCCTGGCTGAGCCCCTGAACTGACACCCGTGGTTTGTCCTAACCGGCATTTTAAGGTACTGTGTTGGTCCCCCCCCCATCGCACACTGTGTATTGGCGATTGCTTGCTAATGTTACTACACCGACAAGGAAGCAATGTTTGTTTTGACCGCTGCCATCCGCTGGGGGTGCCGCATGCTACCCACTTCTGATTCAACATGTTCTCCGGCGGACTCGGTCATGCCCGCCTCACAGTGACTCATCGCGATTGGTCTGGTATGATCACCCCCCATCCTAATTACACGGGACAGAGAAACCCAGGCCATTGTAGGCCTATGCCTCATGTTGTTGCACAGCAAGCTCCCATGGTCCCTTGGCTCACAGGGTGGGTTATTGCGGGGTGGGGGTGGAGGTAGCCAGGGAAGCCACGTCCCTATATGCTTAAGTGGACTCATGCCAACTTTAACTTGCTAGTGGTTCACGGTTACTTGGGTTACGATGTTAATGCCATACGTTGCTTTGTGCTGGACATTTTGGGGTGTTTTGGGTGGAGAGGCAGGGAATGCTATATGGTTACCTGAGAAGTGCCCCCCCTGTCCGCCACCTCTTCACTGCGGGGTATGTTATGTTAATGTTTTATGCTAGATTTCACTTGTTGTTCCCCCCCCATAGCTTGTTCCTGCCAGCTTCTCCTGCTAGGTCCCTGCTATTTATTTACACTAAACTGTGCAGAGATGACATCTATATTGCATTTATTTAAATAATTTTTTTTAGGGCTGTGAGTCGACCATTCCGGATCACACGACTCTTTTACTAGTCTTTTTCTTTGTCGTGTGGCTACCTCAGCCTTCCCTTAGCCGCCTTGACACCCCCCAGTGTGTTGTGAGGAACCCTTAGTGGTTCATCACGACATACTAATTGGTATCCTTGAAACCGTAAGAGGTCTATAGGAAGATTACTTGCCTTCTTTGACTTTATCATCTTGCTAACACTCTTTAACCTTACTCTCTACCCTATATTTTTACAACCCAGAGAGACCTTCACCTATTAACCGAGGCACACATAGGCATTCAATCTATGTCGGACCATGCCCCAACCTCACTGTCTCTTAATTTGCACGGACCCCCCCCCCCCCAAGCCCAACTCCTGGAGACTAAACTTGTCCCTACTGACTGACCCACTACTGCTCCCTGATATTACCCTCTTTTTGAGGGAATTTTTTGAACGTAACGCCACCCCAGGAATGGACCCCCTGACAGTCTGGGAAGCCCACAAATGCACAGTGAGGGGGGAACTCATTAGATTAGGGTCACAACGCAAGCGAGAAAAGGAAAAAGCCATTAAACTCCTTTCAGATAAGATTCATAGACTTGACACTCCACAAGCAGTCCCTCTCTGAACGATCAGCCTGTACACTACTTAACGCTAGGAAAGATCTTCAACAGCTCCTAGATTCTAAAGCCAAACGTCTTTTATTCTTTAAAAATAAAGGATACTATGAACATGCCAATAAATCAGGCAGATTTCTGGCTAAGGCCCTGAAAGATGCTAGTTCAGTGCATAACATCAGGGGCATAAGGAATAAATCGGGGTCAATTGATGTAACCACTGACAAAATAGCTTGACACTTTCACGAATATTACTCTAACCTCTATAACCTACCGGTTCAAGGACACCCTGCTAACTCCTCTAAAACTAGAATTCAGGCGATCAGGGAATACCTGACAGAGTCTGATCTCCCCTCCTTACCGGAAGATGTGGCCCTTCAACTAGAGTCGCCCATAGAAAACTCAGAATTGCAGTCAGTCATTCAGGATCTCAAAACTGGGAAAAGTCCAAGTCCGGACGGATTCACCTCCATTTATTATAAAACCTTTGTCGACCCCCTTGTCGATCCCTTACGCAAAGCCCTAAACTCTTTAGCTTCTCCTAGAGACGTACCCCCTACATTCCTCTCAGCCCACGTAGCTGTCCTGCCAAAACCCAACAAAGACCCCCAGAATTGTGCCAGCTACAGGCCGATTTCACTCCTTAACCTGGACGTCAAGTTGCTGGCGAAAATCTTGGCCAATAGACTTCGTCCTTTTCTACACGATATCATAGGCCCAAGCCAAGCTGGTTTCATGCCAGGTATGGAATCCAGGGACAATGTTATCAAAGCACTTAATTTGATCTATTCGGCTTGCACACAGAAAATCGAGGGCCTTCTCTTGTCCACCGACGCTGAGAAGGCCTTCGATAGGATTGCTTGGGACTATATGATGGACACTTGCCGGCACATAGGTTTGGGGTTACACATGAGGTCCTGGATTTCCGCACTCTACAAAAACCCCTCAGCCCGAATTAAGATCAATGGTTCCCTATCCGAAACGTTTCAAATAAATAATGGCACTAGACAGGGATGCCCCCTTTCACCCATCCTCTTCATTCTTTCCCTTGAACCTCTCATTAGGAGAATCATTGCTGAAAAAGTGATACAGGGCTTCTCATTGGCAGGCAAGGAATATAAGGTTGGGGCATACGCTGATGACTTACTTTTCTTCCTGACGGACCCCCAGACATCCCTACTATCCCTCATGCAGGAATTTACACTGTTCGGTCACGTGTCCAATTTTAAAATTAATTTTTCAAAATCCGAAGCACTAAACTTATCCATACCGGCACAATCTTTGGAGAAACTTAAGGCTACTTGCCCCTTTAGATAGGAATCGTCCGCTCTTAAATACTTGGGAGTATGGCTAACGCCAGACATGTCCCAGGTATATGTTCGCAATTCCCCCCCCCCTTCTTGCAACAATTGACAAAGACCTGAAATCGTGGAGCTCCCGCAATTTCTCTTGGTTTGGGAGGGCAGCTATCTGCAAAATGGTTATCTTGCCAAAGCTTTTATATTTGTTCCGCAATCTACCAATCAGGATTCCCTTGAAAATGTTTAAACTTATATCCGCGATACAACAAAGATTCATCTGGGCCCACAAACCCCTTAGAATTAAAGCCAAGCTGCTGGCACTTCCCAAGCATAGGGGGGGCATTGGGACTCCCGATTTCAAAAACTATTATTTTGCTGCACATGTCACAAGGATAATAGATTGGCATTGCCATCGCAATCTTAAAGACTGAATACAAATTGAAGACGACCTTTGCCCCGTCCCCTTACGTTTCTCCCCATGGATACCATGTACTAGCTATCCTGCTCCTCTAAAGACGCACCCACTGATAGGGACCACACGAAGAATCTTCCACAAAGTGTCAGGGGTAACTGACTTATCTACATCATTGAGCCCATTAACTCCCTTGTTAAACAATCCTGATTTCCCTCCGGGGCTGGAGAGTTGCTCTCTTCGCTCCTCAGACACCGCCAGACCCATACTCGCCTTGGATTGCTTCCGAGACGGCGTGTTTCGGGACTATAGTGACCTCAAAAGAGACGTTAATAGACCTGACCTTCCCCTCTGGACATACTTCCAAGTGAGGAGCTACCTAAATCACACAGCTAGGAGACCCAATTTTAATAGGAAGCCTACGGAGATGGAGTCGGTGTGCCTGGCGGGCGGTACCTACACAAAAATCTACCTCGATTTCATATGCCTGGCTCAGAGATCAACCGATACAAGGAGATGACAGATTCAGAGAGAGATGGTCACAGGCTCTGGATATCCCGATTTCGGGGCCCCAATGGAAGAAATCATGCACTTTTGCTCATAAGTGCTCCTTGAGCACCAGAACACAGGAAACAGCGTACAAACTGCTCACACACTGGTACGCTACCCCGGTGAAATTACACTCCTGGTTCCCACAGACGCCTGATACATGCTGGAGGTGTAATGCGGACAGGGGCACCCTGATCCACATATGGTGGCAATGCCCACTAATTGTTCCTTATTGGCAGAAAGTGTGCGAAACAATACGATTGATCACGGATGCCAAGCTCAAACTCGACGCTGCGTGCTGCCTTCTGCATATCTCCAGCATGTCATACCGGAGTTATCAAAACTCACTAACTAAACACCTCCTAAACGCAGCCAAGGCCCTTGTGCCCCTGTTTTGGAAGTCATCCCGGGTCCCTTCGATCCGTGACTGGCTGTCTAGAGTAAAGGAAATTTATGATATGGAAGAAACGGTGGCCCAATCCTCTGAACGCACTGAAAAGTTTTTCCAAACATGGTCGCCTCGACCAAATCCAGGGTATCTTTATCTTTATGTATACTTTCTGGTCTTTAGACATGCGGCTGAAGCCGCTACACGTCCTGCCTCCCTAGTGTATCCCACCCCCCCCCCGTTTCGCTTCTTCTACTCTCTTCTTCTCCTTCTCCTTCTATATTTTCACTTACGGATGCTTCATATGTTACGACGAACTTTATCAGATTACCAACATTTAAGGCTGCATGACTTGTATTTTATGAGGTGATAATTACAATATGCATCTGTTACTCAATAACTGCTTCTCCTTTTGGTTAAACACAATGGGCCAGATTCAGGTAGATGGGCACTTCTTTACTTTGGAGTAACGTTTCTCATTTACGTTACTCCGCGGACACTTTCGGCGCAAGTACTGTTATTCACATAGCAGTTGCGCGTAAACTTGCGCCAGAGTAACGATAATGCGCTGGAGTAATCCGACGCAAGTGGAAGTGGGTGTGATCATATGTAAATGATGGGCGGAGCCCAGCACAGAGGCTTACGTTCAGCGCATCATCCACGGAGCATGCGCAGTAAGTGAGGCTTCACTCGGCCCCCTGTGCGCATGCTCACAACTTCCGTCGGCACCACTTCACGGGAAACGCCAGCGCAATGTGTTCCGTTGCGCGTATAAAAGCGCCAGCGGAAGTGGCATTCCGGCGCAAAAGTATTTCCGTTTCCCCCCACCCCAGGGAATTTACTTTTGCTCGATTATGGCTGCTCCCGCTACCCCCAAAGAGAGGAGGAACCTCAATTTTAATGCCCAGGAGGTCTCTGTGGTCATCTCCGCTATAGAGAGTTATAATGATTTCCTGCATGGGAAAAAAAGTCGGAAAACCAGCAGGGAGAGGAAGCAGGCCATCCTGGACACCATTGCTGGCCGGGTTAATGTCTTGGGGTACTCCACCCGGACTGCTGGAGATATCCAAAAAAAAAAATGATCTGCGGCGCAAGGTCTGTGGCAAGGTGGCCACCATCAGGAGGCATGAGAGGGGCACAGGTGGTGGACCCCCATGTCCGGTCAGCCTGACCACAGAGGAGGAGGTGGTCGCCCGCTCCCTGGAGAGGGAGCAATTGGAGGGGGTACCAGGCTATGATTCTGTGGAGGAAGGCTCCAGGACAGGTAAGTGTTTTTTATCCCCTATTTGGTGTTTTGCATGTGGGGGGGGAGGGTACATGTGCCAAGTGTGTGGGACCACTAACATGTGTCTGCTTTGTGTCATCCACAGATGACGGAGCTGGGCCATCATCTGTCGGCGGCCAGTCCACCCCATCCCCCCATCGGCACACAGTGCCTGTGCCCCTGGGTGGTGAAGACACCGAGGTGGAGGAGGAGAGTGCCCACACCACACATGCAGAGGTCGTTGAGGAGGAGCCTGTTTGGGCAGAGCAGGACTTTGTTTTATTGTTAGAGGAATCCTCCTCTTCTGCAGGACCCTCTCAGATCCCCTCCCCCATTATAGGAAGCCCCTCAAGGGCGACTCCATCCCCCCGGGGACAAACATCTACTGGCCCCAGGAAGGCCACCCATAAGACCAGGGGGGTGTCTGATCTGGTCCAGGACCAGGTGGCGAGGGATCACGCCAGGCAGACCCAGCAAATGGGGGAGATTGCTGGGCACCTGGACAGAGTGGCTGACAGCCTGTGCTCCGTGGCCCAGATGTCTTCAGCAGTGCAGGATGTGAGCTGCAACTGCGCTGCAGTGGTGACCAGCCTGGGGGAGGTGCAGGGTGAGATAAGGGACCTCACTGCAGGCAAACAGTGCTGCCATCCGGGACCAGGGGAGGCTGAGTCGGCGGGCCCAGCATTATCAGGTCACCCGGCAGCTCAGGATGCAGGCCCAGCAGCTCAGGGTGCAGGCCCAGACAAGTGCGTACCACCCGGGGATCAGCCACCTCCAGATGCCCCCCCACCCCCACCCACTCCATCCAGGCAGCTGAGGAGCCAGAGAGGGGCCGCCATAAGAAGCCCCCGGCATCCCAGATAATTTTTCTTTTTATTTTTTTGATTGATGCTCAGGACATGAGTTTTTTTTTTTTTTTTTGATTATGCTCAGGTTATGAGATTTTTATTTTATTATTAATACTCAAGTTATGAGTTATTTTATTTGTGATTATGCTCAGGTTATGAGATTTTTTTTTTTTTGATACTGCACACGTTGCAGTGTGAATAATGTGTGAATGTGAGGGGGTGGCACTCCTGCCAGTAAGGGGTGTCACCCTCGGCCGTGGTGGTGAAGTTAACCCCACGGCTGTATGAATGACGTGTGAAAGGTGTATGAATGGACAGCGACATCATTGGGGCCTTGACGCTGGCGTTGCTGCTCCCAAGTCCTACATGCTGGACTTGGGCTAATCCAATGTGATGTGGATGTGGTGTGTGTGACCTAGGGACATCAGTGGTGTGCATGCGTGCATTGTCTGTGTGATTAATGTTTGGGTTTAGTGTCCAAAGATGCCTACGGCGAGGACCCTCCTGACTGCTCTTCCATCAGCAGACTGGTTCTCCTCTGGCAGGGGGGGATTGTCTGGTTGGGGGGTCAGGTCATCACGCATGTCAATCTGCAGGCCTTTTCTCATAGCAAAGTTGTGCAGAATGCAACATGCACCGATGATCTGACACACAAAGCTAGGGGAATACAATAGGGTCCCCCCGGACTTATCCAGGCAGCAGAAACGGGACTTCAGGAGCCCAAATGTTTGCTCCATCACTGCACGGGTTTTGATGTGTGCTTCATTGTATTTTCTCTCTCCTCTGGTTTGGGGGTTCCGGAAAGGAGTCATGAGATGGGGTCCCAGGGCATATGCAGAGTCACCTGTAAGGGAAAAGACAGGAGGATGTTAGTCATGCATGTGCCCCTTGTGATGTGCATCATGGGAGGGGATAGTCATGCCTGCCACCCATGTCACTCACCAACTAGCCAGCTGTCCCCATACAGGTTCTGCTCAAATTCCATTGGGAAGGGGCTCTGACGGTATATGAAGCTGTCATGGCTGGACCCGGGGTGTTTGGCACGGACGTGCCATATAAGGCGTTGGGCATCGGCTATCACCTGTACGTTGATGGAGTGCCAATGCTTCCGATTGCGGTTTATGTGCTCTGTGGTACTGGGGGGCTGTAGGGCCACATGTGTGCAATCAATGGCCCCCACAGTGCGTGGGAATCTGGCAATGCTGTAGAAATCTGTCATTGCCTTCAGCCACAGCTCCTCAGTGGTTGGTCTGATGAACTGGTTGGACATGCGTCTGAGGATTGCGGGGACAACCTGGTGCACACATCTGCTTATGGAGGATTGTGACATCCCAGCCACCACTCCACTTGTACGCTGGAATGATCCACTGGCAAGGAAATGAAGTGTTGCCAGTACCTTCACCAGTGGCTGCACTGCTTGTGAGCGGTGTGTTGGGCTGGTGATGTCACCCTGCAGGGTTGTGGTTAGTTCAAGTATTGCATCTGGGCTGAATCTGAAGAGGCGATACACCTCCTCATGCCCCATGCCAAAGAGGCTCATGCGCGTGCGGTATATCCTTTCACGTGCCCGCCTACTCCGTTCCGGGGGACCCAGTACTAGTGCTACCCCTGGCATGTTGGCACACAGAGGTGTTGTCCTTGCAAGTGTGGTTGTTCAGCTTGCTAGTTTCGTCGGTAACGCTGCTGCTGTAGCTGCTCTCCTGCTGACCTGAGACCGTCTGGAGTAAAGATAAAGCAGCTATTTGTAGAAATAACTTTGGGCCGGACGGACGAGATACGCGCGGCGCATGTAGCCGACGTATGGTGCTAATCCGTTTGCGAATCGGGAAATCTCCCTCATTTGCATATTTGCAGGGGAAATCAATAGGCGCGACTGATGCGCCAAGCGAAATTATGCGCTGACGAGACTCTGGCGTCGGAAAGTTAAGCCGATCGGAAATGGCCCGTTTTCTGTCGCATCTAGTTTGGTGGGTACGGCCACATAGAAACGATGGCGCATATTCACAGTTACGCGGCGCATATCGAATTACTCCAGCGCAAGTCTTGCTGAATCTGGCCCAATGAGCTATTGTAGATGCTTCAAACATTGCACTGTTTACTGGAATGTTTAAAGTTTGTATTACGCATATACTGGGAGCTGCGTCTCCCACTGATATCTCGAATGCATTTAGCAATTACTATGCTGACCTGTATAACTTAAAGAATGACAAAACCACGACCCAACCTTCCCTACAAGACATAACGACTTTCCTGGAATGACTTAGCCTTCCTTCACTATCTGATGCCCAACTAACAACCCTTAATGCCCCTTTCACGGCCACCGAACTAGAAAACACAATCAATAATCTACCTAATGCCAAATCACCAGGACCCGATGGGTTCACAGGGGAATATTATAAATTCACACCCTCTGTGAAGTCTTTAACTTAGCGGCAACATCCTCATCTTTCCCCCCTGACATGCGATCTGCGATTGTAGTAACCCTCCCTAAACCGGGCAATGAACCGACCTCGCCTCAAAACTTTCATCCCATCTCCCTCCTCAATGTGGACACCAAATTGTATGCCAAAATGATAGCCAATCGAATGGCTGATATCCTCCCCACGCTTATCCATTTGGACCAAACGGGCTTTACAAAAGGGCGGCAAGCATCGGACGCCACAAGGCGAATGATAAATGTCATCCATCAAGCAGGAACTTCTGGGACCCCCTCTGTGCTCCTGTCCCTAGACGCTGAAAAAGCGTTCGACTGGGTACATTGGGGTTCCTGTCTTCGGTTCCAAATAAATTTGGATTCACAGGCCACATCCATAAAGCAATCATGGCACTATACTCAAACCCCTCAGCCAGGGTGTAGTCTGCCGATTCGTTGTCTTCCCCTTTCACTATTACAAATGGGACCAGACAGGGTTGCCCCCTCTCCCCCTAATCTTTAACCTGTTAATGGAAACACTGGCCCAAACCGTCCGCACAAATTCACTCATATATGGCATATTGGTGGGAGGACAAGAGCAAAAAATCAGCTTGTTTGCTGATGATGTTATACTCATGCTATCTAACCCCTCCTCATCACTCCCTGCGGTTCAGGAGGCGCTGTATCTTACTAAGTATCTTAAGTATCTTACTACAAAATCAATTAAACTAAATGCCATGTCTTAAACCTAGGTGTTAACATCCCCACTAGCCTCTTATTGCAACGGCTTTACCCGTACTCATGGGCAGACCATAGCATTACTTACCTCGGCATCCAACTAACGAAGCCTACTAGCCATCTATTCCACCACAATTATATTCCCTTTCGTAGTAATCTCCAGACTGATCTACAAAAGCTGGCGCTCCAGGAATTATCCTGGACGGGCCGCTTAGCAGCCTTCAAAATGTTTCATCTGCCCCAACTCCTATATCTTTTCAGGACCCTGTCGATCACTATACCAACCCAATACTTCAAGTCTCTCCAGTCGATCTTGTCCTCCTATGTTTAGCAGGGGAAAAGAGCTAGATGTGCACACTCCACCCTCATTAAACACCGTAAGGCAGGAGGCACGGGTTATGTAGACTTTCAACATTACTACTTGTCCTCGGTCCTTACCCAATCCAGGGACTGATTCTTGCCTGTACCAAAAACTCTGTGGGGTAGGTTGGAATCAGCCCTCCTCCCTAACTCCTCTCTGGTCCCGTGGTTGCTCTTTACCACTTCCAAAACTAAACTTCCCTCCTTCATCTCCCCCACTATGTCTGCCACTATCCGAGCATAGAACAAATTTGTTCACACCTGCCGCGGATGCCCCGAAAAATACTCCTTTAAAAGTCCCGATTGAGACTCTGCAATATAACATGGTCATGATATCCTACAAAGACTGGCGTGAAAGAGGCATATTATTTATCAATGATCTATTTACGAAGGGCAAGGCTAAGTCGTTTCCCAATTTACAAAAATAATTCAACTTACCTAACTCTGACCTATATTTATATATTAGAACTAGACACTTCCTAACTGCTAGACTGGGGGTGTCTGGAGCTAGAGGTGGCCCTCTCCTGAAACACACATATCAATTGTACCTTGGCCTTTTCCTCTGTTGCCACATAGAATCTACTATTGAGATAGGAATCCTGTTGTAGATAAATGATTATACTTACAACCTGTTGAAATTACATGGTGTTGTTCTACCACCATGAATGTTTTTCTTTTTTTTTTTTTTTGCATTACCTTGATACATTCACTAACATGATGTTCTGCGTGATGGAATTGCTCCGATGGCATTGTATTACATTGTATTGCATTATATTGCACTATGTTGAATTTTATTACATTGTTATGAGAAAATCTTAATAAAAATGTATTGTTAAAAAAAAGGCAAATATAATACGGGAATGAATTTTATTAAAAGCTGATGTGATCCTTCTACAGGAAACTCATCTGAGTATGGGCGCAAAGCGCAGAATCATCTCAGATTTCAGAGTTTAGAGTTTTCCTTGTGGTTCTATGCGGACTCCCCTATTTGTCGCACCAAAGGCGTGGCCATAGGGTTTGCCAGAAGAGTCCGGTTCACTTTGGAGAAAAGGAAGGCAGACCCAGAGGGTCGCTTCCTGTTTCTAAGGGGGAACCTTAACGGGGCCAAGATTTCACTCGCAAACATCAATTAACCAAATAAAAAGTCTGCAAAATATTTATCGGGAATTGCGGAGGAGTTCATGAACTTTAGGACAGGGGGGGCCATTATGGGAGGGGATTTTAATCTGTGTCTGAATCCTAAATTAGATAGTATGTTGCATGCACAGGGCACCGGAATGGGTCAGAGGAATAAATTAAAAAAGAAGATGTATTAACACCAACTTGTAAAGAGACTACACATTCCGCTACCTTGTGCATGGGACGTACACAAGTATTGATTTTTTTTTTTATTGTTTATCTATAGATTCAGACAAAGTAATTACATAATGCAGACATTTGAATGATTAAAAGTGCAAAAAATAAACATCACATTTTCAACAGGAAACAGACAAGTCTGGTTGTATACAAGTTAGATATACCATAAAATAGAAAATAAGTGGTGGGTTCAACATGAACAACTTATCATAGCTCTGCTGAGCAGAAGCATATATCAACAATCTATTACCTGTATAGAGAGAGAAGGGAAGAGAAAAGAAATAAAATAAAAGGGGGGCATCATCCTATACAGAACTGTAGGGGATATGGGCAATGGGTAGGCAGCTATGGTGGAGTGGAATGAGGCTCTGTATTAAAGTCAGAAGAGTACCATCTCTCCCAGATAGCTTTGAATTTGGGTAAAGAATCATCTATAACAGCTGTAAGAGAATTCATTATTTCTTGGTAGAACATAGGCTACTGGATGTAGTGGAAGATACAAAAGATAGGAATTACAACATTCTCTGACCATGCACCAATTATACTTCAACTGATTAAAGGTGAGAGGGCAAATGGGAAAAGCAATTGGAGGCTTAACAAAGAACTTTTATTAGACAAAGAGATTGAGAAGAGGTTAAGGACAGAATTAGAACAGTTTTTTTTTTATAGAGAACAGTACAGAAGGAATGTCCGAGGCGATAGTTTGGGAGACCCACAAAGTATACATCAGGGGTAACCTGATTAAAGAGTGAGCGGAAAAAAAATCTTTGAATTAGAACAACTAGATAAAGAGATGGGAGAGAGAGATCTTCTACTGAACCTTAGTATTAAAAGGGAAGAAATGAAAGGACTAACAGAAACAGGAATCCTGAACAGCCCTAAGTTTGGTTAAGAAAGAAAGGTACCAATGAGCTAACAAGACGGGGAAATATTTGGCGAATGTATTAAAGAAAAAAAAACAGCTAATTATATAGAAAGAATACAGACAAACACTGGAGAAATAAGATTTAAGATTTAATCAGATATCGTAAACAATTTTCAGGAATTTTATGAGAAACTCTATGCAATTAATAAGAATAGCACAAAAGAAGAGGTAAAACAAAAGGAGGAGAACATTAAAACATATCTGAGGGAATTGGACTTAAATAAAATTTCAGAAGATAAACTCAATAATCTTGAAACTCCCATAACAGGAGAAGAAATAATTCAAATTACTTAAGAACTACCTAATGGGAAAAGGCCCGGCCCAGACGGTTTGACTATTTTGTACTATAAAACATTCTCAGACACACTAATCACAAAACTATGTTCCTATTTCATTGGGATTGGAGATACGTGGGAGATGAGGAAAGAGGTGTTAGAAGCTCTAATAACAGTAATTCCCAAAGAGGGTAAGGGTGCTCCAGTTATAGACCAATTTCGCTCCTTAACACCGACTTCTCGCTAACGGGATGGAAAAAATAATGAAGTATGTGGTCCATATGGACCAAGTTGTATTTATCACAGTCAGAGAAGGAAAGGACAATGGAATTAGAGCCCCGGGACTACTCCTGTCAATTGATGCCAAAAAGGCTTTTGACAGGGTAGATTGCTTCTAATGTTCACTGCATGAAGCCCCAATCGAGGTGGGACCCAGAATGAGAGGATGGATAAGATCACTATACAATAGACCCACAGCGAAAATTAAAGTTAATGGGACCATATCAGAACCATTCTAAATGAAAAATGACACCCGACAGGGATGCCCCCTGTCACCATTGCTGTTCACTAGAACCCCTGTTAAGGTGGATAAGGCAAAATGTGGACATCAAAGCGATAACATTAGGAGGGGAAGAACACAAACTTGCCGCTTATGCGGATGACATATTGTTTTACGTAACAAACCCTAGGATAACTCTGTCTAAACTAATGGAAACAATTAAAGAATATGGTAGATATCCAATTTCAAGATAAATCCAGCCAAATCCGAAATTCTGGGTATAAACATCCCTAAAAAAGAAAGATGCGCCTTACAGGAAGATTTCCCGTTTAGCTGGAAAAAAGAACTAAAATATCTGGGAATCAGGCTGTCAACTTCCATGGAAATTCTATATAAGATTAACTTTATTCCATTGTTAAACAAGGTCAAAGCTGAACTAAATAGAATTACACCAGGGCAATTGTCCTGGAGCGGTAGAATAAATATTTTCAAAATGATAATTTTACCTAAGATACTGTACAAAATGCAGATAATCCCAATACCACAAGCATACTTCAAAAAATGACAATCAATGTTCGTAAAATTAATTTGGAGAGGGAAAAAAACACGTTTTAAATTAAGTTTACTGAATAAAGATAAGCTACAAGGGGGGTTAGGTGCACCCGACATAAGAAAATATCACTATGCGATCGTATTATCACGTATAATGGACTGGGTTAAAAATAATACAGAAAAAAGGTGGGTAAATTTGGAAATTATAATGAGTAAAATAGCACTGGGGAAATTAATTTGGGTCCCGGCACAGTATAGAGAAATCAGTTCAGAAGCTCACTATATCACGAGACACCCATTAAAACTTTGGGATCAATTGCACAAGAAAGAAAAATGGTATTATAACTCACCACTTATACCTTTAACTGACACAAAATATTTTCCACCGGGGGAAAAAAAAAGGTTTGGCAAATGGATAATACAAGATAATATTGAATTAAAATATGTTATGAAGTTTAACAGGCTGCTAACAATTCAGGAATTAAAAAATAAAAAGGAAATTATTTTGATTAATGAATGGCGGTACGCGCAATTAAAACACTTCTTCGATAGCCTCCCCCAACCGGTTAGATCAGAAATAAATCTTCGACCCCTCGAAAAATTATGTGAGGGGAAGGCCCGAAAAAGGGGACAATTTCTAAAATTTATCAGATCTTGAATGAAACAAGATCACAGAGCGTCCCGCCATTCATCAAGAAATGGGAGGAGGAATTGGGCTCATGTGTAAACGAGATTGAGATCAGTCAGTTAATAACGAGAGTTCACGAGACATCGATAAACAATGATACCATGGAACTGAATTATGGTGCATTGGTACTTTACCCCGGATAAACTACATAAGTTCTCAGGAACCACCTCACAGTTATGCTGGAGGGGTTGTAATGAAGTAAGTTCCATGGCCCATATTTGGTGAATATAGAATTAGAAAATATTGGGGGGAGATTAGACAAAAAATTTAAGAAATATCAAACGATGAACTCCATGACGACCCATGGGTATGTCTACTACACGAATCCCGGGAATTAATCTCCACATAGAAACAGATGTATTAATAACTGCTGTTTTGAAGAAAAAAAAAGGAGGAAGAAATAAAAGAAATAAATATACAACAAAAAAAAATAGGATAAACCACTTATGATGCGAAACTATAGAAGAAACATTATGGGCAAATGAACCGTGAGCAAGTCTCATTGGCCCAGATTCACAGAGCGATTACGCGTGCGCAACTGCTGTTGCGCGTGCGTAAGTCTAAATGTGCGCGTGCGTATAGTTGCACGCGATTCACAAAACAATATACGCCAGAAATATACGTTTTTTGGTCCGGCGTAATTGAGTTAGACCTTCGCTTCCCTTCGCGCAAAACTGCGCTAGACACACCATTGATTTGCTAGTCAAATATGCTAATGAGGGAGTTACGGGGATTCACAAAAAAACGCAGTTGCTGCGCAGGCTACGCGATGTGCGCAACAGCAAAATGTCCTGTCTAAAGTTAGAGGACCTAAAAGCTGGTCTAAATTTTGAAAAAAAGTCTACTTGTCAGATAAAGCAACACTGTTAGTGAGGAGTTCAGCAGTCACACGTGTTGCCCAACAATCTGTATGCCAACATGCCAGGGGCATCGTCGCGCATAGCTATACTACTGACTTTAGATGAACAAAGAAGGATGAGGGCACGGAGGATGGCACTAAGGAGGGCACGGGAGATGTTTTTTTTTTTTTTTTTTTGCTTATATAAAATTTACAATTTAATCTAATCTAATACAATATTCTTATCTGATACAAGCCCCTCACTCTTCGCTTGATATATCACACACGCATAGACATCTTTGGCATGAGTGATTCTGAGGTGTCTCGCATCTTCAGATTCACCCCTCATGCCATCATGGAATTACCACAACCTTGCAGGAGGACATCAGCAGCCCAACACATGGCACCACCCATGACACCCATGACAGCTACATATACAATCAGAGCCCCATCCCCACAGATTTCAAACAGAACATGTATGGGGACAGCTGGCTGGTTGGTGAGTGACATGGGAGTCAGGCATGACTATCCCCTCCCCGTGATGCACACCTCACAAGTGGCACATGCATGACTAACATCCTCCTGTCTTTTCCCTTCAAGGTGACTCTGCATATGCACTGGTACCCCATCTCATGACCCCATCTCATGCCAGCTCACATTATGCATCTTTGCACGTTAAACACACACATTAATCATGGCACAATGAGAATGCATGCATGCACACCACTGTGGTCCCTAGCACACACACCCCACATCCTCATCAAATTGGATTGGCACCAGTCCACCATGCAAGACTGGTGAGCAGTAACGCCACGTCAAGGCTCCAATTATGTCACTGTACATTCATACACCATTCACACGGACCTGGGAATCACTTCTCCCTGGTCCTGGGGAACCCTTCTCCAACCAAATTGAGGATGACACCCCTTTTCCAGCAGGAATGTCACCCCCACATTCAAACATCATTCACAACCCAAATATGCCAAAAATGTCAGCAAAACACAAAAAAAAATGCAGAGAAAAAAAAAAAAGCAGAGAACAAAAATAAAAATGGTTTCAAACCAAAAAAAAAGGGGGGAAAAAAAATTAATGCCCTGTGCGTGAGCCACGCCTGGGGCGCCCCCGGCCACGGCCCCGGACCCTCAGGGGAGACGCATGGGGGAGGGGAAAAGCCGGGAAGGAGGAGCAGCCCCTGAGATCTGCCCACCTGGCGGCCTGCCCTCCAAGGCCACGGCTATTCTGTCCAGGGCAGCACCAAGTGTTGCCGTGTTGCCCTGGATAGCCTGGGTAAGGGCCCTCACATCCTGCCCAACGCCTGCTGCTGTAGTTTGCAGGTCATTTAGGCAGGTTGTGGAGGCCGGGAGTGGGAGTCCAGGTTACCCAGCCTATCGTTGATGGAGGACAGGCTCTGATCCACCCGCCCCATAGTCTGGCAGAGCTGTCTCAGAAGGCGGGTCTGGGTGGCCAGGTTCCTTCTCAGACAGGCGGGCAGGAGATTGGGCGCCCCCCTGGTGCTCTGGGATGACCTCCTGGCTCCAGCTGATGGTTGTGGCCGGGGAGAAGGGGAGGCCCTTGTGAGGGGAGCCATGTTGGGGGAGGAGGGGGGGGGGGCTCACCCTTAGGGAGGGCAGGCTTCTTGCAGCCAGAGGGGAAGAGTCCGCAGAAACCAAACGTCCAGTGCCTGCCATGGACTCCTCCTCCTCATGATTCTCCTCCTCCTCATGATCGTCCTCCGCATGATCATCCTCCTCCTCTTGTTCCTCCTCCGCGGACTCTGGCCTTGTTGGGGGGGCCTCAATAGGCTGCTGTCCTGGCGTTGGAGCGGTCAGGCCAGATGGCCCTGCACCCTCCTGCACATCTGTGGATGACACAAACCATTCACAGGTTGGAGGATCCACACACTTGCCACATATTCCCTTTCACCCCCTCCCCCACACATGCTACACACCTGAGAGAAATAAAAACCTTACCTGGCACCGCAGGGACCGGACTTGTGTCAAAGCCTGGCAGGCCCTCCACTTCATGCCGGTGAAAGGTCAGGGCCACCACACGCTCCATCGCTGTAAATCTAATCCGGCATGGTGGGCCCCCTCCTGTGCCCCTGGCATGGGCATTTATTGCGGCCAGTTTTTTTTTCACCTCACGCCGGAGGTCATTTATTTTCTTTTCAATCCCAGACCGGGTCCGTGTCTCCCCCTCCCCCGATGAATTGACCTGCTCCGTGATCATATCCAATATCTCCCTCCTCCTGGCCGGGGTGGTGGTGGCACTCTGCGGGCCGTGGAGAAAATGCCCATACTCGCTAATGGCCCGGGCAAGAATTCTTTTTTCCCCCACTGTAAAATTAAGCTTTCTTTTTCTCTCAGTCATACTTCCAAACAAACTCACTAGCAGTCACCAAAAATCAGTCACAAATACAAGCACAACCAATCAGGCAAGAACACACACAAAGAGAAAAAGAACACCCAAAAATCACACTAGCACTCAGCAAGAAACAGTCACAAAAAAATCAGATGAAAAAATAAAGCAAGAAAACAAACGCTCAGAAATCTATCAATCAAACAAACAGTCTCAAACACTTATCAAAACTCACTTTCACAAAACTACCAACAAGCACTAGATCACACAGAACACTAATCTGACAACTACAAAACACACTCTAACGAACAACAGAGCAAAAGCACTTGATTCAATGGGAAGGGACACAAAGGGATGTACTTTTGCAATGGAAGTGCGTTTGTGTGTGTCTATTTATGCTGTCTGCGTAGTTCACAACGTTGCCCTAGTCCATTTCCAATTTCACTGATTGCGCCGCTCCCGAGTTGTGAGCATGCGCACAACGGAGCTGACATGGTTTCCTTCACGCGCGCATGCGCGAGTCGGCCGGCCCTTCATTTGCATTGGGTCACGGCTCATTTCAATGTAACACGCCCACGTCCCTCCCAATTTGTATTACTCCTCCTTACGCCTCAGGAAAAAACCTTACGCTTGCGCAATTTCTTGCGCAAAAGCTACGTGAATCGCGGGATTACGCGGCTAGATTGCGCAAGTCTAACGGAAAAGTGGTGCGCTACGCCGGACCGATAATGCGCCGATCTACGTGAATCTGGGCCACTGTCCTTTTTGGTTGAGTCTGAAGTGGGTAAAAAAAAAAAAATTGGGAGTAACTAAATAATGGGTGACTAAAGATTATTAATAAGATTATTAAAATTAGCAAAATGTGTATTGCCCATAGACAGTTTATACACTGTATAAAAAAAATACTACAAGTACTAAATACATTCCACAACCAACATAATCACAATAAATTAAAATCCACAAATTAGTAATTCATGCAATTCACATTATATCAATTCCACCTCAGCAAATTAAATACACTGTATATAATAACATTTTATAGTAACAATAATTCAGTGATACATTTTCATTTTTCTTGGATCCTGGAATGTATGAAGAAGGTTATATTGTATTATATTATGAGCTGAATCTTTGACCACAACTTTAATGCTTGATACTATTTCATGGTGTGCTAGAAATGTATCACTTTGCCCTATCCTTAGATGAGCTCACTGAGTGGTGAAGACATCCTCATTAAAACACAAGTTAAAAGACTTGCTCAACAAGAAGCTGGCCAAATTAGAGGTATACAGAACAGCAGGTGAAAAACAAATGTCACTGATCAAAGAATGTAAAATCTAAAATAATAAAGCTGTTACACAGCATTTAGTTTAGTCCCAAGAATACAATGAATTAAAAAACATAAAAAATAATACACATTTAAATAATTGTATAAAGCTATCCCAGTGGGATCTTTTTAGATGTAAAATCTAAAATTTGAGATAAAGAATGGTTTAGAGATAATAATACGACTGATAAACTATAGTAATAAATTAGGAGTAATAGAATATTATATAGTATACTGTACAAAGGGTTAACAAATAAAGTATTTTGCTGGATTAATTTAAATACACTGTGGGCAGAAGACATGTATGATTCTGTCATGTTTCAAGATTACACTGACTTTCCAAAAACATGGGTATTGTTATGGGAAGATGGCAGATAAATTAATATTTGAAGTTACTTCTACCACCTTTAAAAAAATTAAATAATGGCTAACATTAGATTTCTTTCCCTTCATTACAATTAGCATTTAGCAACAAAACCATTTGTATTTATGAAAATACTTGTAAATATACATTTAACCTAACAACCTTACCATATCACAAGTATTAAATCCCCTTTCTTAAAGAATATGACAAATATAGCTTTCCAGAGGACATATTATTGTTTAGTTGTACAAATTTATGTGTTTTCGAATTTTTAGTAAAGCGTAATATAATAAATTCCAGAATTAGGAAACATATACAGTAGATATTCTTTTTGCTATAATTGATCATGCAATGTAAGTAAATGCTATTTTTAATTACAAAATATATTTTCTTAAGGTTACATACCCTGGTTCCAAACCTGCAGTCCTTCAATATTTATTGTGCAATCATTGGGCTTCAAAATCCAGTAGTCAGTGTTTTCAATTGTGTTTAAAAAGGTGCTTAAAAGGAGCAGTGAAAGAAAATATTAAATAAACTGGTTTCTACAAGCTGAGTTAATTGGGTTAGTTTTTTCACACATTCTTATTTTTTCATGTCCTGTCCATTCTTTTGTCCCTTTTCATATACTTTTTTCTCTGAAGGTTTAACGTGGGTTAATAAAATGGGCTGGTCTTTATTGCGAGCGTTCGAGGATTAAACTAGTAGGGCAGGGTTGAACTGGACACATCACTGAATCACATGACCACTGTTACACATTCTAAAAAGGACTTCCAAGAAGAGTTGTGATAGATTGGAAGAGCAACTGTTTCAATGGTAATTACAGTAGGGAAGTTAATCAGCTGTTTACTGTTTTCATAGTGCTTAGCATGCTTTTTAAATGTATTTGTAAAATGCTATTTTTTTTTGGAGCATTTTACTAAACTTTTGATTTTATTCAACAGCAACACATAATGCGTTTACTTTCTCTAGTCTAGTGGTTTAAAAACTGATGATCTAAATGGTAACCACTTGAACACCAAGCCATTTTCAGTATTTTTTGCAAAAAGTTTTGGGGAAAAATACACTTTATTGAGTTTTAATGTAAAAAAAAAACAATTTTTCAATAAAATATAAAAGATGTTACATGAGTAAATAGATACCCAACGTGTCATGCTTTAAAATTGCGCATGCTCATGGAATGGCGACAAACTACGATGCTTAAAAATCTCCAGAGGAGGTCTAGTACTCAAATTATTGCTTTAATTCTAATGTTCACAGCGATACCTCACATGTGTGGTGCAAACATTGTTTACCTATTCCTGTGCAACCTACGTTTGCAGTCGCTTCTACGAGTTAGCACGGAGGGATGAGGGTGCTTTAATTGGAAAAAAAAAAAACATATTTATTTTTAAAAAAATACACTGTCCCATTATTTATTTTTTGGTCATTTTTATTCCTATTGCGAGGAATGTAAAATCCCTTTTAATATAAATTAGGAATCAATGGTAATCTTTATGGAGAGATCGTAGGTCTATAAAACCCCAAATCTCTCCTCAACCTTTGAAAGCAAAAGATTATTTTTTATTTTTAGATCTTTTGGTTTAAAAAAAAAATGGTTGCTTCTGCCCTAGACCAAAAGTGATATCATGACGTTGTTCCGGTCCACCTAGATCATTAAGGTGATCAGAAACTATCTGGTCTCTGTTCACCTCTGTGACCAGCCACACAAACCACTGGATTGTTTCCCGAAAACCCAGAGAAACACACAAGCTTCTGAAAGCGACCAAGTGGCTAATTGCCCCACAAAAAATACTGAGGTTATGGCTGATAGCTTCAGCCATAATCAAGGTGAACCATTTGCAAAATGCAACGCATATATACATATTGCAGTCGGCAAGGGGCAACAATACAGCTTAAGCCTTGTTTATAAGCATGTGAATAATGTATGGAGGTCTCCAAACATTTTAAGACTTTTGTAATCTAAGGTCCCTCATGTCTGATGTGTGTGTGTATTTCTGAAGGTGGATGGAGAGCACCCCAAAACACATTCTACTACTCCTGAGTATGGCGATACCACATGTGTGATACTTATACACAGCCTGGCCACATACAAAGGCCAAACATTAAAGTAGCACCTTCAGGCATTCTGCGAGCATAAATCACACATCTCATTTCTCAACCACTTATTACACTTTTATGTTTCAATAATTTGTATTGAATTTTACAATACAGAGAACAAGGAACAATTGTCTCAGCTTTACATTGTACAGCATACAACTTCTGTAGGGAGTCAAACAGTACATTCAGGAAATCCCCCACTGGTATGTTACACAACACCATATTGTTTCCTGGTACAACCTAGGACATATTCACATCAAAAATGATAGTAAACTGGCCATGCTACAATGATGTTCTCTAGTATCAGTCTATTGTATTATGGAGCTCTGGGCGTGATATGCCCTCCCCTTTGTTTCCCATAGAGCAAGCTCCAGGAATAGCCAGCTCCCCATCTATCCTTCAGGGGAGACCACTCCTTCCAATTGCGGAATGCTCTCTCAATATCGTAAAAGAACAATTTCCTGCCGAGAGTAAGAAAAAGCAGGCAACTAAACCAAACTGGTAATAGTTAAGGGAAGAGAAGTCAATGTTGCAGAAACAGGGAGGAAAGGAAAGAAGGGTGGGAGGGGGAGGGGAAGGGATTGTAGCTCAGTGCTCCAGGATTTATCTCATCGGGAACCAACTAGTTCACCATAGTTCTGGGGTCATTTGTCAGATAACTTATCCACGGGTCCCATACTTTATGGAACAGATTGATCTTATCTTGTGCCAGAGCTGTTAACCTTTCATTCAACATAAGCCATGACAATTTGTGTTTGAGCTGATCAAAGGGTAGAGCCGCTGACTTCCATTTTCTGGCAATAGTTATTTTAGCTTAGAGAATTATGAATGTGAGGAGCCGCCTTTGGGGTCTAAACGCTTCAGCTATCTTACCACCCAGGAGTGCATGTTTTGCAGATTTTTTCAGATTATTCTGGGTGAGAGTGTATATAAAGTTGTAGACCCTTATCCAAAATCTCCTGACCTTGGGACATGTCCACCATATATGGTAAGTGGATCCTTCCTGTCTGCAACCCCTAAAGCACCCTGAGGTGGCGCCAGGTACGAAGGTAGCTAATCTGATCGCTACCATGTACCATCTTAATAATACCTTGTAGTTTACCTCAATTATAGAGGTATTGGTGAGCGAAAAAAGATCAGACTCTGCGTGCCATTCCTCAAGATCAAGGGTTTCCTGAATATCTTGTTCCCATTGGATCATATAGTTCAGTTTAGTCAAGACATACGTCAAGATAGTGTATATATAGCAGAGATGTGACCTTAATTTTATCAAATTGCCTACACAAATGTTCAATGGGAGTCATTGGTGGTTATTTATGAAAGGCAAATCCACTTTGCACTACAAGTGCACTGAAAGTTCACTTGCAAGTGCAGTCGCTGTAGATCTGAGGGGGACATGCAAGGAAAACAAAAAACAGCATTTTAGCTTGCACATGATTGGATGATAAAATTAGCAGATCTTCCCCTCATTTCAGATCTTCCCCTCAGATCTACATCAGTGCACTTGTAGTGCAAAGTAGATTTGCCTTTCTTGATCGTACATCACGGGACACAGAGCGCATAGTCATTACATATGGGTTATATGGGTACCTTCAGGTGTGGACACTGGTGTAATCAACTTCACAGGAAGTTCCTCCCTATATAACCCCCTCCCACTGAGAGTGCTTTAGTTTTTTCGCCAGTGTCTTAGGTGTTGGTCACGTCTAGCTGTCCCTCGGAGGTCTCGGGACCCAGGATAGCTAGCCGGATCCGTCCGAAGTGCTTCAGAGCCAAGATGTACGGTACCCGGGCCCTGCTGGAGTGGGGTTTTGCCTATAATGCCTCTCCTTGGAGGGCTGGATTCTGGGCTCCAGTGCCTTAGTCTCTTCCAAGAACTAAACGCTACTGATGCCAGGATGCTATATAGGTCCAGGGGTGTGGGTTCCTTAACACAGGACCCCGGTCCCTGAAGGTCCAAGACAATACCCACGGAGATGGGGGAAGGCTGGGCCTCTTGCATTTTGCAATACCCTGCGGCGTGGAGCAGGTAAGAGGGAACCTGCGGGACTTGGTTCGACAGTATGGGATGGGATTCTAATGTTTACCCAGATAATATGTAAATATATGTATACTTGTGTAAGTTATATATTTGCTACTCACCCCAGGTCTGCCTGTTAACACTGATACTGCAACCCCACATGTTTTAAAGAGGAAATTGCTGGTAAAAAACTCCTGTTTCTTAGGAAGCCCATGGGGACAGCTTCCTCGCTGTGTGTGCACTACAATAAGATTAGTGCTTACCTGGTGTCTGGGATTGCTTAAAGGGACTCAGCCTTAGATCCAGCAGTATCTGAGTCTACCTTGGACTCCGGCTAACGGGCATTGGTGTGTCAATACTCACAGGTTTCCTCGGTATTGCCACCTCCCAGGCGGGTAAAAAAAAAAAAAAAAGAGAAATATAAAAGAAAAAGAGAGAAATTAGTTCTTTTTCATTTTTCTCATACCTGCCCTCATATTGGTTATTCCTAGCTGCAACAGTCAGGTGTTGGCTATAGGGGCGACCCAAGGTTGTACAATGGCTCCAAAGGGATCTGGACCAGCCAAGGCTGCTAAAGGTGCCAAAAAGCAAAAGGGGTCTCCATCGGGGTCAGAGGATTTGGGCCAGGCTTCTACGGCCCCACCCTCGCCAGTCAGGACACCGAGTGGCATAGTACAAGAGCCATTGGGGTGCTGGGGGCAGAGGCGGCCCCCGATCCACCCATTCCCGTTTACGTGACGGAAGAAATGCTAGCAGCCACCATGTGTGGGCTAGAGAAAAGGTTAACTGCGTTGCTTTCCCGTCCTTGCCCAAGTAGCAAGCGGGCTAGATCCCCCTCACCCAGTGTGGGGTTTTCAGATGCGGAGGTCTCCTCTTCAGAGGAACGGGACCCACAAGGGGATCAGGCAGACCCAAGTCCCGACGGTTCAGACAGGGAAAATTCCACTATAGATGAATATTTTTCGGCCTCTCAAGCGGAGGGCCTGTGGATCCAGTCTTTGACAGATATGGTTCGCACTGCCTTTAAACTTCCAGTGCCAGAACTAGTAGCCCCGGAGGTATCCTCATTGGGGTCTTTAAAGGCTCCATTAACTGGTGCATCTTTTCCAATGCACCCCCTTCGGCGGAACGTGATTTACCAGGATTGGGCTCGACCCGATAGAATCTTTGTCCCTCCTAAAAGATTCTCTATTCTCTACCCTATGGAAGAGGAATATGTAAAGAAATGGGCTCTCCCTACAGTGGACGCAGCCATTTCCTGCGTGAATAAATCCCTGACTTGTCCGGTTGAAAATGTCCATATGTTCAAGGAACCGGTCGACAAGAAATTCGAGACCCTACTGAAAGCAGCTTTCACCTCACTAGGTGGATTAAGCAGCTGATTTTTCAGGCCTATGGTCTGAAGCGCGTTCCACCGCCCTTATCAGTTAAGGCCCATTCTACGAGGGCCATGAGTGCCTCTTGGGCGGCACACCATCAGATCTCTATGGCACAGGTTTGCAAATCGGCAACCTGGTCTTCCGTACATACGTTTACTAAATTTTATAAGTTGGACGTCACAAAGGCTGCGGACGCAGCATTTGGGCAGGCGGTCCTACGGGCAGCAGTATAGAATCCTCTGGCCCGGTTCACGCCCCCTTTTTCTGTTGGTGGAGCTATTTTACCTCCTGATATAGTTTCTGTTTGGCTATTTTTGGCCTTACGGTCTCCCTCCCTTCATGGAGCATTGCTTTGGGACATCCCATATGTAATGACTATGCGCTCTGTGTCCCGTGATGTACGATCAAGAAAAAGGATTTTTAATAACAGCTTACCTGTAAAATCCTTTTCTTGGAGTACATCACGGGACACAGAGCTCCCACCCCTCTTTTTGGGAACATTGTGTAACCTCAGAGAAATTGCTTGCTACAAAACTAAAGCACTCTCAGTGGGAGGGGGTTATATAGGGAGGAACTTCCTGTGAAGTTGATTACACCAGTGTCCACACCTGAAGGTACCCATATAACCCATATGTAATGACTATGCGCTCTGTGTCCCGTGATGTACTCCAAGAAAAGGATTTTACAGGTAAGCTGTTATTAAAAATCCCTTTTTTGTAAATAACCCTCATGGTCACCAAGTTGCTCTTACGAGCTAGAGTTTGTGCATAATGGTGTATTTGAGTAAATTTATAACTCTCGGTGGATGGCAATTGGTATTTCTATATCAGAGTGCTTACTGACAATATACCCCATGATCACAAATGTCTGCTATTCACATTAGACCTTTATTGGTCAACCATTTAAAGGCAAATGAAGTGAGGCCCGGGGTGAATTCCTTATTTCCCAAGGAGGGAGCTAGTGGATTATGAGGTGACTTAAATTTCTGAGTCTTCGTGAGTCTGTCCCAAAATTCTAGAGTGAAGGAGAGGGTGGGACATAAAATAGTTGGTCTTTCGAGAGCGCATGCGCGGGATCTCCGTGATGGTTGTCTAGACCAGGAGCTCCGCATCACCCCAGCGCCACGACAGCTACATTGGGCACAACGCTTCCCATCCTTCCCCAACTCCTCCGTGAGACATCAGGGACTCGGCGGCAGGTATCGGCGGATGTCTGTACCGTCAGCCAGGTGGGATCTCGGACCCGTTTTCGACAGCTCCGGTGCAGATGGAGCTTCCAAGATGGCCGCGGCGACAGCTTCAGCGGCAGCTAAGGGAGAGCAGAGGCAAGTGATCGCCCCAGCCACGCTGACATATTCTCAAGCCACTCAGGGTCCCCATCACGTCCCCCCCGCTTCTTCCCCAGCCTCCACAGAGTCCCTATTAGGCACGATTGAGGGCTATGCTCAATCTCCAGCGGGGCCTGCCCTTTCCTCCATGCCAGTGACTCCTGCTTTAAGCTATCATGAGCTGGATAGCGTTTCCCTGCAAGAGGACATGTTCCTAAAATTCTCTGCTTTACTTGAAAGGGGCTTAGCTAATACAGCGGCCCAAATTACAAAGGAGATGAAGGCTGATTTTGCTAATTTAGGATCACGGATGGAGGCAATAGAAAGCAAATTGGATTTAACTGTTTCCCATACCAACCAGAACGCCGCACATATTCAGATCCTCCAGGAACAGCTAGAGTCAGCTCTAGCTAAGATTGAGGACCTTGAGAACAGGTCCAGGAGGTATAATTTCAGGGTTAGGGGCATCCCGAATCCGTCTCGGATGTTCATGAAGTCATTCAGGACCTAATTAAAGAACTTATACCTGGTATCCCACCTCACCGCCTTGAATTGGATCGGGCCCACAGAACACTGGGTCCGCCTAGAAATGATGGCTCACCTAGAGACGTTGTGGTCAAGCCACACTTTTATGCCACCAAAGATGAGGTCATGAAACAAAGCAGGCTCAAGCAGCAAATTCAATGTCGGGGGCTCCAGTTACAAATTTTTGCAGACTTAGCTCCTTCTACCATCCAAAAACGTAGAGCTCTTAAACCGCTGCTGAATGTGTTGTCTAACCAGGACATTAAGTATTACTGGTCCTTTCCTTTCGCCGTGAAATTTTCCATTAAGGGTAAACCCTATTCCTTCTCTAACCTGCAGAATGGTGAAAAGCTCTTACATCATCTTAAATTGATATCTCATGAAGCCCCTATGGATATTTCAGCTACTTCAGCGGGTTCTTCTAAACGTCCTTCTCCAACGAGTCCGATTTCCCCTATGTGGCATACAGGGAAGGCCAAGAAGACCAAAGACGGCAGACTTTTACAGAACAGATGAGGGGACCCTCTATGTCCTTAATTAATCCCTCTAGTGGGGCCACCTGCCTTACTGTCTCTATCCCACGGGAAATGTCTCTTTAATTTCCACCTGTGGGGTGTACTGATGTGTTTTGTTACTAAAGATTTCGTCTGGTTTTTGGGTTATATTTACATTTTCTCCGTTTCTTTCTGGGGAATCTAAGTTTGATTTTCTTTTTTTTTTCCTTTTCTTTTTACAGTACCAATGTTTCTGTTTTTGTCCTGTTTTTTTTTTATGCCTATTTGCTGGGGCTGGGGTGACACCCATGCGCCTCCACTCCTCCCTCAGCAGCGGGTTTTCGCCTCTGTGGGACGAGCGGTCGGACCTCTATTGAGGTATCCGACTTTTAGTTGTGAGGTTCCTGGTCAGTTTTTCTGATCCAGTAACCACGGTTCTTCTTAGAAGAATAATTATGATTGTTACTTCTATTCTTTTTTCTATTCTTAATCCTTTCTCTTTTTCTCCTCGAGCCACTCTGCGGACCCTACAGCATTTGAATTCTCGAACCCGGCATGTAGTTCTACAGCACACCCCTTTCTTCCTGATGGTAAGAAGCCATCAAAAGGTAAGTGATATATGTGTCAATAGCATTCCAATCCTCTGTCTCAATGCCTAATACTGATCCTTCTAAGGGGGGGTTTCGGATTGCCACTCATAATGCTCAAGGGTTAAACTCTCCCAGGAAAAGGAGATTGGTGTTTAACCATTATAAATCTTTACATTTCGATATTGTCTTACTCCAGGAAACTCATTTTCCTGCCAGGTTTAGTCCTAAATTCCTCCACCCGTTTTATCCGACTTTTTACACAGCAAACGCAGAAAATAAGACTAAGGGGGTTGCGATCCTATTTTCTAAAAATTGCAATTTTCAACATATAGCTACTCATAGGGACCCAGAGGGTAGGTTTTTACTGGTCAAGGGCTCGATTGAAGGCATTATATATTCTTTTATCTCTTATTATGCTCCCAATAAAGGTCAAGCTAAATTTTTTCAATCCTTCCTTAAAACTCTTCTACCATTGGTGGAGGGTAAACTGATTATAGGTGGCGATTCTAATACTGCTTTCGATCAGGGCCTTGACAGGTCCAGACCCCCCAAGTCGCAACTGACACGTCCCACTAAAGCTAGTCTTCTTATAGCTAGATCCCTTCACGCTCAGGGTTTAATTGACATCTGGAGGGAGATGAACCCGACAAAGCGAGATTATACCCATTATTCTGCTCCACACCATTTCTATGCCAGAATAGATCACATTTTAGTTCCCACTAATCTTATTCCCTCTATCACCAAAGCCTCTATCACTGAATCTTCCTGGTCAGATCACTCTATCGTCTGCATTCATATGCAACGTCCCCTTGCCAAATCAATTGGGTATCATTGGCGGCTTAATGAGTCCATTTTAAGCGACCCCTCAATTGTTAAAGAGATCGATAATTCCCTTAAGGAATATTTCTTATTGAATAATGTTAATGAGGTTTCACCGGAAGTGCTTTGGGCTGCCCATAAGGTAGCAATTAGGGGAAGATAATTGATATTACTTCCCGTCTCAAAAGAGAAAGGCTGCTTAATATTAAAAAATTAGAATGTAAATACGCTACTTTACGGACCCAACATAAGAAATCTCCATCCAAAGACCTTACAGACCTCATAGATGCCATCAGGCTAGAACTCAACCTTGCTTTAACAGCCAAAGCGGAAAAAGATATCCGTTGGAGTGGGGCTAAGTTTTACTGCCGAAAGGACCGTTTAGGGGCTATGTTGGCTTCTAAGCTGAACCCTCGAGTTCGCTTTCAGTCCTTTCCTAAAATTAGGATTGCAGGGCAAGGCCTGTCGGCAAACCCCGATAGAATTGTTTCCGCCTTCCAGGAGTTTTATGCTAAGTTATATAGTTCAACTCAAATAGACGGCTCTGTTCGGGTCTCTGATTTCCTTGGGAATCTCCCCATTCCCTCAATTTCGACTGCCAACAGGGACGTCTTGGAGGCGGACTTTTCTGTTGAGGAGATAGCGGATGTTATTAAGAATTTGAAAAATGGCTCAGCCCCGGGGCCGGATGGTCTCCCCGCGCCTTATTATAAAGCTTTTTCTGACTCATTAACTGGTCATTTGGTGAAATTTTTTAATGCGAAAGTCAAAGGAACTCCTCTAGATCCTCACCTGAATACCGCCTTCATTACAATTATTCCCAAACCTAATAAAAACCCGGAAGAAGTGGAAAATTACAGACCTATTTCCCTCATTAATGTAGATCTGAAGATTCTTACCAAACTTCTAGCCAACCGCCTCTCTTCCTTTATAAGTTGCTACATTCATAAGGACCAGGTAGGTTTTATACCAGGGCGTCAGGGTCCAGACCAAATAAGGAGGGCTATTGATATTGTTTCCCTGTTGCAATCTAATTGGGCAGGGGGTCCCAAGCAGGAAGGAATGCTTCTATCTCTTGACCTGCATAAGGCATTTGACTCCATTGAATGGCCCTACTTATTTTCTCTGATGGACAACTGGGGTTTTGGTCCTAGGTTTTTAGGTATTCTACATTCTCTTTATTCTACCCCGAGAGCGATGATTCGCCTCCAGGGTCATTACTCTTCCCCTTTCAGTATTTGTAGAGGAACTAGACAGGGATGCCCACTTTCCCCCTTAATTTTTGCTATTGCTATTGAAACTCTAGCGATTGCGATTCGCTCTAATCCAGATATTTTAGGCGTTTCTTGTGGAACTCAGACCCATAAATGTGGTCTTTTCGCGGACGATATGTTATTATTTATTACATCCCCTGTCACCTCTCTTCCCAACCTCTGTAAAGTCCTTAAAAATTTCTCTGCAGTTTCAGGTCTATCTGTAAATTATTCGAAATCTTATGCTCTCAACGTCTCTCTGTCTGAAGACAGGGTAGCCGCTTTAAAACATTCTTTTGACTTTAGATGGAAGGATTCTCATTTGGAGTACCTGGGAATTAATCTTACCCCCAAGATAGAAAACTTGTACTCAGCCAACTTCCCCCCCATGTTTAAAAAACTCGAATTGGATCTTAAAATTTGGGATAAGAGTGGTCTCTCTTGGTTGGGTAGGATTCATTCCATTAAAATGACCTTTTTACCCCGACTTTTATATTTATTTAGGGCTCTCCCAATTAACATCAGGACAGATCACCTACAATCTCTTCAGAGGAAAGTGAATCGGTTTATCTGGGGTGGTAAGGGACACAGGCTTCCGGGGCACAGTCTATTTAGACCTAAAAGGACAGGGGGATTGGGCCTCCCGAGACTATATTGGTATTTTCAAGCGGCAAGATTGTCTCAGCTCTCTGTGATTTACTCCAAATTTAATAAACCGGACTGGATCCAGATTTAGAGACAAGCGGCCCCCTCTTACACTTTAGATTTCTTATTATGGGTCTCCCCCAAAGTTCGCCCTCCTATTATGGCCCCCATATTATCTCAATCCCTCTCCCTTTGGGACAGATTAAGATCTAATACCGCTCTGGTTTCGGAATGTCAGCCCCTTGCCCATATATTTAATAACCCTGATTTTATTCCGGGTCAGGATATACAGTCTTTCAAGTGGTGTTTGGATAAAGGGCTATACCGGATTGGACATTTTTTTTTGGCATCTGGCCCCATTACACTGAAATATTGTGAGCGGCAACTTGAAATACCATCTTCTGAACTGTTTAGGTTCAGCCAGATACAGCACTTCCTCCATAAGATTTGGAGGGGGAAACCTATCCCCCCTTGTTTCACGGCCTATGAGCTGTGGAGCGGGCAGATGTCTGAGCAGAGGGGCGGAATTTCGATCATATATCAAGCTCTTGCCCAGCAGGATAGTAAAACTCCCTATATGAAAGCATGGGAAGATGATTTTCAGCTTCAGTGGGACTTGGACTCTTGGTCATCCGCATCCTTAAATGCTTATAAGGGGATCCAGAATGTCTCTTTGATTGAGGCAAATTTGAAGGTGTTAACAAGGTGGTATCTCACCCCTTACAAATTATCTCGTATTTTTCCCTCAGCTGACCCACTTTGCTTTAGAGGGTGTGAAATGGTAGGTTCTATGGCCCATGTGTGGTGGGATTGCCCTAGAGTCAGGCCCTTTTGGAAGAAAGTTTTCAATTTAATTTTCAAAGTTACAGGACTACAGGTCCCCAGGACCCCTGAGGTTGCCCTCTTTAATGCATACATCCCAAAGACGTCTAAGTTTTTCCGAATCTTAATCCATTTTATTTTATTAGGGGCTAAAGCGACTCTGGCGAGGGCCTGGAAGCAACCCAGGGTTTCTTTTTTAGATGTTAAGCGTAAAATTTCCTGGATTATGGCCCAAGAAAAATTGTCTAGTATTTTGCTGGATACTGTAGACCGTTTTGAATTGGTCTGGGAACCCTGGGCTAGCTTCATAGGCATCTCCCTTACTCCTGGTATCTCTTCTTGAATTGTTCATATAGCGATAGATAGCTTGCTTGGGGTCCGACAGATTGGCTCTTGTCTTTTCTCCTCTCAATTATCTAATTCTATCTTTTTTTTCTGCTCTTTTCTCTTTTTTTTCTTTTCCTCTTTCAATGTGGATCTTTGATACCTATTATTTTTGCCCGGGATATGGTTATGCTATAGGGCTGTTCTCTTCTCTGGGAATTATTTTTTTTCCTATATATTTGGTAATCATGGGTCTTTTTAGCTATTACTTCCAGATTACGATACCACGGTCTGGGATCAGTCCTGAATCAATATGTTCTATTTGGGCGACTGGCGGTTCAGGCCGGCACAGCTAGCTCCCATAGGGGGTGTTGGTATGGTCTGCCTTTCGCCTATTCTAATATATAGTGTGAAGATATTTCTTGTATCCTTAAGCTGTTTGGATGTAATCTCTATGTTGAAATTGGTTGTATGTGTTATCCAGATACGCATATTCTAACGTATGTTTTGTGCATACTCTTTTCCATTTCTCTCTGTACTCCTTGTATTACTCAAATAAAATCTTTGAAAGTAACAATAGTTGGTCTTTCCTTCATGGGGAGCCACATAATATGGGAGATCGATTCAGGAACAGGATTTCATTGTCATCCATAGTGCTTTTTGTTTGGGTGGGTACATTGTAACTCTATTCACCCTAGGCCTCTCATCTCCCCAAATAAACTGAATTTTGTTTTTTAAATGTTTGATGGTCAGTTTGAAGTAATGACACATGTATAAAATTTTCAGTAATATGTTCATTTTTATCTAGTGTAGTCTGTCGAACCACAATGGGGGGGGGGGGTGAATCTGCCATCTAGCCAAATCATTTGTCAGTCGTTTAAACAGGGCCGTGTTATTCTGTCTATACAGCATTTGTATAGACAAGGTGTAACGTACTGGAACGTACATTGTAGATAGAGCCTAGTGTGCAGGAAGGAGCCCCTCTTACAGCCCGGGAACAGCAAGCCCGGGAGCGCGGCGAGGTAAGAGTGCCTGGTGACGACAGCAGACCGGCCGGGTTGAGGATCTTGCAGACAGACGGTGCAGGAGACAGCGTCTCTGGGAGGCTCACAGGAACTGGATAGCTGATGCTGGTGAGACAAGCTGGGTTAGAGACAAGACAACAGCAGGTATACGGCCAGCAAGGTCTGGTGAGCAGATAACCAGGAAGTCACTCTAGAGGAAGTAACGTAGTCAAGTTTCAGGCACAGGGTCTGGTAACGGTGGGCAGGAGAGCAGAGCGGAGTCAGATGAAAGCCAGGGGTCGGTTGGAGGTATTGGGGTAGTCAGGTTTTCCGGACACTATGCTGCAGATCAGACAGCGAAGTGTCACTGCAGCTGCTGACCTTTTAAAGGCAGGGTGAAGCCAGTTGAGCCTAACGCGCATGCGCGCACTCCCACCATGCACGCGAGCGATGGGTGCACGAGCGCGAGCACCAGGGGCTCGCCGGAACCCACAGGTAGGTCCCTGACACAAGGTCAAACTGATCCCAAGATATGGAAGGACGTCTGGCTCCCATATAAATTTGTATGACTGTTCTAGCATCTTCTGGGTGGTTATCGGTAAAGAGAGGTTTAACTGTGATTAATTTTTAAGCCCGAGATGTCTGAAAATGATTGTAAGATTGAATGAAGGTTGGGGAGGGAGGTAATTGGGGAAGACAAAATCAGCAGTAGGTCATCTACGAAGAGCAAACATTTATGCTCACTATCTCCACAAACTTTGACTCTGACATCCTGACAGGTGCGAATCCGTATACCTAAAGGCTCAATCGCTAGAGCAAAAAGTAACGGGACAATGGGCAGTCCTGCTGTGTACCCCTCCTAGTAGAAAGGGATTTGGAAGAGTATCCCCTAAGCATCAATAATGCTTTTAATAGCAATATGTAAGGTCATGGGAGAGCGTCATCCCATGACCGGACATTGGGAGAGGGGGCGAGAGGGAGAGACTGGGAAGTAATTATTTGCTGACCACTGCTCCCCTTTTTCTTGCCCCTGAGGTGAATTAATGGTCTTAATGTCTTGTTTCTTTTTCTTCCTCTCGTGCTGTTTGATATATAAAATTAGAGGTTATGTAGAGATTATGTAAAGATGATCAATTGTCTATTGTGACTTTGTGTTATGATCCATGTTATACCTTTGTGTTCTTAAAAATTTGAAAAATAAAGAAATTGTAAAAAAAAACAATAATGTTGTTGGAGTATCATACAGTGTTCGGAGGAGTGTCAAAAAATGTTCACCAAATACAAAGCGGCGCAACACGTTAAATAGGTAGTCCCAGGAGAGGGAATCGAACGCTTTCTAGATATCCAGTGAAAGCAGCATTCCATGTCCCAAACCGTCCCAATCAGACTGGATAGCTGAAATCAAATTTATTACTCTACGGGTCTGGTCGGATGCCTGGCGATTTAGGGCAAAGCGTGGTCTGCCTGGTCTAAATGAATATAATGTGAGAGGAAGGAGTTTAATCTAAGGTCCAAAACTTTGGTTAATATTTTTATGTTCAATAATTTTTATTGAATTTTTCAATAGAGAACAAATATCACAAAGAATAACATGTCAACTTACAGTCAGTCAATCTCTATACAGTGTCTTCCGTGTCCTAGGACAAAAGTTACAACACTAGTGCAAAAAGGAGACAAAAAAAAAATGGAAGGGAGGAGAGAAACAATCAGACAGCGGCCCTGTGTAGGCCTGGTAGCAATCAGCTCGTATAGCAATGAACTGTTAACTTCTCAAGGTCCCCCAAGAGACAACTCTCCGGTGGGGGAGGGGCTCAGAACCCCAGCTCCCGATAGGCCCCAAAGGGATCACACTGCCCCTCGGGAACAGGGGACCCCGAGCTCCATCCCACGCGTGTCCCGAGGCCATCACCGTGTGGGAGACCCATGAAGCCGTTTACCAGAAGGGTGCACAATCGGCCTTGTAGGCCGTCACTTGGGGGAGCTAGTCTCCACCCTAAAAAAACATACCAGTAACCGGAAAATCATTTAACAGAATGGTAACCGGGGGGGGGGGGTAGAAGAAAAAGAAGAGGTACAGATGCATAGGAAAGGAATGGGAAGCGAAAAAGAGGGAGAGGAGACGAGGGGAAGGATGCCTGCTCTGTTAGGGAATTGAACGGTCGGTCGGCCCGCTAGGCAGAACTCCCGGTATGAGGGATATGTTACAGTAGGTGGCCCAGGGTTCCCAGATGGCCAGAAATCTCTCAGATTTGTCATTAATTCTAGCAACGATCTGCTCCTGCGCCATAATCCAAGAGACTTTTCTCCTGAACCCCTGAAGGGATACCGAAGGTTTCTTCCAGGCTTTAGCTTTAGACATTTTGGCTCCCAACAGTATGAAAAAGGATAAGGTTTGGCAATGTTTAGATAATCCAGGAATGCTTTGGTTCAGAAGAGCAATGCCTGGGTGGGGGGTCACCACCGATGCTGTCACGGAGCGAATGATCCGGAACACCTTCCGCCAGAATGATCTGATGCGGGGGCAGGTCCACCAAATGTGGAGCATAGACCCTTCCAACTCACAGCCTCTGTAACAGACCGGTGATGCCCCTGGGAACATCCTAGCCAGCCTGGAAGGAACATAATACCACCTGAGTAAGACTTTTAGGCCAGCTTCTATGAGAGAGACGTTAAGAAAACCTTTATACGCTCTAATAGTCGCTCTGTGCCAGACCTCAATGTCCCACGAACCGTCCAGTTCCTCCTCCCAGGCCCGAGCATACGATGGCTTTACCTCTCTAGAAACAAGCGCTGTATAGATCAAGGAGATGCCACCCTTCTGATCCGCTGCGGTAGTGCACCAGTGTTCATATGGCGAGATTGTAGGGGGTACCTTTCTATTGGTCCAGATTGAGTGCATGAAATGGGAGATTTGTGAGAACCTGAACAGTTCCGAGTCCGGCATGTCCAGTCTCTGTCTGCAAAAGGCTAGGGAAACAGGGCCCGTCGGGGAGAGGAAGTGGCCAATCCGGTAGAGGCTTTTGTCTGTCCACCATCGGAAGGCCTCAATACTCATTCCCGGGGGGAATTCCGCATTATGGAACAAGTGTGCCAACGGTTTCAAGGGGGACGTCAGGGAGTGCGCGCCAAATAGTTTGGAGCTTAAGGAAACCGAATGCGATAGGGTGGGAGATAGGATTGCGGGTCTGACCTTTGGGTCACAGCAAAGGAGGAAGTCAATGGTGTTCTTGGGGGTGGCTTGTCTCTCCATTGAGAGCCAGTCAGGTTTAGGTCCTTGGCGGAAAGCCATCGAGATTTGTGCGAGTTGGGCTGCCCGGTAATAACCCCAGAGATTTGGGAGTCCCAGCCCACCCTGTGATTTCAACCGATAGAGGATGCCCGAGGGGCATCTATACCCCTTGTTACCCCAGACAAAACGGACTATTCGGGATTGGACAGAACTGAGAAAACGTTTTGGAATCGGGACCGGGAGGGAGCGGAATAGATATAGCAGACGGGGGAGGAGTGTCATTTTCACTGCGTGTATCCTACCCAGCCAGGATAGACCACACTTCGACCACGCATCCAAATCCGCTCTACACTTGCGTATTATAGGGGGATAGTTGGCTTCAAAGAGACTTGTTATGTCTGGTGTAAGTTTGATGCCTAAGTAAGGAATCGACCCGGATGCCCATTTAAAGGCAAAATTGTTAGAGAGCTGGTAGAGAATGTCGGGGGGACAGTAATGTTCAAGGCTGTTGACTTGGTCATATTAACTTTCAGTCCCGAAACGTCACTAAAGGCCCGTAGAGTCTTAAGTATCACGGGGGTAGAGGTCAGTGGGGAGGTGATGAAAAGGAGCAGGTCATCTGCATACAGCGCGCACTTGTGCTCACCCTGTCCGCACGTCACCCCCTTGAAGTCCGGGTTCGATCTAAGCGCAATTGCTAGTGTCTCTATGGCCAACGCGAATAAGAGGGGGGAGAGTGGGCACCCTTGTCTGGTTCCCCGACCAATAGTAAACGATTCCGAGTATCTGCCCAACAGGCGAACTTGGGCCGTGGGGTTCGAATAAAGAGCTCGGATTAGATTCAAAAAGTATGGGCCGAAACCCCACTTCCCCAATATGTCGGTTAGGTAATTCCAGTCAATCGAGTCAAAGGCCTTGTGAAGGTCTATAGAAAGGATAAAGCCTTTCTGCGGGGTTCCCCCATCCCAGTGGGATCTAAGAAGCGAAATGATGTCAATGGCCCTCCTAACCTGATCCGGACCCTGTCTCCCAGGAATGAACCCCACCTGGTCCCCATGTATGTATGTAGCGATAAAACTCGCTACCCTATTGGCCATGATCTTGGTCATAATTTTGATGTCGTTATTGATAAGCGAGATTGGGCGGTAATTGCTAACCTCACTAGCGTCCTTGTCCGGCTTGGGAATCACAGAAATGTATGCAGAGTTTAGGTCTGCGCCCAGGAAGTTTCCCTCCCGTAGGGAGTTAAATAACCGAGCCATATGTGGAGCCAGGCAAGGGCCAAATTTCTTGTAGTAGCTATTTGAAAATCCATCGGGACCGGGCGATGAGCCAAGTTTGAGGGATTTTATGGTGTCCAAAATCTCGGCAGAGGTAAACGGTTCCTCCAGGAGAGTCCTATGCTCAGGGGAGAGGGTGGGAAGAGGGAGAGCGTCCAAGAATGTCTCGCTCAGGGAGGCCTGAGCCGGGCCAACAGGTTTGTATAAGTCAGAGTAGAACTGTAGAAAAGTGTCCATAATTTTTGTTGGGTTTTGCGTCAGGTCCCCTGAGGTCGTCTTAATTTTAGGGAAGGCTAGGGCGCGTGGCTTAGGGTTCAACTTCACTGCCAGCTTAGATCCAATCCTATCCTTCTGAGAATAGAATTTAGCCCCAGTCCATCTAAGGTGCCTTTCTGCGTCAGTGGTCAGTTTCAGATTGAGAAGGGCCCGAGCCCCTTCCAACTGTCTAAGGGAATCCGCCGTAGGGTGTCGCTTGTGTGCTTTCGCTAGAGCACGGAATTCCTCAGTGAGCTTCAGCGTGTCCGCCCTGTGTTCTGCCCTACGTATCGAGATCATTTGTATGATCTTCCCCCGGATCACCGATTTGTGTGCTGCCCAAACGGTAGCCTCCGAGACCTCGCCCGTTGCATTGAGAAGGAATGGTTAATATTTTTAGATCCGTGTTGATCAAGGAGATTGGGCGGTAATTGGCAAAATCTCCGTGATCCTTTACCTGGTTTTGGTATTACATATAAGTAAGCTGCATTCTCGTGATTGGGACCTATTACACTTTTAAAGGCCCTGGAGCACCAGGACAATTAAATTGCCCACAAAATGACCACATGTTTTAAAAAAAAACACTGCAATGCATAATCTATGAGGCATAATGCGTCTTTTGAACGGTTAATTTTTTTCCAGCCTTTTTTTGAAAATGTGGAAAGAAAATGAAAACCCATTTTTTTACACAAATCTATAAGATATTTCCAACACATAGCATTTACATAGCAAAAATGACACCCCAAAATACATTCTGCTACCACTTGTGTGAGACTTTTACAGAGCTTGGACACATACAAAGGCTCAACATTGAGGTAGCACCTTCAGGCATTCTAGGAGCATAAATCACACATATAATTTCCCGACAACCTATCATTTTTTAACCACTTAAGACCCGGACAATTATGCAGGTAAAGGACCTGGCCAGTTTTTGCGATTCGACACTGCGCCGCTTTAACTGAGAATTGCGCTGTCGTGCGATGTGGCTCCCAAACAAAGTTGGCATCCTTTTTTTTCCCACAAATAGAGATTTCTTTTGGTGGTATTTGATCACCTCTGCGGTTTTTATTTTTTGCGGTATAAACAAAAATAGAGCGACAATTTTGAAAAAAAAAAAATATTTTTTTTACTTTTTGTTATAATAAATACCCCCAAAAAAGATATAAAAAAAACATATTTTTTCTCATTTTAGGCCGATACGTATTCTTCTACATATTTTTGGTAAAAAAACGCAATAAGCGTACAACCATTGGTTTGCGCAAAATGTATAGCGTTTACAAAATAGGGAATAGTTTTATGGCATTTTTATAAATAAATATTTTTTTACTACTAATGCGTGCGATCAGCGATTTTTTTCGTGACTGTGACATTATGGCGGACACATCGGACAATTTTGACACATTTCACAGCAAAAAAACCATAAAAATGCATTGTTTACTGTGAAAATGACAATTGCAGTTTAGGAGTTAACCACTAGGGGGCGCTGTAGGGGTTATGTGTGACCTCATATGTGTTTCTAACTGTAGGGGGTGGGGCTGGACGTGTGACATCACTGATCGCCTTTCCCTATATCAGGGAACAGACGATCAGTGACATTGCCACTGTGAAGAATGGGGAAGGTGTGTTTATAGCTCCTGTGACCGATCGCGGGACACCGGCGACGATTGGGTCCACGGGTCCAGCGGCGGTCACGGAGCTTCGGACCGGGTCGCAGGCGCGCGCCCACGACCCACGGCTGGGCACTTAAAGTGGACGTACAGGTACGTGCCTGTGCCCAGCCGTGCCATTCTGCCAATGTAATTGTGCAGGAGGTGGTCCATAAGTGGTTAAGGCCCTTCATATTTCTAAAACATAATGTGTACATACCAGGAATTACACTCCAAAATAAATTCTATTGAGTAAAGGGTAATAAAAAAAAGTAATGCCTGTGGTTTTAGTGTCCACAGAGGAGAGAGTTGGTTCAGGCAGCAGGCAGGGACATGCTCAGCTATAACAATAGTAAATATCCAGACAGCAGGCAAGAATATTATCTATAGTCAGCACAAGGATATTGTCAGCACAACCAAAGCATTTGTCCATAGGAATTGTCCAGGCAGAGACAGTACAGCCATAATATTGGTCCTGGTACACTGTTACCTGCAGACACTCATTATTGTACCGCTCTACAGCCCTTCATAAACACACTGCCTCTTGCTACAGCTAATTATCTCCATAGTCCAGGTAGTAGGCAGAGGTGTGATCAGTTCATGCAGCAGGCAGAGGCATGATGGCAGTAAGTCTGCAGCAGTCTGAAGGCCTCAGTCAGGTAAGACCTGTGCAGACCAGGGGCACAGTTGTAGAGGCTTTGCCTACCCAAATCTCTATGAAGCTTCTGGGCTCCAGACCCTAATCCAAAAAAATAACAAAACCTGCACAAATCAAAAAAAAAAATGGCTCCATCCGAAAAAACAATTCTGGAGCCCCTCACAATTGTGAGAACCCTGTGTACTACAGTAGCAGGGCAACAGATTAGTCCAAGCGGTAGGCAAAATCATAGCCCATAAAACATTACAGGGTCAGTTAACATGTAAGCAGTCAAAACGGTAGGCAGAGGAATAGTCAAAATACAGGCCAGGGTCACTTCACGTGAAAGGCAGTGGCATGGTTATTTGAGGAAGCATGGAAAATGGTCAGCACAGATGAGGGAAATGGTTTAAACTATGGGCTAATACTATAGGGAAGTATGAAAAAGTCGGAAGCATTCACCAATGCAAAGGTCAGGTTCAGAGGGACACTGGGAACAATGGTAGCTGGTATCTTTTCTAAATCCTCTTTTGGTGCATACACAACGGGCCAGATTCTCATATATATTCGGCGGCGTAGCGTAAGCCATTTACACTACGCCGCCGCTGCGTACTTGTCACGTACCTGGTTGTAGAGTCCAACGTGCAGGGAGCGGCCTCTCGTAAGCCTCTGACACGGGGGTCCCTGATAGAGCAGACAGGGGAGCCCGGGTCAAGAGGGGCACAAGTGCCTAGTGGTAGCTGGTGGCGGACCGGAGAAGGACTGGCACGGGTCCTGGCGGGGTCCTGGCAGGGAACCACGGCACACTGGGATGGTGCGGTAGCACTTGCTGTGTTAGAGCCCAAGGGTAGGTGCACACCGGATCAGATGACAGATCAGAGAACCGGAACAGATCCGAAGAGGTTAAATCAGTCCAGACTGGTTTGATACAGGCTGATGGCAGGTAGCAGAACCGGGGGGTCAAGCAGGATCGGTGGTCAGGTCAAGCCGGGTCAAGGGCAGGCTGCAGGCAGAGGTAAGTCACGGGAAGCCGGGTCAGGTAAACAGAGATCAATCAGGTTTGGCAGGTGCAGAGTATATCCGGAAACGCTGTAGACTGGTCAGCAAGATGCACCAGGACCAGACAGCTTAAGTAGCGTTCCTTGGCGCCAAAACAGTGTCATCGTGCGCGCGCGCGTCGCACGCACGGCCGCGCGCCCGCGCACACCGACGCGCGCATGCGCGCGCAAACAGGCGCCAGCGCGCGTGCGCCGGGATCGGCTGGATCTTCCACCATGACATTGCCCCCCCCCTACGGGCAGCCTCCGGATGCCCAACTGTGCCAACCTTCTTGGATGCGCCCTTTTAAAAGCCTGGATCAGTCTCTGGGCGTGAATGTTGGCTACTGGTTCCCAGGAATTCTCTTCTGGACCGTAGCCCTTCCACTTTACAAGATATTGTATCTGGTTTCGTCTCTTCCGGCAATCCAAGATAGATTCCACCTCGAACTCCTCTTCGCCGTTAACAAGCACCGGCTTAGGGGGACCGACATTCCGGTTGGTGAAGGGGTCCGGGACTGTGGGTTTGAGCAGTGCCACATGGAAGACTGGGTGGATCCGAAAAGAGGCAGGTAACTTTAATTCGTAGGCCACTTCATTAATTTTTCTGAGTATCTGGAAGGGACCCACAAACTTAGGGCCGAGTTTCTTGGACGGGCAGGCTAGCCTTAGATTCAAAGTGGACAGCCAGACTTGGTCTCCCGGTGCCAAGTCGAGTTCTCCTCTCCTCCTCCTGTCAAACACCTCCTTATTGTACTCCTGGGTCCTTGCCATGGTTTCCTGGAGTACTTTGTTGTTGGTGGCAAAGAAGTCCAGGGTTTCTTGTGCAGCCGGTACTGAGCATTCCGGAATATTGTTAGATATGAATAGTGGATGAAAACCGTAGTTGGCGAAAAACGGGGACTGTTTAGTAGCTGAATGGACTGAATTATTATAAGCGAACTCCGCAAGGGGCAGCAGAGAGGCCCAATCATCTTGTGAGAAACTGGAAAAACACCGCAGATATTGCTCGAGCGTCTGGTTGGTGCGCTCGGTCTGGCCGTTGGTCTGAGGGTGGTATGCAGACGAGAAGGAAAGTTCAATCTTTAGCGCTGCACATAGCGCCTTCCAAAATCTAGAAGTAAACTGCACCCCACGGTCCGATATGATGTTAGCGGGTACGCCATGAAGTCTCACCACCTCTTTAATGAATATCTTTGCTGTCTCGGCAGCGGAAGGTGTCCCCACCATCGGCAGAAAGTGCGCCATTTTTGAGAGCCTATCAACCACCACAAAGATGGTGGTAAAATCTTCAGATGGGGGTAACTCCACAATAAAGTCCATCGAAATCATCCTCCAAGGTTTCTCTGGAACAGGCAGTGGTTTAAGAAACCCCCAAGCTCTGGTTCTGCTACCTTTATGCTGGATACAGGTGGTACAGGATTCTACATAATTTTTACAGTCTTTAAGTAATTGCGGCCACCAGAAGGTACGCTGAAGGAGCTCGGATGTCTTGTGTATTCCAAAGTGGCCTGCCAGCTCATGATCATGGCAGGACTTGAGGACCGCTATTCGTAGCTGTTGTGGTACAAAGATCTTGTCCTTATTCCAAAGCAGATTGTCTCTTAACTGAAGAGCAGGATCTGGGGGTAAGGAGATCTCTGAAGAAGCCTGCTTAATTTGAGAGAGAAGGTCTCCTTGCAACATGAGGAAATTGCCGGGAGCGAGAATGGTGTCCGGTGATGAAGGGGCTTCAGGCCCATTGAACATCCGGGAGAGTGCGTCCGGCTTGGTATTTCTCGAACCAGGTCTGTAGGTTATATGAAAAGAAAACCGAGTAAAGAACAGCGCCCACCTGGCCTGACGTGGCTTGAGTCTTTTGGCGACCTTTAGATATTCTAAGTTCTTGTGATCAGTATAGATCAGAATAGGGTGTGCAGCACCCTCGAGAAGGTAACGCCATTCTTCAAGAGCTGCTTTGATTGCTAGCAGCTCCCTGTCCCCGACGTCATAGTTCCTCTCTGCTTCTGATAGTTTGCGAGAGAAAAACGCAACTGGGTGTAAAAGGGATTTGGACCCCTGCCTCTGGGAAAGCACTGCTCCGACCGCCACCTCAGAAGCGTCCACCTCCAAGATATAAGGTAAGGCTGGGTTAGGATGCTTCAGGATGGAGGCTGAGATGAAGAGGTCCTTTAGAGTGGTAAAGGCAACTTGGGCTTCGGGAGACCACCACAGGAACCGGGTGCATTGCTTGGTCAGACTTGTGATAGGGGCAATTATGGCGGAGAAGCCCTTGATGAACTTTCGGTAAAAGTTTGCAAACCCCACGAAGCGCTGGACCGCCTTTTTATCGGTGGGAGCGGGCCATTCTGTGATAGCAGTGACCTTCTGAGGGTCCATCTTGACACCTTCTATTGAAATTATCAATCCCAAGAACTGAATGCTCACACGTTCAAACTCGCATTTTTCTGCTTTAACGTACAGGCTGTGTTGGCGGAGCCGGACTAGAACTTTTTGGACATGTTTCCGATGGTCTGGCAGGGAGGACGAGAAAATCAGAATGTCATCCAAGTAGATGATGACGAACAGATCGAGGTAGTCTCTGAAAATGTCATTTACAAAATGTTGAAATGTCGCGGGAGCGTTACAGAGCCCAAAGGGCATAACCAGGTATTCAAAATGCCCGAATCTGGTGCGGAACACGGTCTTCCACTCATCGCCATCCCTAATGCGGACAAGATTATAAGCTCCACGGAGGTCAAGTTTGGTGAAAATAGTGGCTGCTCCAAGTCTCTGAAATAATTCGGGAACCAAAGGAAGGGGATACCTGTTTTTGATCGTTATCTTGTTTAACTCCCGGTAGTCTACGCAGGGGCGTAGGGAATGGTCCTTTTTCTCTACAAAGAATATACCGGCCCCTGCAGGGGATGTGGAAGGGCGTATGAACCCCTTTTCGAGGTTCTCGTCGATATAGATTTTTAAGGTGCCCAACTCCAATTCGGTCAAGGGGAATATCCTTCCGAACGGGATTTCGGCTCCTGGTAAAAGTTCGATTGGGCAGTCATAGGACCTGTGTGGTGGTAAAGTCTCTGCTCCCTTTTTGCTAAATACGTCCAAAAAACTATGGTAGGCCTCCGGGACAAGCTGGCGGTTTTCCATTTCAGATTCTGAACACAGCAGGGGGGACAAGGTGCCCGCAGGTTCCTGGAGGCAATGTTGGCGGCAGTAAGAGGACGGGAAACGGATCTCTCCAGACTCCCAATCAATCTGAGGGTTGTGGGCTTTCAACCATGGCATGCTCAGGATTACAGGAAATATTGGGGACACGATTATGTCCAGGCAGAGCAATTCCCAGTGATTGTTGGAGATGAGTGCATACAAGGGGATTGTTTCGTGCGTGACAGGACCGGATCTGATGGCTGATCCATCGGCTAAGTGAACGGTGAGCTCCTGGCGTCTAGGACGTAGGGGGATTCCATGACGGGTGGCAAAGGAGGCATCCATGAAGCCGCTGCAGGCGCCAGAATCAATAATGGCGGGAACCTGGACGTTCCTTCCTGGGAGCTGCAGGGAGATGGAGACAGCCAGGTGAGTATCATTATTACATAGAGCAGAGGAAAGGACAGGTGGACAGACTGAGCACTTACGGAATTTAGCGGGACAGGTGTTCACATAGTGCCCGGATCCTCCACAGTATAGGCAAAGGTTGTTGAGTCGGCGCCGCTGGCGCTCCTCTGGAGTCAAAGATGGCCGAAGGAGACCTAGTTGCATGGGCTCCGGGAGGTCGGAGGAGGCTGGTACAGAATTTGGAGGAAGCAGGTGTGGAGGGCCTGGCACACGTGGCATCATCCACATGGGACGTGTGGGGCCGGATGTACGTTGAGCACCCCGCTCCCTCAACCGTCTGTCAATCTGAACAGAAAGAAGGATGAGAGCTTCAAGGGTTGCAGGGACGCCCACTCGGGCCAGCTCGTCCTTCAAGGATTCCGAAAGGCCCATGCGGAACTGGTGACGCAGGGCAGCATCGTTCCAGTTGGTATCGGAACTCCATTGTCTAAATTCTGCCACATAGTCCTCTACTGCCCTGCGCCCCTGCTGTAGAGCACATAATGCCACTTCAGCAGTAGCTGCTAATTGAGTGTCTTCATAAATGAGGTCCATGGCTTCGAAGAAGGTGCTAAGGAGATTAAGACTTTCTTCCTTGCACTCCAAGAGGCGGTGTGCCCATGTTTGAGGTTCGCCAGATAGTAATGAAATGACGAAACCCACCTTTGTGGTCTCCAGGGAAAAAGTTCTAGGTTGCAGAGCAAAAAAGAGTTCACAAGCATTACGAAAAGCTCTGTACTTGCTGCGGTCGCCGGAAAATCTTTCCGGGGTGGGAACTCTGGGTTCTGGTGGCAACATCACCACGGAGGGGGCAGCAGAGGTTCCAGAAGCTGTAGGTACTGCTGCAGCCAGAGTCTGAACACGCCCCTCCAGACGGGTATAACCTTCTTGCAAGTTCCTTACAGCTGCGGTGAGGCCATCCAAATGGCGGCATAAGTCCTCCATGGGAGACGCTCCCTGCGTGGGCTCGGACATGGCTGACCAGTACTGTCACGTACCTGGTTGTAGAGTCCAACGTGCAGGGAGCGGCCTCTCGTAAGCCTCTGACACGGGGGTCCCTGATAGAGCAGACAGGGGAGCCCGGGTCAAGAGGGGCACAAGTGCCTAGTGGTAGCTGGTGGCGGACCGGAGAAGGACTGGCACGGGTCCTGGCGGGGTCCTGGCAGGGAACCACGGCACACTGGGATGGTGCGGTAGCACTTGCTGTGTTAGAGCCCAAGGGTAGGTGCACACCGGATCAGATGACAGATCAGAGAACCGGAACAGATCCGAAGAGGTTAAATCAGTCCAGACTGGTTTGATACAGGCTGATGGCAGGTAGCAGAACCGGGGGGTCAAGCAGGATCGGTGGTCAGGTCAAGCCGGGGTCAAGGACAGGCTGCAGGCAGAGGTAAGTCACGGGAAGCCGGGTCAGGTAAACAGAGATCAATCAGGTTTGGCAGGTGCAGAGTATATCCGGAAACGCTGTAGACTGGTCAGCAAGATGCACCAGGACCAGACAGCTTAAGTAGCGTTCCTTGGCGCCAAAACAGTGTCAGCGTGCGCGCGCACCCGCCGCGCGCGTCGCACGCACGGCCGCGCGCCCGCGCACACGTCCGCGCGCATCGCGCACACCGACGCGCGCATGCGCGCGCAAACAAACGCCAGCGCGCGTGCGTCGGGATCGGCTGGATCTTCCACCATGACAGTACTAGAGCAAGTGCTTTATTCTCAAAGCACTTGCTCCGTAGTTTACGCCGGCGTCTCGTAAATCGCCAAGCGTAAACCCGCGCAATTCAAATGGGGCGGCTTGTATTTAAATTAAGCGCGCCCCCGCGTCGAACGAACTGCGCATGCGCCGGCCGGGGAAAAAGCCCAGTGCGCATGCTCCAAAGGACGTCACATTTTCTCAATGTAAACGACGTAATCGCAGCGTACGCCAGCCCCATTGAGAATCGACGTACGCAAACGACGTAAACGACGCACAACACGACGCGGTCCCGAGGCCATACTTAACATGGCATCCGACGGGACACGACGGCATCCGACGGGACCTCGTAAGGTTACTCCACATAGAAGCTGGGGTAACCTTACGCAAACGAAAACAACGTACGGGGCGGCGTAAAAGCGATCAAGAATCGGCGTACTACTTCATTTGCATATGCAAATGAAAAAACAACGTAAAGGCCACCTAGTGGCCGGAGTTGTCATTACACCTACGATCCGAAAGTGTAATGCTTTTACACTTGTCGGATGTAGAAGCGTATCTATGCAAAAGTGATGCTAAGCATCACTCGCATAGATACGAGGACAAAAAAAAGGCGCTACGACGGGGTATTTGAGATACTCCGTCGTAACGCCTCTGAGAATCTGGCCCAACATCTTTTTGTTGGCATCTTCGGCCTGCTTCAGATGGTGGAATGTTGTGAGGGAAGTGGCATGCATGAAGTTGGCTAACAGCCTCAGAGCAAAGGTCTTCTGGTGGGGGGGGGGGTCTTTGATGGTAGTTGAGGGATGTGACAACTTCTTTGATTAATTTTAGGAAGGGGGTGGGGCTTTCCGTGGATTTGATGTAGATAAATGGATTGATAAATAGGGCTGAAGCATTTGGTCATTGAAATCCACCCCCTACTCCCTGGAGAGATTGTAATCTTGGACACATTGGCTTTTTAATGGGACCTTGTCTTCTTTGAACCTCAACTGTAGTGGCATGGATGGTGCACATGTGCCCATTTCTGTTATCCTTTCACCTCTAGGTCAGCATTTTGTTCCATTCACAGCCGATCACATGGTAAAAGCTGCTAGCCAATGGCTATTTACCAGTGTCGGTGACAAGCTGTGTCTCAGTGACACGCCCCCACCGACAGTGCAGGGAGTATGCGCACCCGATTGTGCACAATCCCTGTTTGAATGGGATGACGTCATATGACGTTGTCCCAGAATGAGAGCCACACCGCCCCTCCGTCATTTGACGTTGGGTGGGTGGGCGTCAAGCAGCTAGAGATATCGTGCTATGTCTCAAGGACTATGGATGTCATCTACCCCGAGAATAGATTGACACAGACAGTGACAAGATGCCAGAGGTCCTGTGGCTTAAGGTCACCTTGTTCTCACTAACTTTGGTATTTCTCTTTTTCTTTCATTTTACTTGTGGACCATCTTCAATCTTTATAAAATGAAAAGATTTGTGCTAGGTGTGTGATAAATAAAAAACAAAAAGACCGTGAATGATATCCTGCAACTCAGCACTATAGCCCCATACACACTATGGGCCAGATTCAGGTAGATGCGCGCATATTTTATCCGGCGTAGCGCAGCGCATATACGTTACACTGACGCGAACTAGTGAGTCAAGTCCAGTATTCACCAAGCGCATGTTCGTTACTTTGCGGCGGAGTAACGAAAAAGCGCTGGCGCAACCCGACGCAAGTGGAAGTGGGTGTGATCACATGTAAATGATGGGTGGAGCCCAGCGCAGTGACTTGCGTTCATCGCATCATCCACAGAGCATGTGCAGTGAGGGAGGGCTCCCCTCTCTCCCCTGTGCGCATGCTCACAACTTCCGTCGGCACCACTTCATGGGAAACGCCAGTGCAATGTCTTCCGTTGCGCGTATAAAAGCGGCCGTAGATGCGCCTCTCCGGCGCAAAAGTATATCCGGTTTCCCCCACCCCAGGGAAGTAACTTTTGCTGTATGATGGCTGCTCCCGTTCCCCCCAAAGAGAGGAGAAACCTCAATTTTAATGCCCAGGAGCTCACCCTCGTGATCTCCGCTATGGAGACGTACAATGACTTTCTCCACGACAGGAAAAGTCGGAAGACCAGCCTGGATAGGAAGCGGGGCATCCTGGAGTCCATTGCTGGCAGGGTCAATGCTTTGGGCTACTCCACCCGGACTGCTGCCGATATCGGCAAGAAAATTAATGACTTGAGGCGGAAAGCCTGGGGCAAGGTGGCCACTAGGGATGAGCCGAACACCCCCGGGTTTGGTTCGAACCAGAACGTTCGAACAGACCGCGGGTTCGCGCGAACATTTCGAACCCCATTGAAGTCTATGGGACCCGAACGTTCGAATTCAAAAACGGTCATTTTAAAGACCAAAATTAAATTAAATGTTGGAAAACTTTGTTCAGAACCCGGGTTTTGCCCCAGGGAACATGTATCAATGGATTTTTTTTTTTTTTAAACGGACGTTTTTTGCGGAGCAGCCATTTTAATGATGCTTAAAGTGAAAAAAATAAATAAAATTCCTTTAAATATCATACCTGCTGGGTGTCTATAGTAGTGGCACGTGTTTAGAAATGTCCCTGCACAACATGAAAGGACCAAAACAAAAAAGAAATTAATGCTACTTGCGCAAGTTCTGTGTGGCAACATTATGTCGAATATTTTAGCGGTGGTGGGGGGCCATTGTTGTTGTGTGAAAGAACATTTTTAGAAAAAAGGGCACCACTCAAACATACTGTAATTGGAGCGCAACAAGGAGCCACGTGCAAATTATTGCATCAAAAATTGTTATTAGGCGCCCCTGTTAAACAGGGGCAGAAAAATTGTGCATTGGGCACAACACAACACTTGCAACCCCTCTCAATAACTCCAATTGGAGCGCAACAAGGAGCCACGTACAAATTATTGCATCAAAAATTGTTATTAAGCGCCCCTGTTAAACAGGGGCTGGAAAATTGTGCCTTGGGCACAACACTTGCAACCCCTCCCAATAACTCCAATTGGAGCGCAACAAGGAGCCACGTGCAAATTATTGCATCAAAAATTGTTATTAAGCGCCCCTGTTAAACAGGGGCTTGAAAATTGTGCCTTGGGCACAACACAACACTTGCAACCCCTCCCAATAACTCCAATTGGAGCGCAACAAGGAGCCACGTGCAAATTATTGCATCAAAAATTGTTATTAGGCGCCCCTGTTAAACAGGGGCTGAAAAATTGTGCCTTGGGCACAACACAACACTTGCAACCCCTCCCAATAACTCCAATTGGAGCGCAACAAGGAGCCACGTACAAATTATTGCATCAAAAATTGTTATTAGGCGCCCCTGTTAAACAGGGGCAGAAAAATTGTGCATTGGGCACAACACAACACTTGCAACCCCTCCCAATAACTCCAATTGGAGCGCAACAAGGAGCCACGTGCAAATTATTGCAACAAAAATTGTTATTATGCGCCCCTGTTAAACAGGGGCTGAAAAATTGTGCCTTAGGCACTGGTGGCAGAGCCCAGAAACACAACATTTCTTACTAGCTATCAGCAAGAAAAGTGAGGAGGAGAAGGATATTCCATCAGCAGCATAAGAGGACAGTCACTCAGCATCAGCAGTCTAAAAGGGATCCGACATTTCAACAAAAAATATATTATTCATTAATATCAGCATCAGGTGCTTGGTAGCTGGTGTTGATCCAAGCCTGATTCATTTTGATGAAGGTCAGTCGATCAACAGAGCTGGTGGAGAGGCGCACCCTGTGATCAGTGACAAAGCCTCCAGCAGCACTGAATGTCCGTTCTGAAAGAACACTGGATGCAGGCCAAGCCAGTAGCTCAATTGCGTACTGGGCAAGCTCTGGCCAGTGATCCATCCTCAAGACCCAGTAAGCCAGAGGATTTTTGGTGGGGAAGGTGTCCAAGTCGGATCTTGCCCCTAGGTATTCCCGGACCATGTAAAGCAGACGCTGGCGATGGTTGCTGGAACCGGTCAGACCTTGGGGCTGCGGACTAAAAAACTGCCTGAACGCATCGGTCAGACGACCACCTTCTCCACCACCCCTCCTGTGACTCACCGAAGCCTCAGCAAGACGTTGTCCAGAGCCAGGTTTTGGTAATCCCCCGGTTCTGGGAACGTATTGCACAGACCCTTCTGCAAGGCCTCCCGCAGAAGTTTCATCTTCTGCTCCCTCTGCGATGGCAACATAAGGTCCGCAACCTTACTCTTGTAACGTGGATCAAGGAGAGTCGCCAGCCAGTAATGATCCCTCTCCTTAATAGCACGTACACGAGGATCCTTACGCAGGCTTTGCAGAATCAGGGAGGCCATGCAGCGTAGGTTTGCTGAGGCATGCGGGCCACAGTCCTCTGGGTCACTGAGGACGACAGGATCCACAGGCACCTCATCCCAGCCACGTAAAACTCCACGTGCTCCTTGGGACTGTAAATGATCCCTTGAATACTGCTGCTGCTGAGTGCTAGGCTCCACCTCCATGCTGCTGATACAATCCTCCTCCTCCTCCTCCTTCTCATCCTCTTCCTGTGTTCTAGGTGGGCAAGCAGGACCACTGTCTGGGTAAAGGGGGCCTTGAGAGGTAAGGAAGTCCTCCTCTTCCTCCCTCTGTTCTGCCTCAAGGGCCCTGTCCATTATTCCACGTAGCGTGTGCTCCAACATGTGAATAAGAGGGACAGTCTCACTGATGCATGCACTGTCACTGCTCACCATCCTCGTGGCCTCCTCAAATGGTGACAGGACAGTGCATGCATCCCTGATCAAAGCCCACTGGCGTGGTGAAAAAAAACCTAGCTGCCCTGACCCAGTTCTGCTGCCATATTGGCACAGGTACTCATTGATGGCCCGCTGCTGCGTGTGCAGCCGCTGCAGCATGGCCAACGTTGAGTTCCATCTGGTGGGCATGTCACAAATTAGGCGGTTCTTGGGCAGGTTGTATTCCCTTTGGAGGTCAGTCAGCCGAGCAGTGGCATTATATGACCTCCGAAAATGCACACAGACTTTCCTGGCCTGTTTCAGGACATCCTGCAAGCCAGGGTACCTACCCAAGAACCGCTGCACCACCAAATTGAGGACATGCGCAAAACAGGGCACGTGGGTGAGTTTTCCCTGTCGCAGGGCAGAGAGGAGGTTGGTGCCATTATCGCTGACCACCATTCCAGGCTTCAGCTGGCGTGGCGTCAACCACCTCTCAGCCTGACCCTGCAGAGCTGAGAAAATCTCTTCCCCAGTGTGGCTCCTGTCTCCCAAGCACACCAGCTCTAGCACCGCATGGCATCTCTTGGCCTGCATTCCTGCGTATCCCCTCGTACGCCTACGGAGCACGGCTGGTTCGGAGAAAACATCCGCACAGGAAGAGGCCACAGAGGAAGAAGAAGAGGAGGGGGTGGAGGAAAGAGGTGTGTCACAAGCAGTAGTATTTTTTTGGAGGCGTGGTGGCGGAACAACCTCCAAAACGACTGGACCTTGCACTGCGTCCTTTCCAGCTGCCAGCAGAGTCACCCAATGCGCCGTAAAAGACAGGTAACGTCCCTGTCCATGCCTGCTGGACCATGAGTCAGCGGTAATATGCACCTTACCACTGACCGCCCTGTCCAGCGAGGCATGGACATTGCCTTCCACATGCTGGTAGAGAGCCGGAATAGCCTTCCGTGAGAAAAAGTGGCGTTTTGGTACTTGCCACTGAGGTACTGCACATTGCACAAACTCACGGAAGGGGTCAGAATCTACCAACTGAAAAGTTAGCAGTTGAAGTGCTAGCAATTTCGCTAAGCTAGCATTCAACTGCTGGGCATGTGGATGGCTGGGATTGTACTTCTTTCGGCGCTGCAGCAGCTGGGGCAGGGAAATTTGCCTGGTACTATCAGTAGATTGACCGCTACTACTAGCTTGTGACACACCTATTTCTACACCTTCACTGCAGGCTTCAGAAAGGACTGGGGGTCTACTGGGGTTGGAGGTCCCAGAAGGGCAAGGGGGGGTACGCTTCTGTCTTTGGTGTGGGTCTTTCTGGTGTGCTTGCCAACAAGCTGCATGGCAGGTCGACATATGTCTGGACAAGCATGTGGTACCCAGGCGGTTGATGTTTTGGCCACGCGAGATACGCTTGCGACATAAGTTGCAAATAGCAAAGGTACGATCTTGTGGACATGTTTCAAAAAAGGCCCACACCAAAGAACTTTTGCTGTACCGGTCAGACACAGCAGCGCCATGCACAAGCGCCGTAGATGTGCGCTATAATGCAGTGGGTGTGACCTTAAGCTGACCCCTGGGGGGCATCCTGCCTCTTTGGAGATGTGCCTGTGCCTCATCGTCCTCCTCCTCCTCCTCCTCTCTCCTATCAGGCACCCAGGTAGAGTCAGTGACCTCATCATCCCCTCCCTCCTCATCACTGTCAACAACCTGGCAGTATGCTCCAGCTGGGGGAACATCATCACTGACAAATTGCTGTCCCTCTCGGCCACCCCCTCTCCCTGGGCTCACATCAATTCCTTCCTCTATCAGTGTTCCGTCATCGGAGTCTTCAAAACGCTGCGCATCTTCCTGCAGCATGTACCCCACACTGTGTTGAAACAGTTCGGGGGACTCCTCAGGAGGACATGGTGGTACTAGGGAAGTATTGTGTGAAGCCATTGTGCAGAGGGAAGAGGACGCCTTGGCAGCTGCTTTGCCAGATAAACTTTGATCTGTCTGTGTGAGAGAGGATGAGGAGGATGAGGACGGCTTGGTCATCCACTCTACTAATTCCTCTGCATGTTGAGGTTCAACACGGCCAGCTACCAAAAAGAATGACGAGCGGCCACGGCCACGGGCTGAAGAGGATGCACCACATCCACTACCAGCATTACCTCTACATGCAGAGCCTGCTTGCCCTTCTGACTCTCTGCCTCTCTTTGTTCTCCTTCCAGACATATTGAAGTGCTCATGTGGTATGTAACAGCACAAGCGGAGTGACACCAAATGCGCTCAGGTGTTGTATAGGAGCACACGTACAGTGGCACTATCTGTGCTCAGGTGGTATATAGGAGCACACGTACAGTGGCACTACCTGTGCTCAGGTGGTATATAGGAGCACACGTACAGTGGCACTATCTGTGCTCAGGTGGTATATACCAGCACACGTACAGTGGCACTAACTGCGCTCAGGTGGTATATAGGAGCACACGCACAGTGGCACTATCTGTGCTCAGGTGGTATATAGGAGCACACGTACAGTGGCACTATCTGTGCTCAGGTGGTATATAGCAGCACACGTACAGTGGCACTATCTGTGCTCAGGTGGTATATAGGAGCACACGTACAGTGGCACTATCTGTGCTCAGGTGGTATATACCAGCACACGTACAGTGGCACTAACTGCGCTCAGGTGGTATATAGGAGCACACGTACAGTGGCACTATCTGTGCTCAGGTGGTATATAGGAACACACGTACAGTGGCACTATCTGTGCTCAGGTGGTATATAGCAGCACACGTACAGTGGCACTATCTGTGCTCAGGTGGTATATAGCAGCACACATACAGTGGCACTAACTGTGCTCAGGTGGTATATAGGAGCACACGTATGGCATAGTGAGCACACGTACAGTGGCACTATCTGTGCTCAGGTGGTATATAGGAGCACACGTACAGTGGCACTATCTGTGCTCAGGTGGTATATAGGAGCACACGTACAGTGGCACTATCTGTGCTCAGGTGGTATATAGGAGCACACGTACAGTGGCACTATCTGTGCTCAGGTGGTATATACCAGCACACGTACAGTGGCACTATCTGTGCTCAGGTGGTATATACCAGCACACGTACAGTGGCACTAACTGTGCTCAGGTGGTATATAGGAGCACACGTACAGTGGCACTATCTGTGCTCAGGTGGTATATAGGAACACACGTACAGTGGCACTATCTGTGCTCAGGTGGTATATAGGAGCACACGTACAGTGGCACTATCTGTGCTCAGGTGGTATATAGGAGCACACGTACAGTGGCACTATCTGTGCTCAGGTGGTATATAGGAGCACACATACAGTGGCACTATCTGTGCTCAGGTGGTATATAGGAGCACACGTACAGTGGCACTATCTGTGCTCAGGTGGTATATAGGAGCACACGTACAGTGGCACTATCTGTGCTCAGGTGGTATTTAGGAGCACACGTACAGTGGCACTATCTGTGCTCAGGTGGTATATACCAGCACACGTACAGTGGCACTAACTGCACTAACTGCTCAGGTGGTATATAGGAGCACACGTACAGTGGCACTATCTGTGCTCAGGTGGTATATACCAGCACACGTACAGTGGCACTATCTGTGCTCAGGTGGTATATACCAGCACACGTACAGTGGCACTAACTGCGCTCAGGTGGTATATAGGAGCACACGTACAGTGGCACTATCTGTGCTCAGGTGGTATATACCAGCACACGTACAGTGGCACTAACTGCGCTCAGGTGGTATATAGGAGCACACGTACAGTGGCACTATCTGCGCTCAGGTGGTATATAGGAGCACACGTACAGTGGCACTATCTGCGCTCAGGTGGTATATAGGAGCACACGTACAGTGGCACTATCTGCGCTCAGGTGGTATATAGGAGCACACGTACAGTGGCACTAACTGTGCTCAGGTGGTATATAGGAGCACACGTACAGTGGCACTATCTGTGCTCAGGTGGTATATAGGAGCACACGTACAGTGGCACTAACTGCGCTCAGGTGGTATATACCAGCACACGTACGGTGACCCCAAATGCGCTCAGGTGGTATGTCACAGCACACGTACGGTGACCCCAAATGCGCTCAGGTGGTATGTCACAGCACACGTACGGTGACCCCAAATGCGCTCAGGTGGTATGTCACAGCACACGTACGGTGACCTCAAATGCGCTCAGGTGGTATGTCACAGCACACGTACGGTGAGCCCAAATGCGCTCAGGTGGTATGTCACAGCACACGTACGGTGAGCCCAAATGCGCTCAGGTGGTATGTCACAGCACACGTACGGTGACCCCAAATGCGCTCAGGTGGTATTAAACAGCACACGCACAGTCAGAGCGACTGCGTTTCTGTGCAATTCAATATCCCACTTGCATTAACAGCAACTGCCTTTCTGTGCAAATAAATAGCACACGTGCAGTAACAGTTAATGCGTCTATGTGCAATGAACTAACACGTGTACACTAACACGTTAGAGCATCAAGCACAATCTCCTGCCTGACAGATACTAATAGCAGAACTAGCTAAGCTATACAGTTTTTAAATATATTGACAACTCCTAGGGATGTCAATATATTCTCTACAAACTGTACATTTAACTATACTAACTAGTAGCCTCCCTGATCTATCTATCTATCTATCTATCTATCTATCTATCTATCTATCTATCTATCTATCTATCTGAAAAGACACTCTAGGGTAGATTCACATAGAGATACGACGGTGTATCTACTGATACACCATCGTATCTGTGAGATCCGACGCTCGGATCTATGCGGCTGATTCCTCGAATCAGGTTCCGCATAGATCTCCCTTAGAGCCGACTGGTGTAAGTGAGTTACACTGTCGGATCTTAGGCTGCAATCTCCCGCCGTCCGCTAGGTGGCGCTTCTGTTATTATGCGCGACGAATATGCAAATGAGGAGAACCGCCGATTCAGAAACGAACGCCCGGCCGTCGCTTTTTTTTTTACGTCGTTTGCGTTCGGCTTTTTCCGGCGGATCGTTACCCCTGCTATATGCGGGGTAAGTGCGGCGTATCCTATGTTAAGTATGGCCGTCGTTCCCGCGTCAAGGTTTGAATTTTTTACGTCGTTTACGTAAGTCGTTCGGGAATAGGGCCATACGTTAATTGCGTTAACGTCGAAAACAATGACGTCCTTGCGACGTCATTTGAAGCAATGCACACTAGGAAATTTAGCCGGCGGCGCATGCCCAGTACGATCGGCGCGGGGACGCGCGTGATTTAAATAGTAAACTCCCCCTAGCCGCGGAATTTGCATTCCGCCGGGGGATTTACAATCCGCCAGGGCAACTTACGAGGCAAGTGCTTTCTGAATACAGCACTTGCCTCAAAAACTGGCGCAGGCGGATCGTAAAAAAGATAGATCACGCAGATCAAAAGATCCGCTGATCTATGTGAATCTACCCCTGTGTCTCTATCTATCTCTCTCTCTCTCTCTGTCTGTCTGACTTCTCTCTCTGAAAGCAAGCCGGAACACACTACACAAAGCCTTGAGCCCTAATTGGCCAAAGCACCCAGGCTTTGGCCAATTAGGTCTCTTCGTTTTTTGGGCGCTGTGATTGGCCAAGCATGCGGGGTCATGGTGCATGCTTGGCCAATCATCAGCGCGCAACGCTGCAGTGAATTATGTGTTCGCATTGAACGCGAAGCTCATCCCTAGTGGCCACCATCAGGAGGCATGAGAGGGGCACGGGTGGTGGACCCCCATGTGCGGTCAGCCTGACCACGGAGGAGGAGGTGGTCGCCCGCTGCCCGGAGAGGGAGCAGTTGGAGGGGGTCCCGGGATATGATTCCGTGGAGGAAGGCTCCAGGACAGGTAAGTGTTTTTTATCCCCTATTTGGTGTGTTGCATGTGGGGGGGAAGGGTACATGTGCCAAGTGTGTGGGACCACCCAACATGTGTCTGCTTTGTGTCATCCACAGATGACGGAGCTGGACCATCATCTGTCGGCGGCCAGTCCACCCCAACCCCCCAACGGCATCCTGAGCCCGACCCCCTGGGTGGTGAACAACATGAGATGGAGGAGAGTGCCCACACCTCGCCTGATGAGGTGGTTGAGGAGGAGCCTGGCTTTACAGATCAGGACTTTGTTTTAATTTTGGAGGAGTCCTCCCCTTCTGCAGGGCCCTCTGTAATCCCCTCCCCCATTCTAGGAAGCCCCTCAAGGGCGACTCCATCCCCCCGGGGACAACCATCTCCTGGCCCCAGGAAGGCGACCCGGAAGACCAGGGGGTGTCTGATTTGGTCCATGACCAAATGGCCCGGGACCAGGCCAGGCAGACCCAGCAGATGGGGGAGATTGCTGGGCATCTTGACCAGCTAGTTGACAGCCTGGGCTCCGTGTCCCAGCTGACCAACGCAGTGCAGGACGTCAGCTGCAACTGCGCTGCAGTGGTGATCAGCCTGGGGGAGGTGCAGGCTGATGTTCGGCACCTCACTGCAGCCGTCCATGCCAACACTGCTGCCATCCGGGAGCAAGGGAGGCAGAGGCAGTGTGACCGGCGGCATAATGTCACTCGCCAGCTGAGGATGCAGGCCCAGACCAACCACTATCTGAGCCGGATTGCCGTGGCCTTGGAGGGCATGCAGCCAACACCTGCCAGGAGTGGCCCACCCGGGGATCAGCCACCTCCAGATGCCCCCCCACCCACTCCCTCCAGGCAGCTGAGGAGCCAGAGAAGGCCCACAAGAAAGAGCCCCCGTCAGCCCAGATGAGGGCATTTTTTATTTTTTTTGTATATTTTTGGCTCAGGTTATGAGTATTTATTATTTATTTGAACTTTGCTCCGGTTAGGATTTTTTATTTTTGCTCAGGTTATGAGTTTTTATTTTTATTTTTGCTCAGGTTATGAGTTTTTATTTTTATTTCGGTTTTTGCTCAGGTTATGATCTTTTTCTTTTAAGTTTAACTGCACACGGTCAGGAGTGCAGGGGACAGTGTGAATGGTGTGTGAATGTGAGGGGGTGGCACTCCTGCCAGTAAGGGGTGTCACCCTCGGCCGTTGGGGAGAAGTTATCCCCACGGCTGTGTGAATGACGTGTGAATGGTGTATGAATGGACAGCGACATCATTGGGGCCTTGACGCCGGCGTTGCTGCTCCCAAGTCCTGCATGTTGGACTTGGGCTAATCCAATGCGATGTGGATGTGGTCTGAGTGATCTAGGGACATCAGTGGTGTGCATGCGTGCATTGTCCGTGTGATCAATGTTTTTGTTTAGTGTCCAAAGATGCCTACGGCGAGGACCCTCCTGACTGCTCTTCCATCAGCTGACTGGGTCTCCTCTGGCAGGGGGGGCTGTCTGGTTGGGGGGTCAGGTCATCACGTATGTCAATCTGCAGGCCCTTTCTCATGGCAAAGTTGTGCAGAATGCAACATGCACCGGTGATCTGACACACGAAGGTAGGGGAATACAATAGGGCCCCCCCAGACTTATCCAGGCAGCGGAAACGGGACTTCAGGAGCCCAAATGTTTGCTCCACCACTGCACAAGTTTTGATATGTGCTTCATTGTATCTTCTCTCTCCTCTGGTTTGGGGGTTCCGGAAAGGGGTCATTAGATGGGGTCCCAGTGCATATGCAGAGTCACCTGTACAGAGCTTTTTTTCTCAGAAAATAGGTGCAGGAACTCAACCACGACCCCGTCCGGATTCACAAACAGTAGAAGGGTCTTAAAGGGGCATTAAATACCAGAATTGCACTACATACAGAGTGCAGAGTTCAGGTGGGTTACACACAGAGTGCAGAGCTGTCACTTGTAAACACAGAAACCAGACTTCTGTGTTTACAAGTGATTGTGGTTAGCAGGCACCAAAGGGTCTGTGCCAAAGGTGGTGGAACCGAGTTCCCCCAAGTTCCCCCAGAAAAAAAGCCCTGCACCTGTAAGGGAAAAGACAGGAGGATGTTAGTGATGCATGTGCCCCTTGTGATGTCAGCATCATGGGGGGGACATTCATGCCTGCCACCCATGTCACTCACCAACCAGCCATACATGTTCTGTTAGAATTCCATTGGGATGGGGCTCTGATTGTATATGAAGCTGTCATGGCTGGATCCGGGGTGTTTGGCACGGACGTGCCATATGAGGCGTTGGGCATTGGCTATCACCTGTACGTTGATGGAATACCAATGCTTCCGATTGCGGTATATGTGCTCTGTGGCACTGGGGGGCTGGAGTGCCACATGTGTGCAATCAATGGCCCCGATGGTGCGTGGGAATCTGGCAATGCTGTAGAAATCCTGCATTGCCTTCAGCCGCAGCTCCTCAGTGGTGGGTCTGATGAAGTGGTTGGACATGCGTCTGAGGATTGCAGGGATAACCTGGTGCACACATCTGCTAATGGAGGACTGTGACATCCCAGCCACCACTCCACTTGTACGCTGGAATGATCCACTTGCAAGGAAATGAAGTGTTGCCAGTACCTTCACCAGTGGCTGCACTGCTTGTGAGCGGTGTGTTGGGCTGTTGATGTCATCCTGCAGGGTTGTGGTTAGTTCAAGTATTGCATCTGGGCTGAATCTGAAGAGGCGATACACCTCCTCATCCCCCATGCCAAAGAGGCTCATGCGCGTGCGGTATATCCTCTCACGTGCGCGCCCCCTCCGTTCCGGGGGACCCATTAATAGTGCTAGGACCACGGCTGCCCCTGGCATGTTGGCACACAGAGGTGTTGTCCTTGCAAGTGTGGTTGTTCAGCTTGCTATTTTCGTCGGTAACGCTGCTGCTGTAGCTGCTCTCCTGCTGACCTGTGGCCGTCTGGAGTAAAGATAAAGCAGCTATTTGTAGGAATAACTTTGCGACAGATGGACGACATACGCGCGGCGCATGTAGCCATCATCTGGTGCTAATTTGTTCGCGAATCGGGAAATCTCCCTCATTTGCATATTTGCATGGCAAATCAATAGGCGCGACTGATGCGACAAGCGAAAATATGCGCTTACGATACTCTGGCGAGGGAAAGTCAAGCCGATCGGAAAAAGCCAGTTTTCTGTCGCATCCAGTTTGGTGGGTACGGCCGCATAGATACTACGGCGCATCTTGACAGTTACGCGGCGCATATCGATATACTCCAGCGCAAGTCTTGCTGAATCTGGCCCTATCAGTTTTCCTGACGGTTTTCTCTTCAGGTTTACCAAAACCATCTAATATGAGATCACACCTCAAGAGTTTCAATTTGTATGCAATCAGGCAGGCCCTTGTACTACATGGTTTTGGTAAGCCTGAAGAGAAAACCGTCAGGAAAACTGATAGTGTGTATGGGGCTTGATATGGGGCAAAAAAAAAGTATGAATATAAATGCAGCGCTGGATAATTGGCCAAAGCCTGGGTGCTTTGGCCAATTAGGGCTCAGGGCTTTAGCACACGCCTCACACTATAAAAGGCCGCCTCCCGGGCGGACTCTTGTAGTGTGTTCCGGCTTGCTTTCAGAGAGAGATAGATAGAGACACAGTGGGTAGATAGAGACACAGTGGGTAGATAGAGACACAGTGGGTAGATAGAGACACAGTGGATAGATAGAGACACAGTGGATAGATAGAGACACAGTGGATAGATAGAGACACAGTGGATAGATAGATAGATAGATAGATAGATAGATAGATAGATAGATAGATAGATAGATAGATAGATAGATAGATAGATAGATAGATAGATAGATAGATAGATAGATAGATAGATAGATAGATAGATAGGAGTTGTACATATATGTATAGCTTAGCTAGATCTGCTATTAGTTTTTGTCAGGCAGGAGATTGTGCTGTACTATACGTTTGCTGTGTTTTTGCCCATAAATACAGTCGATCATACTGCACGTTGCACGTTTGCTGTGTTTTTTGGCCATAAAGACAGTCGATCATACTGCACGTTTGCTGTGTTTTTGGCCATAAATACAGTCGATCATACTGCATGTTGCACTTTTGCTGTGTTGTTTTGCCCATAAAGACAGTCGATCATACTGCCAGTTGCACATTTGCTGTGTTTTTTGCCCATAAAGACAGTCGATCATACTGCACGTTTGCTGTGTTTTTACTCATAAACTCAGTCGATCTTACTATAAGTTTGCTGTATTTTTGCCCATAAACGCAGTTGATCTTACTATACGTTTGCTATTTATTTCTGATTTTGTCCTGTGCAGGCTATTAAAATGTCTGGAAGGACAACAAAGAAAGGCAGAGCGTCACGAGGGGCAAGCAGGCTCTGTATCTAGAGGCAATGCTGGTGGTGGACGCGGTGCATCCTCTTCAGCACGTGGCCGCTCATCTTTATTTTCGGGAGCTGGCCGTGTTGAGCCTCAACATGCAGACAAAATAGTAGATTGGATGACCAAGCCGTCCTCATCCTCCTCATCCTCTCTCACACAGACTGATCGTAGTTTGTCTGGCAAAGCAGCTGCCAAGGCTTCCTCATCCCTCTGTACCATGGCATCACACAATCCTTCCCTAGTCCCACCGTGTCCTCTTGAGGAGTCCCCCGAACTGTTTCAACACAGTGTTGGGTACATGCTGCTGAATGAAGCAGCGTTTTGAAGGCTCCGATGATGGAACACAGATAGAGGAAGGCATTGATGTGAGTCCAGGGAGAGGGGGTGGCCGAGAGGGACAGCAATCTGGCAGTGATGTTCCCCCAGCTGGAGCATACTGCCAGGTTGTTGACAGTGATGAGGAGGGATGATGAGGTCACTGACTCTACCTGGGTTCCTGATAGGAGAGAGGAGGAAAAGGAGGAAGAGGAGGAGGAGGACGAGGCACAGGCACATCTCCAAAGAGGCACAGGACGAGGCACAGGCACATCTCCAAAGAGGCAGGATGCCCTCCAGGGGTCAGCTTAAGGGCACACCAACTGCATTACAGCGCACATATATGGCGCTTGTGCATGGCACTGCTGTTTCTGACCGGTACAGCAAAAGTTCTTTGGTGTGGGGCTTTTTTGAAACATGTCCTCAAGATCGTACCTTTGCTATTTGCAATATATGTTGCAAGAGTATCTCGCGTGGCCAAAACATCTATCGCATGGGTACCACATGCTTGTCCAGACATATGTTGACCTGCCATGCAGCTCGTTGGCAAGCACACCAGAAAGACCCACACCAAAGACAAAAGCGTACCCCCAGTTGCCATTCTGGGACCTCCAACCCCACTAGATCCCCAGTCCTCTATGAAGCCTGCAGTGAAGGTGTAGAAATAGGTGTGTCACAAGCTAGTAGTAGTAGTACATGCAGGCAATCTACTTATAGTACCAGGCAAATTTCCCTGCCCCAGCTGCTGCAGTGCCGAAAGAAGTACAATCCCAGCCATCCACATGCCCAGCAGTTGAATGCTAGCTTAGCGAAATTGCTAGCACTTCAACTGCTACCTTTTCAGTTGGTAGATTCTGCCCCCTTCCGTGAGTTTGTGCAATGTGCAGTATCTCAGTGGCAAGTACCAAAACGCCACTTTTTCTCACGGAAGGCGATTCCGGCTCTCTACCAGCATGTGGAAGGCAATGTCCATGCCTCGCTGGACAGGGCGGTCAGTGGTAAGGTGCATCTTACCGCTGACTCATGGTCCATCAGGCATGGACAGGGACGTTACCTGTCTTTTACGGCGCATTGGGTGACTCTGCTGGCAGCTGGGAAGGACGCAGGGCAAGGTCCAGTAGTTTTGGAGGTTGTTCTGCCAACACGCCTCCAAAGCACTACTACTGTTTGTGACACACCTCTCTCCTCCACCCCATCCTCTTCTTCTTCCTCTGTGGCCTCTTCCTGTGGTGATGTTTTCTCAGAACCAGCCGTGCTCCGTAGGCGTACGAGCGGCTACGCAGGAATGCAGGCCAAGAGATGCCATGCAGTGCTAGAGCTGGTGTGCTTGGGAGACAGGAGCCACACTGGGGAAGAGGTTTTGTCAGCTCTGCAGGGTCAGGCTGAGAGGTGGTTGACGCCACGCCAGCTGAAGCCTGGAATGGTGGTCAGAGATAATGACACCAACCTCCTCTCTGCCCTGCGACAGGGAAAACTCACCCACGTGCCCTGTTTTGCGCATGTCCTGAATTTGGTGGTGCAGCAGTTCTTGGGCAGGTACCCAGGCTTACAGGATGTCCTGAATAGTGATGAGCGGAATACGCCATATTCGATTTCGCGATATTTCACGAAAATATAGAAGAATATTCGCAAAATATTCGTTAATATCGAATATTCGTGATATTTTATTTCGCTAATGCGAATGCGAAATTTCGCTAATGCGAATGTGAATGCGAAATTTCGGTAATGCGAATGCGAAATTGATTGCGAAATTCTCGTCAACACGCGAAAACAGAGATCATTTCCTGGATTACTAAACTAATATGCACTAAACACTAACTCTACTTACACAAACTTATATGACTAAACTAAAGCTATTTTTTTTTTTTATATACACAAAACACAGAAGGGCAGAGAAAGTATTTGCGAATATTCGTAATACGAATATTCGCATTGCGAATATTCGGCAACATAAAAGGATCGCCTCAGCTACTCGGCCCAGGGTCTCTAATCATACCAGCAATGCTTTTAGACGTCGATAGAGATCACTAGGATGTGATCTGTTTTAAAAATAAATTTGAAAAAATATGAATATTCGCAATAGCGAATATTCACCGCAATATTCGATTTATTCGCGAATACTCGAATATGCAATATTCGTAACGAATATTCGCAATGCGAATATTCGTGAGCAACACTAGTCCTGAAGCAGGCCAGGAAAGTCTGTGTGCATTTCCGGAGGTCATATAATGCCACTGCTCGGCTGACTGACCTCCAAAGGGAATACAACCTGCCCAAGAACCGCCTAATCTGTGACATGCCCACCAGATGGAACTCTACGTTGGCCATGCTGCAGCGGCTGCACACGCAGCAGCGGGCCATCATTGAGTACCTGTGCCAATATGACAGCAGAACTGGGTCAGGGAGCTAGGTTTTTTCCCCACGCCAGTGGGCCTTGTTCAGGGATGCATGCACTGTCCTGTCACCATTTGAGGAGGCCACGAGGATGGTGAGCAATGACAGTGCATGCATTAGTGAGACGGTCCCTCTTATTCACTTGTTGGAGAACACGCTACATGGAATAATGGACAGGGTCCTTGAGGCAGAACAGAGGGAGGAAGAGGAGGACTTCCTTATCTCTCAAGGCCCCCTTTACCCAGACAGTGGCCCTGCTTGCCCACCTAGCACACAGGAGGAGGAGGAGGAGGAGGAGGAGGATGATTGTATCAGCAGCATAGAGGTGGAGCCTAGCACTCAGCATTAGCAGCAGCAGTCTTCAAGGGATCATGTACAGTCCCAAGGAACACGTGGACTTTTACGTGGCTGGGATGAGGTGCCTGTGGATCCTGTCGTCCTCAGTGACCCAGAGGACTGTGCCCCGAATGCCTCTGCAAACCTACGCTGCATGGCCTCCCTGATCCTGCAAAGCCTGCGTAAGGATCCTCGTGTACGTGCTATCAAGGAGAGGGATCATTACTGGCTGGCAACTCTCCTTGATCCACGTTACAAGAGTAAGGTTGCGGACCTTATGTTGCCATTGCAGATGGAGCAGAAGATGAAACTTCTGCGGGAGGCCTTGCAGAAGGGTCTGTGCAATGCGTTCCCAGAACCGGGGGATTACAAAAACCTGGCTCTGGACAATGTCTTGCTGAGGCTTTGGTGAGTCACAGAAGGAGCGGTGGAGAAGGTGGCCGTCTGACCGATGCCTTCAGACAGTTTTTTAGTCCGCAGCCCCAAGGTCTGACCGGTTCCAGCAACCATCGCCAGCATCTGGTTTACATGGTCCTGGAATACCTAGGGGCAAGATCCGACTTGGACACCTTCCCCACCAAAAATCCTCTGGCTTACTGGGTCTTAAGGATGGATCACTGGCCAGAGCTTGCACAGTACGCAATTGAGCTACTGGCTTGCCCTGCATCCAGTGTTATTTCAGAATGCACATTCAGTGCTGCTGGAGGCTTTGTTACTGATCACAGGGTTCGCCTCTCCACCGACTTTGTTGATCGACTGACCTTCATTAAAATGAATCAGGCTTGGATCAACACCAGCTACCAAGCACCTGATGCCGATGTTACTGAATAATATTTTTTTGTTGAAATGTCGGATCCCTTTTAGACTGCGTATGCTGATGCTGAGTGACTGTCCACTTATGCTGCTGATGGAATATTCTTCTCCTCCTCACTATTCTTGCTGATAGCTAGTAAGAAATGTTGTGTTTCTGGGCTCCGCCACCAGTGCCTAATGCACAATTTTTCTGCCCCTGTCTAATAGGGGCGCCTAATAATAATTTTTGATGCAATACTTTGCACGTGGCTCCTTGTTGCGCTCCAATTGGAGTTATTGGGAGGGGTTGCAGTGTTGTGTTGTGCCCAAGGCACAATTTTTCTGCCCCTGTCTAATAGGGGCGCCTTATAACAATTTTTAATGCAATACTTTGCACGTGGCTCCTTGTTGCGCTCCAATTACAGTATGTTTGAGGGGTGCCCTTTTTTCTAAAATGTTTCTTTCACAAAACAATAATGGCCCCCCACCACTGCTAAAATATTCGACATATTGTTGCCACACAGCAGGTGCACAAGCAGTATTAATTACTTTTTTTTATAGTCCTCTCATGTTGTGCAGGGACATTTCTAAACACGTGCCACTACTATAGACACCCAGCAGGTGTGATATTTAAAGGATTTTTTTTTTCACTTTAAGCATCATTAAAATGGCTGCTCCGGAAAAAACTGACGTTTTTAAAAAAAATGTTTCCATTGATACATGTTCCCTAGTGCGAGACCCGGGTTCTGAACGACGTTTTCCAACATTAAATTGAATATTGGTCTTTAAAATGATCGTTTTTGAGTTCGAACGTTCGAGTCCCATAGACTTCAATGGGGTTCTAAATGTTCGCGCGAACCGAATGCGGGTATGTTCGGAACATCCCTATTGGACATCTAATCTTACAGATTCAACCGGCCCTTTTGAGGGCAATAATAATGCTGATGCGGCCCACGATGAAATTGCTATATTTGATCACATTTGATCAAATTTGAATTCACGTTTTTTACAAAGTATATCATCCAGCGCTGCACTCCTATTTATATCCATCTTCTATTTTTGTTTAACCGCTTCAGCCCCAGAAGATTTTACTCCCTTCCTGACCAGAGCACTTTTTACAATTTGGAACTGCGTCGCTTTAGCTGACAATTGTGCGGTTGTGCTACGCAATACCAAAACAATTTGCGTCCTTTTTTCCCCCACAAATAGAGCTTTCTTTTGGTGGTATTTGATCACCTCTGCGGTTTTTATTTTTTGCACTATAAACAAAAGAACAGCAACAATTTTGAAAAAAACAAAATGGGGTTGATTTACTAAAGGCAAATGGACTTTGCACTTTTTTGCACTTTTGTTTTCTATATGTACCTCTTTCCTCGTAACAAGCCTTATAATACTTTTCTGCAAGAAACCCACTTTTACAACCACACCCATCCTTCATACTTTGACAAATCCTTTAGACATTTGTTTTTACAACCTATGGGCCGGATTCAGAAACATCGGCGCATATTTATGCCGGCGTAGCGTATCTTTTTTACACTACCCCGGCGCAGCGCGGAGAGGAAAGCATGGTATTCAGAAAGCAAATGCTCCCAACGATGCGCCGGGGTAACGTAAAATCGTAGGTGTAAGACGGCATAATTGAAAGTAGGAAGAAAGTGGGCGTGATCCATGTTAATGAAGCGTAACCCCATGCAAATGAAGGGCCGAACGAACGACGCATGCGCCGCGACGTGAACGTATGTCCCATGCCCCTCTGCGCATGCTCACAACTATGCCCGATATAACCATTAAGATACGCCGGCCCACTGCCTACGCCCAGTGCATAAATACGCCCAGACATGCGCCCGTCAAGTGCAAAAGTACACCATAACATTTTTGGTGTTAGTACTTTTGTATTTGGAGCCATGTCTGCACCAGTGACTGCTGAGGATCAGAGGAAGAAAAATGTTAGCCCTGAGGAGAAGGCAATTATTATCGATGCCATCTCCAAGTACGGCGCATGCCTCCATGGGGCACAGAGTGACCAGACCAGCAAGGTCAAGAAGGATGAGATCCTGGAGGAGATTACAACACAGGTGAATTCCCTTGGCCATGAGGTTCGGAGCCCCAAGGACATATCTAAAAAAATCAATAATATGCAGCGTCTGCTCAAAGACAAGCTGGCCACGATGAGGAGGCACGCCAGGGGCACGGGAGGTGGACCAGCCAGTAATATCACCCTCACTCCTGATGAGCAGGTCATTGCCCAGTGCCTGGAGAGTGAGCAGGTGGAGGGCCTGGAGGGCTATGACTCCGTGGATCAGGCCTTGAGAGCAGGTAAGTGTGTTTCATCTTCTCTCCGATGTGTAGCATGTGAGGAGTTGGAAGGGAACATGTGACAAGTGTGTGGGTCCACCAACATGTGAATGTTTTGTGTCATCCACAGATGTGCTGGAGGGAGCTGGGCCGTTGTCGGCTGCTGGGCGACCCACGCCACCCCCAGAGGAGAGTGCCCACACCTCTCCTCTAGAGGAAGTAGAGGAGGAGCATGGTACTCTGGAGGAAGGTTTCTACTTTGTGGAGTAGACCCCCATCCCAGGATCCTCCCCAACCTCCTCCCCCATCAGGGATAGCCCCTCAAGGATCTCCTCCCCCAACAGGGCTAGCCCCTCAAGGGCCTCCCCATACACCCGGCCCCAAGCCTCTCCTGCCCCCAGGAAGGCTACCCGGAAAACCAGGGGTGATCCGAATGCATTGGAGGAGAATCTGGCAAGGGACCAGGCCCGGCAGACCCGTCATATGGGTGCATTAGTGGGTGACCTGCACCGTGTGGCAGAGAGCCTGGCCTCCTCAGCCCAGACCCAGGCTACCTGCACCTTGGCTGTCCAGCAGGCACTCACCCAGCAGGCTGATCAGTCTACCTCCATTACTGACAGCCTGCAGGATGTGAGTTCCAACTGAACAGCTATTTGACCTGTCTGGGGGAGCTGCAGGCCACAACATCAGGCCCTGTGTCTGAGGTCCGGAGCCTTACAGTGGCTGCTGAGGCTAATACAGCTGCCATGCAGGTAGAGAGGCAGAGCCTGGCAGCAGCCATACATGAGTAGGGGAGGCAGACAAGGTGCCACCAGTGCACCACCACCACCCGCCAGCTGCGGATGGAGGTGGAGACCAACAACTTCCTCCACCACATTGCCCTGGCATTGGAGGGCAGGCAGCCAGCCAGGGAGAGACCGGGGGATGTTCCTCCACCAGATGCCCCACCCCCCCACCCGAGGCTCCCCTCAGGCAACTGAGGACCAGGAGCCTTGGCACCAGGTGTAGCCTACGACAGGGCAGATGAGTGCCTTTTTTGCTTTTTATTTTTGTTGCTTTGTATACTCAGGTTATGAGTTTATTATTTTATTTATGATACTCAGGTTATGAGTTTATTTATTTTGTAGTATCTGCACACGGTGAGGAGTGCAGGCTACAGTGTGACTGGTGTGTAACTGGTGTGTGAATGTGGGGGTGACACACCTGCCAGTAAGGTGTGTCACCCTGGGTCGTTGGGGAGAAGTTATCCCCACGGCCGTGTGAATGTGGTATGAATGGACAGCAACATCATTGGGGCCTTGGTGTGGCGTTGCAGCTGGTCCTGCATGGTGGACTTGGGCTAATCCAATGTGAGGTGTATGTGGTGTGTGTGAGCCCATGGGTGTTTGGCACGGACGTGCCATATGAGGCATTGGGCATCGGCTATCACCTGTACGTTGATGAAATGCGTATGCTTACGATTGCGGTATATGTGCTCTGTGGCACAGGGGGCTGTAGTGCCACATGTGTGCAATCAATGGCCCAGACGGTGCGTGGGAATCCGGCAATTCTGTAGAAATCCTGCATTGCCTTCTGCCGCAGATGCTCATTGGTGGGTCTGATGATGTGGTAGGACATGCGTGTGAGGATTGCGGGGACAACCTGGTGCACACATCTGCTCATGGTGGATTGTGACATCCCAGCCACAACTCCACTTGTACGTTGGAAAGATCCACTGGCAAGGAAATGCAGGGTTGCCAGTACCTTGACCAGAGGCTTCACTGCATGTACGCGATCTGTCTGGCTGGTGATGTCATCATGCAGGGCTGTGGCTATTTCTAGGATGGCATCAGGGCTGAATCTGAAGATGCGATACACCTCCGAATCACCCATGCCAAACAGGTTGATGTGCGTTCGGTATTTCCTCTCCCATGACCTTCTACGTGCCCTTAGACGCAGTAGTGCTATGACCACGGCTTCCCCTGGCATGCTGGAACAATGGATGTGTTGTCCTGCAAGTGTGGTTGCTCAGCTCATCCGTTACGGTGCTGCTGTAGCTGCTCTCCAGCTGACCTGTGCAAGTCTGGTGCAAAGTTACCCCTGCTTTATGAGAGGTAACTTTAGGCCGGACGTACAGCTTACGCGCACCGCACGTAGCCTGCGCTGGCCAAACGTACGTTTCTGAATCGCCGTATCTCCCTCATTTGCATATTTGAATACTAAATCAATGGGTGCACCAGATGCGCTCAGCGTAAATATGCGCCCACGATACGTCGGCGAAGGAAAGTTATGTCGGTCGGAAGAAGCCTATTTTCAGGCGTATCTAGTTTTCTGGGTACGGCGCATAGATACGACGGCACATATTGACACTTACGCGGCACATCTCGAGATACGTCGGCGTAAGTTCTTTCTGAATCTGGCCCTATGAGTCTAAGTCTCAGGGAGTGGCCATCTTTATTAACCTCCCTGGCGGTATTCCTGAGTCAGGCTCGGGGTGAATTTTTTATACCAGAAGCGGTATCCACGAGCCTGACTCGAGATCGCATTGCAGGATTCAGGGGGAAGTTACTTACCTTATCCCTGGATCCTGCGATGTGTCCTTGCTGTGTGTGCAGGCTCCTCCGCTGTGTCTCCTCGCTCGATTCACAGTGCCGTCGAGCTCCATTCCCTGCAACGTTACAACGCACGGGGACGGAGTTTGACGCCAAATTCAAAAAGTCTTACAGATTACAGTACTGTATGAAATAAATACACACCCCCTGGTCTACCCAGTATCCTGCATGCACTTTTATATAATATAAACTGTTCTTTCTGCCTGGAAACTGGAGATTGTCCATAGCAACCAAAAAGTGTCCCTTTACTTTAAAAATGCTTTTAGACCAACTAGAAAACAGCGATAATAAATTAAAGTTGAAAATATGTTTATTGGAATTTTAACATATTAAACATGAACAGCATGAGGTGTCACAAACAGGGAACAGTCATATATACGTGGTAGTAAGGAGTCAGCCAAATGGCTATCGCCCACAGCTGGACTCCCATCAACGTATAACATAACAGGAACAATTATGACAAGAACCCGATACAAAAATTGTGAGCGGCCAAAATGGCCTCTTAATAGGTGAAAACATTGTAACCAGAGTCTCCAGGAAGGAAACAAAATCAAAAGAAAAAATTATAAACAGGACAAAAAGGACAAAAAATAAAATAAAAATGGGAGGTCAAGGATCAGGGGTGTGAGAGGCCGGGGAGAAAGAGAGAAGGGAAGAAAGAGAGAATGGTGGGAAAGAGAAGAATAGAGAGAAGAAAGCTAGAGGGGCATCATAGAGTAGAGTGAGAGTTGCTGATATAGCAATTGGAAAAGACAGCGTGAAGTAAGCGGGGGGAGGGGAACCTAGCTTGTCTCCAGGTGGTGACATATATGGAAGCGATCAGGAGTGATCATGGTTGGGCGGACAACATGTTCGCCAGGGTGTCAGAAGAAGAGAAGTGGAGCCAGACGAGCCACAGCAATGTGTAATTATCAAAAGTGTCGTTATCAAGGGCCAGCATCTCCTCCATTCTCATGGTGTTGTTCATAATAGAGACCCAACGTGACAATGGGGGAGTTGCGGTCGACTTCCAATAGGAAGGTATGAGATGTCTCGCTGAGGACATGAAGAAACGGAGGAGACTTTGTTTCTGTGATTTAACAGAACCTGGTAGTATAGAAAGAAGAGCAATTTTAGGGGAGGGAACCAGTGATTCACCGTAGATTTTGTTGTAACATTCAAATACCTGAGTCCAGAAGGGGCGGATCCTCTCACAATCCCACCAGACGTGTAGATAAGTCCCCACAGCAGCGGAGCATCTCCAACAGGATGCCGGGGTGGACGGGAATATTTTGTGCAACACGGAAGGATCCCTTTACCATCTTGACAGAATCTTGTAGTTCTTTTCCTGTGCGTAGCAGGAGATCGTGGACTTGTGAGTAAAGTAAAACTAAGTCTGCCAGTCCACTTGCCGGATGTCCTCGCCCAAATCTGCAGACCACATCCCAGTGTAAGAGGGTAGCTCGGTGTGCGTGAGTGTTTGTAAGAGGCTATATATGGCCGAGAGTAGGTGCCTGGGCGACTCTGTGTGAGGCCGGTGTACCTGAGAGGAGGAATGCAGGTGCTTTGTGAGTGTGGACAAGTGTAGTGTAGTGAGCCAGTCATGAGAACCTGCTGGTGTCACTGGCGACCCCAGCGTAGGATGCACAAAGGAGCGTGCCTGGGGCCATTCAGACCTTTTGAAGGGGCCTAACGATGACACACCAAAGCCTTGGGGAAAGGAGGGATTGTCGAATAGGGAGGATAGTGGAGAGGGGTAGGAGGATAGTAAGGAACATAACCCCCTGTTGTACCACAGTCTGAGAGAGGCCAGTGTAAGCGGGGAGGGAGAAGGTATGCGTGCCAGTTCAGTCCTATATCCCCATAAAAGTGCTCAGAGGTCTACGTGAGCCAAGTCCTGCTCCACGGCAACGGAGGCCTTCAGAAAAGGACGCGGGAACCATTCCAAGACACACGCAACGTGTGTGGCCTTGTAGTATGCCTCGAAGTCAGGAATACCAGCCCCGCCCCGCAGCTTTGGGCGGGTGAGCACATTGTACTTCACCCTAGGTAGCCCCCGTCTCAACAGGAATCTGATGGCCAGAGAGCGTAGGGAGTTGAAGAAGGATTTAGGGATTATGATGGGGACCGTTTGAAGGAGGTACAGGAGCTTGGGTACAGTGTCCATCTTCAGGGTGTTGATCCGTCCGAACCACGGTAAAGAAGACCCCCCCATTCCTCTAAGTCCTTTCGTAAGCGTGAGAGCAGAGGAACATAGTTTGAAGAAAAGAGATTGGAAAGATTGGAAGGAATAATGACACCAAGGTATGAAATTCCCCTCGTCTGCCATTTAAAAGAGAAATTGGCTTTGAGTATAGTCATCGTAGCGTCGGGGAGGGAGACGTTGAGAGCCTCAGTCTTAGACAGATTGATTTTGAAGTTGCTAAATGTGCCAAAGCGACAGAATTCCGCAAAGAGGGATGGCAGGGAGATATGGGGGTCTTGTACGTATACCAAAAGGTCGTCGGCATAGAGGGAAAGTTTGTAATGGGAGGAAGGTGTTTGGATACCGCGTATGGAGACGTTTTGTCTAATGGCGCAAGCTAAGTGTTCTATTACAATGACAAATAAGAGTAGGGACAGGGGGCAACCCTGCCGAGTACCATTGGAAATGTCAAAGGGCGCAGAAGCAGAACCGTCAACTAAGACCGAGGCTGAAGGCTGTGAGTAAAGGGACATCACTTTGGAAATAAAGGGCGTTCCCAGGCCCAATTGTTCCAATGAGAGTCGAACAAATCCCCAGTTGACCCGGTCGAATGCCTTTTCGGCGTCGAAAGAGAGGAGACAAGCCCTCAGCCATGTACGTTGAATGTAAGAGATTAAATGAATCGTTTTGGTAGTATTGTCCCTCGCCTCCCGGCCTGGGACAAATCCCACCTGGTCATTGTGGATCACACCCGGGAGTAGAGGAGACAAACGATTGGCCAAAACCTTTGCAAACAGATTTAGATCCACGTTGAGCAGGGATATAGGCCTATAGCTGCTGCATTGGGAGGGGTCTTTGCCTGGCTTGGATAATACAGAGATGTTAGCAGATAACAGAGTCTTGGGCGGCGTGAGGGAGTCATCCATGGTATTAAAGGCCTTAGCCATCAACGGGGATAAAAGTGGGGCAAAGGTCTTGTAAAAACGTAAGGTGTATCCATCTGGGCCAGGGCACTTGCCCACCTGTAGACTTTTGATGGCGCAGAGAAACTCGAACGTATCGAGGGGTTTATCTAGTTCAGCCACATTCGATGTATTAAGTGAGGGTAATGCCGTCTCAACAATATAATCTCGCATGTCATCACTCGAAGGCGTATAACACCTGGTCGGGTCCGCTGACTGCAAGTTATAGAGTCGCGAATAGTACTCCCGAAAGGCCGAGGATATACCATCCGGGTTGTACGATCTAGCTTGATTAGGGTGTGAGATAAAGGTAATGGAGCAACGCGGCGTTCTAGGGTGCAAGACCCGTGCTAAGTGCTTACCGCATTTATTGGCAAGTGAGTAATGGAAGCTGCGTGCCCTATCCCGGGCTATCAGGGAATGGGAGTCGAGAAGCTGAAGGAGATCCCTACGGGCATTTGACAAACGAACAAAAATGGCAGGGTCTAGATTACGTTTGTGTAGAGGTTCAAGCTCCGCTATGGTGGAAAGGAGACGGCGGATGTCACTTGATCGCATCTTCTTGTTGGATGAGCACGCCTCTGATCACACATTTCAAGGCTTCCCATTGGGTGAGAGGGGGGGTAGTGTCCGAGGAGTGATCCAAGACAAAGTGACGGATAGCGGCAGAAACTTCAGCCACACATATGGGATCCCGCAGTAAATTGTCATTAAGCCTCCAGTGTGCACCTCTACGTGATGTGGGGGGGCGTGCAAGAGTCAAGTAGACCGGGGCATGGTCCGACCAGAGCAATTGACCCAAGGATGCTTGTATAGGGGTATCTAATAGTGATTGGGATATCAGGAAGTGGTCTAGTCTGCTATATGAGTTGTGTGCTGCAGAGTAATGACTGTAATCCCTGCCTGTGGGATGCTGGACACGCCAGACATCCACCAGGTGGAAGGAGTGTAGGAGAGCCTTAATGCGTGTCAGTGTAGAGTGTGGGATAGAGGACTTACCCGAGGATGTATCTGCAGACGGGGACATGACGACATTGAGATCTCCACCAACGATGTAACAGGGACCCCCGAAAGAGGATAGTCTGGTAAGAACCGATGAGAGGAACCAAGCCTGAGCCACATTTGGAATGTATATATTGGCCACTGTGAAAAGAAAGTTGTTTAGTTTCAGTTTGAGAAAAATGAAGCGCCCATTAGTATCAACAAGGGTGTCTAGGACCTCAGGCTTAAAAGATTTATGGAAGGCTATGGACACACCCTTAGACTTAGCTTGGGGATTAGTACTATGGAACCATTGTGAATAGTACCTGTTACGAAGAACCGGTACGGAATCAGTACGGAAATGTGTTTCCTGGAGCAGCAAAATGTCAGAACGTTTTTTATGAAAATGGAAAAGGACCTGACTCTGCTTCTCAGGTGTGTTAAACCCCCTACAGTTAAAAGACGCTAACGCTATTGGGCAAACAGAAGCCATGATATTAGTAGGAGTGAGCGGTGGGGATAAAGGGCAGAGGCACGGGCATAAGCAATACCATACATCAGCAACTCTCGGAGATAGAAACAGCGCAAGATAAGACCCAGAGGAAGAGAAAGAAGGAAGAGAGGGAAAAGGGCAAAGGAGGGGAGAGGCGGGAATAGACAGAGAGAAGAGTAAGAACGGGAGCGAACAAAAAACAAAAAGTCACAAAGGAAATAAGAAGACATGTATTGAGTATGGACCCCGTCCGCGCCACCCTCGTCATCAGGTAGAGGTAGTAGGAGACAACTAGGGAGAGGTGGCAGGGAGGGAGACCATGATAGCAAGGTGAACAATGATAAAAAAAAATGAGCAATAACAAAAAAGGCCACTAGGTGGCTCCAAAAGACTGCACATAAAAAGAAAAAAAAACTATAGCATGGCTAGTAGCCATAAGCCATACGGCATCCATAGTGACACCGTAAAAAAAGAAAAATCCCTCAAAAAAGGGGGGGGGGCGGTGGGACCACTCCAGGGTGGGGCGGACCCCCCGACCCCAGCTCCACAGGAAAACAATAATGGAACAAAACCAACACGTGGCACGGAAAATAGTGGTACAAAGCGAGAGAAAAAAAAACAAAAAAAAACGAATTGGTTAAGCTCATAAGACAGGAAACCAAGCGATCTAGTAGGCACAGACAACAGTGAAGTGCAAATAGCCAGATACAATAAGAAAAAACACATTGGTGGCAAGGCAACAAAATATAAACATGTTATCTGAAGTCATATAATAGAAGATACTTAAAAACAATCTGTGGATGTCTCCCGGTCTGGAACATGGAGCCCGAACCACCTGGAAAGAGAGCTAAGGCCGTAACAATAACGACAACATTAAAGCAGTCCAGGACTCAGGAGGGATAAACCCAACAAGCGAAGTAGTGTCCGGGGAGAGCATCAGGTCGAGCCCCCAAAAGTAAATAAAAAAAAAAAAAATGGGGAGGCTCCAACCCGGAGCCATTTCCGGGGGGAAACCCCTGAAAAGGCAGGGCAAGCAGTGTGACTGGACCAACCAGAGTGTATTCAATCTTTAGAGTCCCGGCGAGGCAGAGGCTTGGGGTTGCGCTTGCGGCCCTGCGTCTGCCAGGGAGAGGCAAAGGGCAAGCCCGGAGTGGTCGGTGTGAATGGCCAATCCGGGAGAGAAATTTGTGGAAGACCCAGAGTGCTGAGGAAAGTAGGCAGGTCTCCAAGCGTGCGGAAGATGGCTGTCTTGCCCTCATGGTACACATGCAGATGGAACAGGAATCTCCATTGGTATTTCATGTGCTTGGATATCAACAGTTGGGTAAGCGGCTTCAACGCTTTTGTCATCGTCCAACGTTTGACGCGACAAGTCCGGAAGAAGCATCACGGGACCATCATTTAACAGTATAGTGTCCTGTGAACTGGCAGCTCTCATGATGGCTTCTTTGACCTTATAAAAGTGGACCCGGCACAGGGTGTCACGGACGAAGGAGGGGTCCTGGTTTCGCGGGTTGGAGGTTCTGTGGACCCGGTCCAGCTCAATTAGATTGTCCTTAGGGCGGTGCAGCAATTGGTTAAAAATGGCGGTCACGGCTGCTGGTAGGGTTTTGGCGTCTACTGTTTCGGGAATTCCACGAATGCGAATTTTGTTACGACGGTTACGGTTTTCGATATCGTCCTGTTGGTACGCCAACTGCTGTAGCATGACAGTATGGGTGTTTAGAATGTTGTCATGTGCCTGTACCGTACTACTAAGACCGTCTGTGGCAGCATCCAGGTCCTCAAAACGAACGCTCACATCTTTCTTGAAGTCAGAGATTTCTTTTTTGTAGGCCTTTTCAATCCTGTGGACACAGTGTTCAAAGTCAGCCTTGGTGGGCAGAGATCTGATATAGCTGTGTAGGGAGCGTATCTGTGCCTCCAGGTCCCAACCCTCTCCCGAGGCCAGAGAGGCATTAGAGCGGCTTCTGGTGAGCACAAAGTTGGAGACCCCAGGGAGGGGGAGATGATTGTGCGTGCTCACCTGAGAGTGCAGGGACGACTCAGACCGGGCTGGAGACGGAGGTGCCTGCGCAATATTAGCTTCAAAACGGCGCTGTGATGCGGCTCGGGATCGGGCAAAGTAGTCTTCCAGGTCACCTCCCCTACGGTCCCCACCGGATCGCTTATGTGCCCGCTGCCTGTCTTTCCCCATGTGCCGAAGTTTAAGCTGGTTTCCAACAATGATATGTCCCGTGGAACTGGGGGTTCAGGGGGTCAGGATAAAGTCAATCTCACTGCTCCATGTGAGAAGTCACGTCTCGCTACCTGCTTCTATGCTGAAGGATGGGGGGAGGGTGCAGGATAGCCAGGGAGCTCCATTGATTTGGGGGGGGTGCAAGGCAGAGAAGGGGAGAGGAGCAAAGTCTGTGGGGGACTAGCTGGGCAAGGCAAGATGGCAGTTACTCACTGTTTGGAGTCAGGAGCCCAGGAGACGCTGCTGCATGTGCTGTGGAGAGCAGTGACAGGCACAAGGATCCCCAGCTACTTGCGAGGAGAGGGTTAGGCAGCAGGGTGGGAGGATGAAAAGAACGCCAGGAATCCCGGGTGCTGCAAGCTGGGCGCCGCTTTCCAAGACTAGGCCGGAGCTGCGGTCTGTCCTAAAGGCGCCGCCGGACGTCAGGAGTTCCCCAGCGGGTCCCGACTGTGGCACACCTCGACTGCTCCCTCCGGAGGTGCTACGGGTGGTGGATGGGATGAGACAGCCGCCCTCCCCACATATAGCAGTATCCCAGTGCGTCAGATGCCGGAGGTCCCGTGTAGGCCCCAAGATGGCGGCGGGCCTCGGCAACGTGGAGCTGGCCGAGGGCCTGGGGAAGGAGGGATCTGACCGGGGACCTCGGAATAGGCCGGGATCCGTGTAAGGGATGCCCAGATGCAGGTGCAGGCGTTTTGGGAGCTCACCGGAGCAGGACTTGCAGGGGATGGCAATAGATTGTGCCAGGCCTGGTGGAGCTCTGCAAGGACACGTCTTCCCCGGAGCACTTCCGGACACGCCCCCCCAGCGATAATAAATTAGAATCACTTGCAGAATTTGTGGGGAAATTCGTCATCAAACAAGAAAAATAATGAGAGTGACATTTCTGCAACTGAGCAAATTTCTGTGTTTTTGATTTGATTTATTATTAAATAATATTTAATTATATTATTATTTGTTATAATTATTTATAGTTATTTAATATATTATAATTTATGATTTTGTGTTTCAAACTTTATCATACCAGGGATGTCTACTAGACTCTTGTTTGGACAGATTTAAGTGAGTTAATCCTAAGAATTGCAGACCTACAGTATAAAACGCCAAATTTCCATGCAAAACAATTGTACCGCTTTTGGTACAAAATGCCAGACATAATCATACTGCCAGGGAGGTTAAGAATTTAGGGCCAGATTCACGTACATTGGCGCATATTTTGACCGGCGTAGCACACCTCCTTTACGTTATACCGGCGCAATGTAGAGGCGCAATCACCGTAGTATTTGCGCAGAAATTTAACGTGTAATGTAAATTCCGAGGCGTAAGGTGGAGTAATTCAAATTGGGAGAGACGTGGGCGTGTTTCATTGAAATGAGCCGTGACCCCATGCAAATGAAGGGCTGGCCGGATAACGCATGCGCGCATGAAGCAGACCATGGTCAGCACCTCTGTGCGCATGCTCACAACTCGGGAAAGGGGAACTTAGTGAACTACGCAGAGAGCTTAAATAGACAGACACAAACACCCTTCCTTTGCAAAAGTACATCCCTTTGTTTCCCTTCCTATACAGCAAGGTGCTTTTGTTCTGTTGTTTATTAGCATTTGTTTGTGACGTGTGTTTGAGATATTTGGTGACTGTTTTGCAGAGTGATTTTTGTCTTTTCTGTGTTTTCTTTGTTGTGTTTTTTTTTTTTAATTATATTTTTGCTGGGCATTTATTTTTTTTGCTGGTCATTTTTTTTGGTTCTGTTTGTGAATGATTTTGGAATGTGGGGGTGACATTCCTGCCGGAAAAGGGGTGTCACCTTCATTTGGTGGAGAAGTGATCCCCAGGACCAGGGAGAAGTGATCCCCAGGTCCGTGTGAATGGTGTATGAATTTACAGTGACATAATTGGAGCCGTGGCGTGGCATCGCTGCTCACAAGTCCTGCATGGTGGGCTTGTGCTAATCCAATTTGATGAGGATGTGATGTGTCTGTGCTAGGGACCACAGTGGTGTGCATGCATGCATTCTCATTGTGCCATGATTAATGTGCGTGTTTAACGTGCAAAGATGCCTAATGTGAGCTGTCTCCTGGCTGCTCTTCCCTCAGAAGACGGGGTAGCCTCGGTTAGGGGGAGATTGTCTGGTTCGGGGGTCAGGTCATCACTTATGTCGATCTCCAGGCCCTTTCTCACTGCGAAGTTGTGCAGCATGCAACATGCACCGATGATCTGGCATACAAAGTTTGGGGAATACAACAGGGTACCATAGGGGGTTCCGGATAGGAGTCATGAGATGGGGTCCCAGGGCATACGCAAAGTCACCCTGAAGGGATAAGACAGGAGGATGTTAGTAGTGCATGTGCCCCTTGTGATTTTAGCATCATGGAGGGGACAGTCATGCCTGCCACCCATGTCACTCACCAACCAGCCAGCTGTCCCCATACATGTTCTGTTCAAAATCTGTGGGGATGGGGCTATGATTGTATATGTAGCTGTCATGGGTGGTGTCATGTGTTGGGCTGGTGATGTCCTCCTGCAGGGTTGTGGTTAATTCCAGGATGGCATGAGGGGTGAATCTGAAGATGCGAGACACCTCAGAATCACTCATGCCAAAGATGTCTATGCGTGTGTGATATATCAAGTGAAGAGTGAGGGGCTTGTATCAGAGAAGAATATTCTATTAGATTAGATTCTTAAATCCATCAAGGTTTTAAAGGGCTATTAAAAGATAGAAAGACTGTGTTTGTAATTTGTATGTATGTCATGTATTGATGTATATATGTATGTATATATTTTTTTTAATGTTTATAAAAGCAAATAAAAAGTTTTTGGGGAAAAAAAAATTCTCTCCTGTGCCCTCCTCCATGCCCTCCTCCTTGCCCTCCTCCTTCTGTGCTCATCTAAAGTCAGTAGTATAGCTATGAGCATGGATGCCCCTGGCATGTTGGCATACAGTTTGTTGTGCAGCAAGTGTGACTGCTAAGCTCCTCACTAACAGTGTTGCTTTAGCGGACTGTCTAATTTTATTCCACCTTTTATATGGTCTAATTTTAGACAGGATGTGCAGCTGTTGCGCACAGCGCGTAGCCTGCGCTGCACCAACTTACTTTTGTGGATCCCCGTAACTCCCTCATTTGCATATTTGAATAGCAAATCAATGGTGTGTCTAGCGCAGTTTTGCGCGGACGGATACGCTGGTCTATCGAAATTACGCCGGTCCAAAAAAAGTAGATCTCATGCGTATATCGTTTTGGGGATTCGGCGCATCGATACGCATGCGTAAATTTAGACTTACGCCGCGCATCTCCTGTAATGTCGGCGTAATGGCTCTGTGAATCTGGCCCTTACTTTTGAAGTCCATCCACTTTTCCCATATCCCCTGGAACCTGTCTGATCTTCCTCTAGACTATTTAAATCTTCCATACTAAATATATAGGGCCAGATTCAGGTAGAGTTATGCCGGCGTATCAGTGATACGCCGGCATAACTCTGACTTTGCGCCGGCGTATCTGTTTTCTGTATTCAGAAAACAAGATACGCCGGTTTGCAGGAAAGATCTGACAGGCGTAATTGTATTATGCCATCAGATCTTAAATGCATTTTTAAAATGGCCGCCAGGGTGTGCGACGCTGTACCCAAGCAAAATTTAGGTCCTTTTTTCCCACAAATAGAGCTTTCTTTTGGTGGTATTTGATCACCTCTGCGGTATTTATTTTTTGTTCTATAAACAAAAAAAGAGTGACAATTTTGAAAAAAACACAATAGGGGTTATTTACTAAAGGTAAATCCACTTTGCACTACAAGTTCACTGCCAGTGCACTTGGAAGTGTAGTCACTGTAGATCTGAGGGGGACATGCAAGGAAAATAAAAAACAGCATTTTAGCTTGCACATGATTGGATGATAAAATCAGCAGAGCTTCTGCCTCATTTCAAATCTTCCCCTCAATATCTTTTACTTTTCTTTACAATAGTAAATATCCTCATACATATTTTTGGTTAAAAAAAAAAATTGCAATAAGCATTTATTGATTGGTTTGGTTGGTTTGATTGGTTTGTCTCCAGATATGCCGCGTTGTATCTGTGCGCCGTACCCACAAACTTAGATATGCCTAAAAACTGACTTCATCCCATCGACGTAACTTGCCTACGCCGGCGTAGAGTGGGCGCATATTTACGCTGGACGCATGTGGCTTTCCCATTGATTTTCTATTCATATATGTAAATGAGGGAGATACGCCGATTCACGAACGTACTTGCGCCCGGCACATGATTTAACCGGTTTGCTTAAGTTTTACGTTCGGCGTAAAGTTATTCCCCATAGATGAGGCGCAACCCATGCAAAGGTATGGACCAGGGAACACAAGCCTACGTATTTTACATTGGACGTCTGAATATGGGCTGACGTGGGTCTGGCTGGGCGTAGGTTACGTTCACGGCGTACACAGTGATCCGGCGTATCTTAGGCAGTTGTTTCGGCATGGTTGTACGCATGCGCAGGCGCACGGGGATACTTCCATGTCCCGACGCATGCGCAGTTCATTTTAAGTACTTGTCTGGCGCCCGCCACATCATTTGCATGGGGTCACGCTTCATTAGCATGGATCACGCCCACTTCCAGCACACTTCCACCTACTTCCACTTACGCTGGCTTACGCCTACAAATGTACGCTACGCCGGCGCAGAGTTGGGAGCACTTGCTTTGTGAATTCCATCCTTGCCTCTCCGCGCTGAGCCGGCATAGCGTAAAAGAGATACGCTACGGCGGCATAAATATGCGCCGATGTCTGTGAATCCGGGCCATAGTATCTACATATATAGTATCTTCCCATAGTATCTACAAACTATGGGAAATGTTTATGGCATTTATTTGGTGTTTTTATTTATTTTTAATTAGCAATGGAGATATTGCGACGTTGTGGAGGACAGGTCGGACACTTTTGACACATTTTTGGGACCATTGACATTTATCGAGCGATCAGTGCTATACTATGTAAATGTCACTGGCAGGGAGGGGGTCAATCAAGGGGTTAAATGTGTACCCTATTTTGTGTTCTAACTGTGGGAGGGGATGGGACTAACTAGGAGATTTGTCAGATCATGTTTTCTACAGGGATTTGTGTGTTTACACACACAAACCCCTGTGCTCCTGCTTGTGCACGTGATCGCGTGTGGCATCGGGTTTCCTGCTATGCAGGGGGTGGGCGCGCCTTCTGGTGGCTCTCCTGGGAGAAGCCGTATTTGTATACGAGATTTTGCCCAGGAGAGCCATTTTGCCGCAGTATATATGCGTGCATATATTCCCAATTCTCATTTTTCTATGAATGGAGGTATTCTCGGTTTCGCTATATCTGTAATTATTTTATACATCTGCGAACACAACCAGTTTCTGTGGGTTGCATAGTTTTTTCCATTGCATTTAGTTTTTCCTCTTATCGGTTGTGAAAGCCCTGCCACAAAGTGTTTTTAACTGTGAATACCTACATTCATTTAATTTTTTCAAATCCCCTCTGGGTTTTAAATTTTGAAGTGAACATATTTTTCCATTTTTCTACTTTTGTGTGGTACCCAAATATTTCTATCTAATTGTGTTTTACTCAGTGTAATCTCTACTTTCACCCATCTTTTTTCCCATTTAACCATTTGTTATAGTACTTGTCAGGATCTGGGCTTGGCCTGGGATCTGGCGTTGACTCTTCTCACTTAGCTACCTGAAATACTGGACAGTGCCCTGCCTGACCTATTGGACAATCCTGCCTGATCTATTAGACAATCCTGCCTGATCTATGTCAGGTTTAGTATCAGGCTAGGAGCAGACAACAGTTCAGGTGTGCTAATATGCCTATAGTTCAATAACAAGAGCACATACCATGAGCAGGTCTTGAGAAGCAGGTCAGTGCTGGGACTTGTAGTTCACCACGGATGCAGGGTTGAGACGAGCGGGACAGCTGGCACTTGTAGTTCACTGCTGAAGTAGGTGTTGTGATGAGCAGGAAAGCTGGAGCTTGTAGTTCACCGCAGGTGTGGATGTTGGTGGTGTTGCTGGTGCTAGTAGTGCACCGCTGCAATGGATGTTGCTTACAGGAGTCAGGCAAAGCGTGGTCTAGGCAAGCCAGGTCATGCACGAATGGATCAGAGTTCGAAAGGTACCAAATCGGAAGCAACAAGCAGGGTCAAACAAGCCGGGTCATACACAAAGTTTACAGATTAACAGGTCACACAAGGCAAGCAGAGTAACTCTATCACGAGCACTGATTGGGTGAAAACAGAGGTGTTTTAAAGGAGAGCTGGCCAATCAGTGTTTCCCAGCCAAGGCTGTGTCAGGTGAGTGCTCTGGGTCCTAGAGGGATCCAGTACTGACAATCTATTGGACAATCCTGCCTGATCCATTTGACAACCATGCCTTGTGTCTTGATTGCTAATGAACCTTGAACTCCTTGCTCCTCCCATGAACTTGCTATACAAGCCTGGTCTCTGCACTTCCTTTTTGCCAGGTTTTTGTGCTTTCTCAGCCAGTGCCTTGCTCTTGTCTTCCCTGTTGCCATCCGTATTTTGCTACCACTTGTTATCGACCCATAGCTTGTTCCTTGACTACTCTTCTACCCGATCCCAAACTGCAACTACCCGATCTTTTTGCTTGTTTACTGACCACGCTTCTATTTGATAATTTTCTGCTTATCCGCTGTGGAGCCCCAGCTTGCTCATCTCCTGGTGGGGCAATTCTGAGGACAGCGACCTGGTACTAAGATGTAGCTAAATCCATCTCCACCATCTGTAGCTTTGGTGAACACTGGTTACTACTTAGACTCCGCACCTCAGGTGAGCCTGCATCATCTACCAGGGTGACTGCCTGTGTACCCATCCTGCTGGTCGGTGGTAGTCCTGCAGCTGCTATAGCAACTGGTCTTTGTGGATGATGCCTGATCGTGAGAGTACCACTGCTTCATAATATCTTCTACTATAGGGTGCAGCTAATCACCCGTGTGCTATATCCTTGTCAGAATCATTATGTCTAAGGCCTCGTACACACGATCGAATTTGTCCGCTGAAAACGGTCCGATGGACCGTTTCAGCAGACATCTCCGATCGTGTGTATGGGCTAGCGGACAGATTTGTCCACCCGACAGATTTCAAAGCATGCTTTGAAATCTATCCGGTGGGAATCTGTCCGCCCGACATGTCTGCTGGTTAGTACACTTACCAGCAGACATGTCGTCCCGCTCCGCCGCCGAATGGATTTGGCGCATGCGCGGAAGTGTTTTACTTCCTGGTGCGGTGACGTGGCGGCGTCAACGTCACCGCCACGTCACCAACATGTCAGCGCGCTCTCTGCTGGCGGGGATTTTGGTTTGCTCGTGTGTACACGCGAGCAAACCAAAATCCCAGCAGACAGATTTGTTCAAATCTGTCGGACGGACAGATTTGAACAAATCTGTCCGCTCGTGTGTATGGGGCCTTAGTGTCATAAATAGGGATGGTTGAATGGTTCGGCCCGAGCATATGTTCGGGCCAAACTTTTGCTGTCCGGTCGTTCGGGAACAGCCAAACTTTTGGGGCATTCAACCATTTGTTTACCCCCCAAACTAACCACAAAGCATTGCGGCGCTGAACAGTGCATTGCAAGTCCTAATTGGCTAAAGCAGTGAAAATTTCAGCCAATCAGGGCACAAAGCCCTGTCAGAGTCATGATTGGACACTTTCATCATGACTTTATCCAATCATGGCTCATTCCAACCCCACAGTATAAAAATATTCTTGCAATTGCAGCCATTATCAGTATGATTTTGGCGTGGAGAGGGATAAAATAGGACTCTGTTCAATGCTATTAGCTAGTTAGTGTGTTATAGTGTACTATTTTGCTTCAATTGTCAGTGTACAATATTAGTTAGTGTCAGTCTAGGGATAGTGTGAGTGTAGTGAGGACGACCATCATTCAGCTTTGCATAGTGTGCAGCTAGAGTAGGGACAGCTCATATAGTTACACTGTAGTGTAGTGAGACAGTGTCAGTAATCTTGACATTAGTGTATAGCTAGAGTAGGGACAGTTCAGATAGCATCAGTGTAGTGACGCTTGAACACTTAGAAAAATAAGGGGGGGTGGTGTCTGCGCTGTGAAAATTGGGTGAAATCCAAGGGTGACACGGGTGACACGGGTTTGAGGAGCGTCAGAGTCCACACGCCTGACGCAGCAAGACGCCCCTGCCGTCTGTCTGGTATTCTGTGCCCAGTTTTATCGTCCAAATGTGAGTGTATCCATATGTTTTTTAATAAACTTGTTCCATTTTTGCGGGGCTGTACTATGGTCTTTCTCTCTCCTGACATATATGCTGTGTGAGGGTCCACTCCACCTGCTCCGAGTGTCCACCCAGTCCAGACACAGAAGAAGAGTAGCCAGGTGTGCATCCAGGACCCAGGACGAACTCGCTGTTCGTGAGAGATAGGCCCACCATCCATCACCTCCATGTGAGTGGATGTATGAGTGATTGGTGATTGATGACGCTTGTTTAGACATTTCCTTAACACCATATCCAACTTGCTTTGTATCCTATCCATGCCTACTGCTGAGGAGTGCTGATGTCGTTTTCTGCCCATTGAAGTGTATTCCTCCCCCCCCTGCTGGAGGTGGTTCTATTTGGCTATCCGTGCCATAGCCGTGAGGTGAGGAGCTAGGGACCACCAGAGGTGCTCACTGTGCAACGTCCTTTCCCGGCACCACTTTTCCATCTTTGGATCCTGTCTTCCGGGACATTTGGGAAACACTTTTAGAGACTTTTTTTGTATTTTTTCACTTTCTACATTGACTCATATTTGCATATCATTTGCATTGTTCACTGTGTCATTCACTCAGGGGCGCCCCTAGAAGGTTTCCCTGATTTCACACTACATGTACCAGCACATTGTGTATATATTTTGCCATTTTGAATTTGTACTCCTTTTTTGTCACTTGCCATTTGGTATTCTACCTTTTTGTGTTACATTATTATTTAAACGGTATACGTATTGACACAATAATTATGTATGCTATCACTCTGTTCTGAACTTGCCCCCACCACCACCACCCCCCCTCTTTTTTTGCTTTCACCCACGTCCACCAGCCTAGGGATTTATTCCCGTGTCAGGCGGTGTACACACGACCGAGGTTCTCGCTAGAAACCAGCGAGAACCTCGCTGGGAGCTGCATTCCAGCGAGAACCTCGGCCGTGTGTATGCTCCTGGCTCGCCCCGCCCGTCGGGAATCCCGTCGAGCGAATAGAAAGCAGGCTCTCTATTTGCTCGACGGCCCGTCGGGATGAATGGCTGGTTGAACACTGTTTATTTGATTGCGTTACTGCCAGTTAAATGCCATTTACTTCTGTGTGCATTACTGCCAGTTAAATGCCATATTGTTTTGCGTGCGTTACTGCCAGTTTAACGCCATATAGTTCTGTTCGTCACCGTACATTTGGTGCATTATATTGCAGTATATTATATTGTATCTGTGGAGTGTGTCTGTGCAGTGTAGTGCGAGTACTCAAATTAAAGAAAACCAAACACCTCTTTACATTGATTAAAGTGCATCTACGTTCAACTTCTCCTTTACATTTGCTTATAAGCACCACCCCTCCCTCCCATCATATCATTGCAATTTTTTACAGCAAGGCAAATTCTTTCTTTCATCAAGATTATCTCTATAGGGTTACGATGGGAAGCCACCACCGACACCCAAAGACCAATTTTAATCAAATTGAAATCAGAATGTATCAAAAAAATCTCTAATCTTGTTCCCAGTACACTACATTGTGGCCTCATCATACACACTGGCTCACCAGTTTTTGCTAAGCAAAATAAAGGCAGATTTTTTTGGTCTTTATAAATTCAATTAGTGCTGCAGCAGATTCTAGTCATGGTACAACTCTGCCACTTTACAGTTAGACTAAGGGGACCCACAAAGGTACTATATTGGAAGGAATTTTTCATTTTTTTTTCACTTTAAAAATAAAAAAAATCACTGCTCTTTTAAAAATGACGTTTTTCACAAGCTTTTTTTATTGCTACATGTCCCCCACGGCAGGACCCAGACCCCTATAAACATTGTATGCCCAATTACTTGCATTTAAGCCTTCAAAATGGGCACTTTTGTGGGGTCCCCTTGACTTTTTAATGGGGTTCGTTATTCGGGTCCGAACCGAACAGGGGTCCGTTCGGCCCATCCCTAGTCATAAATTATATCTGGGTAGAGCTTTTGGCAGTATCTGAAATCTGTACAAATTTTCGGAAGTATTACCATCTTTATTATGTTTATTCGTTCTATCCAAGAAATTCCTATTTTTTTAAGCTCTATTTTATCTCATTTAGTAAGGGAATATAATTTACTTGATTTAATTTTTCCACAAATGGAGTACATTATATTCTGAGATAGGTTATGTTTTCCCCCCTGTAAAAGGGATTTCTCCTTGTAAAGCTCGTTCTTCCTTCTTATCTATATTTATATTTAATATTCAATTTTTCAGATTTAATTGGATTGATCTTTGAGTTAGTTTGGCAGTGTTATTCTGGGGTTGGTTAGTGGTTACATAGCTTAGGATATTATCTGCATATGCTGCTATTTTATGTTCTTCTTCACCTATCTCCAGCCCCCTTATATCTACATTTATTTGGATAGTCGCCAATAGAGTTTCTAGTTAAAGAATGAATAAGAAGGATGAAAGCAGACACCCCTGTCTTTTACTGTTCATCAATTCAAAAGTTGATGACAGACTCCCATTGCTTTTCACTGCAGCTGTATGGTGACTATACAATACTTTGAATCATCCTAGGGCCTATTCCTATATTCTCTAACATTGTTATCATAAATCCCCAGTCTACACTGTCAAATGCTTTTTCAGCATCTATTGGCAAAAATAGCGTGGGAACCTTTCTACTTTTTAATTTATGCAACAGAAATTAAGTTCTTATTTCATTATCTGTTCCTTCTCTTCCTGGGATGAATCATGTTTGGTCTGCATGGATCCATTCAGACATCAATTCTTTTAATCTAGTAGCTGGTAACTTTGCATACAGTCTTGTATCTGCATTCAAAAGTTCCATTGGTCTATAGCTGGAGCACAGAGTTTCATCTTTCCCTTCTTTAGGTACCACTGTAACATGTGCCAACAGACATTATTTCCCTATATCTTCCTCTTCTCCTAACCTATTCATATAATTACAGAGTTTTGGTAGTAGTCCTTTAATTTTTTTATAATATTTTATAGTTAGACCATCTGGGACTGGGCTCTATTGGAGTATTTTTTAGATCTGTTCTTATTTCTTATGAATTTATTGGTTCTTCTAAATGTTGGGAAAACTAATTGTCAGCACCCAGGTCTGAGACCAGGACCTCTGTTGCATCTGGCAGTATCTCTTTTTAGTGTGCTACCTGAGATGCTTGACAACTCCCTTCCTGATCCCTTGGACAAGCTTAATTTCTATCTTGTTTAAGGCAAACCTTGAACTGCTAGCCCCTTCCATGCCTTTACGCTTCCTGTTTGTCAGATTATTGTGCTCTTCTCCAGTACATATCGTGTTCCCTACACTCCTGCTGCCATCCATATCTTCATAACACTTGTTACTTTTGGCTTCTTCCTTGACAATGTTTCTCCGCTTGATCCAGACCTGCAACCACGTGTTACAAACATTTGGCTCGTTTACTAACTACACTTTTGATTGATCCCTACCTGCTACATCTTTTTCTGGACTCTCACTTGCTCACCTCCTGGTGGTGTGATCCTGAGGATTGTGACCTGGCATTATCATGCAGCGAAACCCATCTCCACATCAGGAGCTCTGGTGAATACAAGTTAGTATACAAAAAATATTTAAAATATGCTGTGCTCCTCCAATGTGTAATATCTGTAAAGGCTGCCAGCACAACAAATAGTGAAAATTAAGTGCAGCGCCTTTTACCCAACAATATGAAGCGCTCTCCATGTATGGGAGTGCTAATATGTAAAAATAAGTGATGCCAAATCACTAACATACACAACGTGTAACTATGAGAAAATGTGGCACATTATTTTCACAATACAAGTTAGTGCTTAGACCCCGTGCCCTCGGGTGAGCATGTGTCAGCCACAAGGGTGACCTGCTTGTGTACTTATGCTGCTGGTCTGTGTGAACTTTCACTGCAATATTCTACTGGCCATCGTGCTTGACCCCACAGATATCCAAGAAGTAAACTTTATATTTATGTACAGTAAATGGTAATAAAAATACCTCTTCTGTCCACCTCTCTCCTTTGATAAAAAATCTCAGGGCTGTTAAGACTTTATCACTTTATAGAGTTCATCAGGGTAATAGAGGGAGAGATTCAAAGCCCAAGTCCATGATGTTGCATGATGTCCATGATGACCCTGCAACTGCTGCCCTGAATAATTTCAGCATGCATACCAAACAAACAGGTCAACTGGCTATGTGAAGAACCAAGTGTCTGGTTATCTGCTACTAACCTCAAATTGCCAATCCCCTCACGGAAGTTGGACCCAAGGTTCATCGGCCCATTCAGGATTAAGCGGAAAATCAACCCTGTGGCCTTTGAACTGGCATTACCAGATTCCTACAGGATCCACCCTGTCTTCCACGTCTCCTTGCTTAAACCTGTCATATCGGACCCCTTCCTCAGGAGAGAAGAACTTCCACCTCCTCCAGTGGAGGTCGAAGGGATAAAGAATCCATCCTGGGCTGTAGGAAAAGAGGAAGGCAGCTCCAGTACCTAATCAAGTAGAAGGGGTACCCCCCAGAAGATAACTCTTGGGAACCATCCAGAAATTTGCATGCCCCCCGTTTAATCCAAGCCTTCCATCGGGAACACCCGGAGTTGATGGACAGTTTGGGCGTCCGGAGTCTGCCCCTTCGGTGGGGGGCACAGTCAGGGTACCAGTTCCGCCCAAATCGCGCACATGCGCGGTAGATCAGCGCTATTGGGATTGCCTGTGCACCAATTGCGCGCGTGCATGCGCGGTACAGCCACGCGCCGCGCACACGGGTGCGCTCCACTCAGGACCAATCAGAGGCCTGACTGGCCTATTTGAAGCAGCTTCTCCCCCCTGTCAGGTTGCTTGTTTGTCATCAGCTCCTGTGTTACTTCCTGTTGAAGCTCCTGACCTCTGGCTGAAGCCCCCGGATTGCTTCTGTCTCCTGCCCCCCGACCTCTGGCCTGAACCCCCGGACTTTCTGCTATCTTCAATCCCTGACCATGGCACGTCTCCTGGATCGGTCTTTAGTCTTGCTCCCTGCTTAAGTGCCTTGAGTACCTGGACTGTCTTTGCCTGATCCTCAGCTGTCCCCAGTGCACGTCTCCATGCTCAGTTTCTGTCCAGCGCATCAAGTCTTCACCCCACTGCCGGTACCGGTGCCTCCTGGCACTTCCTTTCCTCTGTCCCAACCCCAGGGGGCAGATCGCGCCAGGTTGCAAAGGTGAGCCGCCCTCAGCATCTCGGCCTTGGTAAGTACCTCCGTGACACCAAGTCCTTAAATTTCTTCATCAGTGTGAATGTCAAGTGGTACTCAATGCTGGGGGAACCCGCACTTATGCTAGATGTAATCATTTGTATCTGCAGTCCTTTGAGCCCTGGCTGATGTGATGATGCACTCCCTGGGGTTGTGTCCATGACAGCCTGAATTCACAGAACATAGAATGAAGGAGCAAGAGATGACCATGAAGGATAACAGCATCTTTTGGATAAGGTCTCAAGTATGTCTCTATCATGTGCCACTGGCAATGCTGTTAAAGAACTGTTACATTCAGGAGAGAAGAATGTCATATCTTTGAGATCAGACATTGTTGGAAGCATGGTAGGCTATGCTGGTGTTTGCAGAAGGCAACATGATTTAGGAATACTGTTTCAAGGAAATAATATCTGAGTTTTGAACATAGTCTGTTTCCAGTCCCAACGGTCAGATAAGCCCCCTGCAGGAATGTAAGCTGTTACACCCGAAATGTCTACGAAAGTCTTTGATTAGCCCCTTGGCAGACAATAGGGAAGTGCGACCATCAACATAGTTGCAATATTGAAAGGATCAGCAATCTGTTGGAGATTATATGGGCAGTATCGCCACCCAGAGGCTAGGTATGGCATGACAATCACAAAGAAGGATGTGAGTCATAGAAGTGCAACGATTGGTCGAACATCAGATGGGAGGGCAATAGGAGGTGGTTTGAATGAGTGAGTTTTTGTAAAAAGAGTTTTAAAACACAGAGTTCAGTCTATTCTCTTGGGAGCAAGCTTGCAGTGAGGTTGTGGCTTGGTTTCTAAATGCCTATGCTGAAGCCACATGGACTAGGCCTCATGGAAGTCTGGTGGCCATCTTTGGGCCTAAGATATGTGGTCAAGGCCTAGCTCTTTTTGTACATCGTGAGCTCAGCTAGTGAGGAAAGGAAGTGTTAAAGGGTCACTAAAGGAAAAACATTTTTTAGCTAATTAGCTTCCTTTATCTTACTGCAGTCCTGATTTCATGTCCTCATTGTTTGTTTTTGCTGTAATCCTTCTCTGTTCTGGACACTTCCTGGTTGTCTGTTTCCTGATGAAATCATGGGAGCTTCTCTCTGTGGTCTCTAATCAAGGAGGTGTGATTACTGTGTGTCTAAAACCCCTCAGAACCAATCAGTTTCATTTTAAAAACAAACACTGCCTTCTATTGGCTCTGTGTCTCTGTACTTCACAGAAGCATGCAACTAGATGAAAAACGCAACTGAAACTGCAGGCACATTATATGATTGATTTTTATCTTTTTTTTTTCATTTTTAAAAGGAATCAGTTGATTATTATGTCTCTATACCCTGTAAACAGTAATTTAAAAAAAAAAAATCCTTTACAACTCCTTTAAGTATATTTCATTGTTTATAGAATGTATACACCTTTTATCCATCTATTTCATCTATGGTGAAATGCAATTTCATATATGTTGTTTTTCTTTTTCCCTTAATGTTCTGTGTGTATGTAATGTGTAAAATTGGTAAATTATTAAACTTTATATTTTTATATCTACATAAGTCTTGTTTACAATCTTTTGATCTCTGTGGTTTCAGAGCGTTCATACAACTTTAATCTCCAATTAGCGTTCGTATAGTCCCATGCCCTATCCCGTAATTGGGAACCTATTTCTATATTTCATTGTTATAACCAGTACTGTTAATAGGCCACATACATTTTCTGTTAGAATGTGATGTTCCTACTTTGAAGGAAATAAATACAATATGTTTGACTAGTAAATGCGTCTGCCTCTATAATTATCATTATAGCCTTAGCCCATGGATATGCAATTAGCGGACCTCCAACGGTTGCAGAACTACAAGTCCCATGAGGCATAGCAAGACTCTGACAGCCACAAGCATGACACTCAGAGCAAGAGGCATGGTGGGACTTGTAGTTTTGCAGTTTTGCAACTGTTGGAGGTCCGCTAATTGCATATCCCTGCCTTAGCCTAATACACTTTGGTCATATATATTAGCAAACACGATAAAAGACTGGCACGTACGTGTTAACAAAATTGAAGAACTGGAATGCCTCATTCACCAAGCAAAGGACGCACATGAAAAATATAGATTCACGTGGGCCTGCTGGTCCCAGTACAGGGACTCCTTACCACACACAAGCCCCCCCTCCCCTGTCACCCCCCCCCCTTTGCTACAGGGAGATATGGTTACACCATGACTGGCGCACAGGACCCCCCACTCCGACCATTGCTTACCCTGAGTAGTCCGTGTTCCCGCTCCTCAGACCCCTTCACACCTTACCATACCCCCCACCGCACCGAATTCCTCAATATCCTTGAGTGCTGACGTTCCCCTAGTGGGTAACCCCCTTATAAACACCTTCATACTGTCTGGAGACTGCATCATTCTCTCTTTCTCAAGCTTTTTGTACCCAGTCAAAATGTCTTCCCGGGGGAATGTCGAGGAAGGTCAAGGATACCCCACCCACTTCTGAATCCTTAGTGTTCACTCTGGGGTCACGATACACCCCCCCCTTACCGCCCACAGACTGTTCCCATTTAGGGGTGGGCGGGTCCTGAGGTGAACCCTGCTACTAGCGATTCATTAAATGACCTGGAAAACTCGTTGAAATGTGGATGTGCCTTATATGACTGCTCTCCTAGACCTACCAATGGGCCGAGCCTCCTCGGTTTACCAAAGCACAATAACTTGTCTGCACTTAGAATCTTTACTGTTAAAATCCAATGTGAACTGTAGGCTGCCCTATGCACAATACATTCTCACGCTGAATACATCTGTATTGCTGAAAGACTTTTCAATGTATTCTGTACGGTGTTACTTTTCTTTATGTTATACCACATGTAATTTTCAAAAATGTTATGTACTTTGTTTTGCTTTGATTGCACTCTGTATTGCTTGAAATACTCAATAAAATGTTTTGAAAAAAAAAAAAAAAAAATATTAGCAAACAAGGGACTCATGCACACAATACAAATGTAATAGTTATATATAGTATAGGTTACAATATAGAGGATATATTATATATATATATATATATATATATATATATATATATATATATATATATATATATTATTGCATGATACTACAACAAATACTAATATGAATTGTTTGATTCTTTGTAGATTGGACAAACCTGCATGCACATATTTACGATAGTCCAAAATTTAACTACTGGCTATTTTGTCAGGTTAATATTAGTAAGTAGATTACTAACTACTAAGGACAAGTAGAACACCTTGAGGCAAATAATAACATGCCCACACTGTTTAAAAAACTCTAACGTACTGTGGCATTGATTGCCTGAACACGTAGATAATGTTCACTTAGCTTAGTGAACAAGTAAAGCTATATTCACTTAGAATGCTGAATCATGTGGGAATTGAAGTGACTGATTGAAGGATTGAAGTGAACACAGCTTTACTTCATGTACTACATTAAGTAGAAATTCACTTTGAAACTGGAAAACTATCTTTCTCTTTAGTAATTCAACACCTATATGTGTTGTATATGTTTAACTGTGCAGCAGATAACAGAATCACAAGTGTTTAGGAAAACTGTTTCAGGCTCTCTGTGTGATTTAGTTTGTCAGTGATAGAGTAACTGGCAATTATATTTTTTGTGTTTCTTTTGTAATTATGTGTTAATCCAAAAGGAATTCCTGTACCTCAAGTAGCTAGTAAAAAAAACGGAACAGCTATATATCAAATACCTTGAATATACGCATATGTCCCAATCAAAGCTTCAGTCCCAAAAGAAGTTTCCATTTAAAACAAATAAAACTAAAACCAGTTATCTTACCCCTCTGGCTTACGATAACTGTACACATACAGATTAACCACTTGCCTACTGTGCACCTACACCCCCTTCCTGCCCAGACAAAATTTAAGCTGCCGGCACTGCGTCGCTTTAACTGACAATTGCGCGGTCGTGCGACGTGGCTCCCAAACAAAATTGGCGTCCTTTTTTTCCCACAAATAGAGCTTTCTTTTGGTGGTATTTGATCACCTCTGCGGTTTTTATTTTTTGCGCTATAAACAAAAATAGAGTGTCAATTTTGAAAAAAATGCAATATTTTTTACTTTTTGCTATAATAAATAACCCAAAAAATTAAAAAAAAAAATATTTTTTTCCCCAGTTTAGGCCGATACGTATTCTTCTACATATTTTTGGTAAAAAAAAAAATGCAATAAGTGTTTATCGATTGGTTTGCGCAAAATGTATAGTGTTTACAAAATAGGGGATAGTTTATGGCATTTTTTTTTTTTTTACTATTAATGGCGGCAATCTGCGATTTTTTTATTGGGACTGCAACGTTATGGCGGACACTTCGGACACTTTTCTGAAATTTTTGGGACCATTTACATTTATACAGTGAACAATGCTATAAATATGCATTGATTACTGTATAAATGTGACTGGCAGTGAAGGGGTTAACCACTAGGGGGCTGGGAAGGGGTTAAATGTGTGTCCTATGAGTGTTCTAACTGTAGGGGGAGGGGGGTGACTGGGGGAGGTGACCGATTGTGTCCCTATGTACAAGGAACACAATCTGTCTCCTCTCTCCCTGACAGGGACGTGCAGCTCTGTGTTTACATACAGAGCTCCACGTCCCCACTCAGTTACTGGGCAATCGCGTGTGCCTGGCGGCGATCGTTGCCGCCGGGCACTCGCACCGGGATCCCAGCAGAGCGGCGGGTTCGCCCGCCCGCGGCTTTAAAAGGACATCACGTCATATGACGTGATGTCAGGACAATGGAGTCCTTCGCCCGCCGTCATTTGACGGTGGGCGGAGGACAAGTGGTTAAACACACAAACTGGTGTTTTTTTTTTTTTTTGCTGAAAGTTTCAAAATATTTAGCTGGTCAGAAGTATTGTGTATTATTACTCCTTACCTTTTTGGCAGTATTTGCTTGACAGTAGTATAGCGTTTCCATCCACATAGCATGCTGTATTAAACTGTATTTAATAGGCTAAAGAACGCAAACTGTACTAAATGGTGATGTCACCTTATCCTTGGTCTCAGAGCCACCTTTCTTCTGGCAAAAGTACAGGACAGGGGGTTATCTATATTGCAACATTACAAACACAATTCCTTTAGAGCCAGTTCACACCAGATGCAGTTCCATGTGCTTTTTGTCTGCGCAAAATGCACGCACCGTGTTTTCCATGTATTCCAATGGTTCTAGATCACACTGTTATGTCCACCAAATGTCTATGCTGATTATTTGTATCTGTGTTGTTAACATTACATGTAAGGTTTGTAATTTACATAAGACAAACATGTGGAGTGCAGGCTCCATCTAATGTTCTTTTTTGGTATTACTGCAGTGTTCTGTTTATTTTTATTACTGTATGTGTAGTTAAGGAAGTTGTTAGTAAGCAGGAAATTCTGGGTAGAATCTTCACAGGAAGTGAACCAGCCACCATTCTTTGAGAAGACACTGCAGGAAGCAAGACATGTCTTGCTCAATCTATCGCCATCACCTGTTAGAGAACTTAAAAAGTATGTTTTTGTTATCTCATCCTATATTGTAGATCGTTGCTTCTGTAATGTATGCTGTATTATATGAAATATTGTACTTATTGAGGTCTATTTCTGTTATTTTGTAGTTTCCCCTGTCTTGTTCTAATAAAACTGAGATCAAAGAAATATGGTATCTGAAGATTATGGGACAAGAAGTTTTAGCTATCTGCCCTAGGAACAAAACACACACCATGCAGTCAGTTTCCGGTCAGTTTCTGCACCGGAAACTGATTGCATGGTGTGAACTAGAGCCATTGGAATACACGGAAAACTATGTGCATGCATTTTTAGTGCAGAAAAAAGTGCACAGAACTGCATCTGGTGTGAACTGGCCCTTACTAGGGTTGAGCGAACCCGAACTGTTTTTTTTTTTTACCCGACCCCGAACAATTTGCTGTAAGTTCGCGTTCGGTGTTCAGGTATGTAACGGCACGCTGCAGGGCAGCCAATCAGTATTTTTTTTTATAGAAAGAGATTACATACAGAGTATAAAAGGAAAAACATTTGTGCATTTTTCATAAATTTTGTACAGAAGATAAAGTAAAAACCTGAAAATATACAAGAACAAGCAAAACATCAGCACTGGTGAGTCTCGTGAACTAGGGATAGTGACCCCGTGTCCCCTAGGAGGGGGGGGGACTAACACCAGGAGTATCTACCTCAAAGGCAAGAAATAATCAAGTTCGACAAATTTAAACAGAGAAATGGAAAGGTACACTGGATGGTTCTGAGGCATATGAGAGACCCTAGTGCTCCCGATGGGAGCTCAATGCTGAAACGAGATAAACCTTTCAAGAAAAAATAAAAAGGGGGGGAACATTAGCGCCAAGAATTGAGATAGCTTATGTGGAAGGTGGGGGGCAAAAGGAGTTGGGAGGGGGGCGTCCCCCTAAAGACTCGATAGGGCTTGAATGTCCCACCTTATGGTTCCATCAGGTCGAAGACGTCGGCGTAAGCAGAGGGAGGGGAGAAGAGCTTTGTACAAGAATAATAACTTCTTTTGTAGTTCCACCTGTCTTGTTCTAATAAAACTGAGATCAAAGAAATATGGTATCTGAAGTTTATGGGACAAGAAGTTTTAGCTATCTGCCCTAGGAACAAAACACACAAAGGGGGGGGGGGGCATTAGCAGCCAATCAGTATTTTTTTTTAATATATTTTTATTGAAAGAGATTACATACAAAGTATAAAAGGAAAAACATTTGTGCATTTTTCATAAATGTTGTACAGAAGATAAAGTAAAAACCTGAAAATATACCAGAAAAATAAAAAAAACAGAACTGGTGAGTCTCGTGAACTAGGGATAAAAAGGGGGGGGGGACATTAGCGCCAAGAATTGAGACAGCGTATGTGGAAGGTGGGGGGCAAAAGGAGTTGGGAGGGAGGGCGTCCCCCTAAAGACTCGATAGGGCTTGAATGTCCTACCTTATGGTTCTATCATGTCGAAGACTTCGGAGTAAGCAAAGGAAGGGGAGAAGAGCTTTTGTACAAGAATAATAACTACTTTTGTAGTTTCTTCTTTTGAGTGCTGAGGTCATAAAAGGTTTCCATTTGCTGTAAAAGCGTGTTTTTGTCTTCTCATGGGTTAGGTCCGTGTTGAGCTTGTCCTTATAGGGCCAGATTCAGGTAGAGTTAGGCTGGCGGATCAATGGATCCACCAGCCTAACTGTCACTTTAAGCCGGCGTTTTTGTTTTCCGTAACCAGAAAACAAGAAACGCCGGGTTGGAGTTCCGATGCGATCGGCGCAATTGAATTTCGCCATCGCATCGTTACTTCAACTTAAAAATGGCGCCGGGGCGTTCCCGCCGATTTACGCTCAAAAAAAATGTTAATGAGCGGGAATCGGCAATTCACGATCTTTTTCGGGCGCGACGCAGTGACTTTACGACGTTTCCGGAAGCGATACGTGGCGTATAGATAAAGCAGCCCCCTAGTGGAGTATCCTATGTTAAGTATAGGCGTCGTCATCGCGTCGGAAAAAAAACAAATCGCGTCGCTTGCGTAAAACATTCATGAATGGGGATGTGACGTCATTGACGTTCACTGACAGAATTTGGAGCATGCGCACTGGGATGCATTGACACTCGACGCATGCGCAGTACGTTCGCCGTGGGATCACGCTTAGTTTGAATACTACACGCCCCGTACCCGCCCAATTTGAATTCCGCCGGCTCATTTGCGATGCGCTGCCGCAACTTTAGGAGCAAGTGCTTCATGAATAACAGCATCTACCTGAATCTGGCCCATAGATTCATTTTAGCGGTTCCTTTTTAATTTGGGACGAAGTTGGGCTGACGTTGGAGATCCAGTTCTGCAGGATGGCTTTCCTGGCGAGCAGGAGGCAGGTCAGAATCTAGTCTTTGCTGGAGGGGGCAGGTAGTAGCAACCAGGGTAGCAGTTGGGGGTCCCAGTGACAAAAAATGAGCAGTAGAGGGTTCTTGGGTAGTTGTAGCAGAGTTACTTCAAAGTCATATGATAGGACTTGATCCCAGAAGGCGGAAATGTAAGAATAAGACCAGAAACAGTGGGCCGAAGAGGGCTTGGGGTGGAGGCACAAGGGGCAGACAGAGGTGGTGTGGGCCCGATTGGTATGTAGAAAGGGGATATGGGCCCGGTGGACGATTTTGAGTTGAGTTTCTCTCCGGGTCTCGTTGGGGATCAGTTTGTGGATAGTGTTGAGACCATGCAGAAGTTTGTTCACAAGCTCGGTAGCATTTGTTTTACTTGTGTGACCTAGAAGCCATCCCAACCATGCCTACTAATGGCATGGCTGTGATTGGCCAGTGCAGCATGTGACCGAGCATGTGACCCAGCCTCTATATAAGCTAGAGGCACACAGCACAGCTCATCACTCTGCTTTAGCTAGAGTAGGGAAAGGCTACTGCTGCTGCTCTCAGGGACAGATTTAGATAGGATTGTGCTGCTTCAGAAATCAAATTACAATACTCAGCGATCTACATAGCATTAGCTACTGTAGGAAAAGGTTCCTGATGTTCTTATAGGGAGAGAATTAGAAAGTCCTACTTCACAAATCTAATTGCAGCTGCACTGCATATTTTCCTGTCAGATACTCTGCATTAGATAATTTAGGGTGAAGGTTCCTGATTGTGCTTATAGGCAGAGAAATATATAGGAGTCAGTCCTACTTCACAAACCTAATTGCAGCTGCACTGCATATGTTTCTGCCAGATACTCTGCATATTGCCCCATCATTGCATATGTTCTTGTGACATACTCTGCATATTGCACCAGCATTGCATATGTTCCTGTGACATACTCTGCATTAGATAGTTTAAGGAAAGGTTCCTGATTGTGCTTATAGGGAGAGAAATATATAGGAGTCAGTCCTACTTCACAAATCTAATTGCAGCAGCACTCCATATGTTACCATGAGATACACCCTTTATATACTTTTCTTCTATTGTGCTAAACAACCATTTAGGGAACAACAAATGCAGCATTTCCTCCAGTGTTTCTCAGTGCTTCCTCCATATCTGTAGGTGTGAGATAAACACCTTAGCTAGTGTTGTTCTATTGTTCTATTCTATTGTTGTATTAAAAAAACACCCATTAGGGCAAAAAAAAATCTTTTGCAGTTTTTCCTCCAGTGTTTTCAGACTTGCCTGCATATCTGTACGTGTGAAATACACACTTTACATACTGTTTTCTATTGTGCTATTCAAAAAAACAATTATTTTGGGCAAATAAAAAATGTTTTGGTCTGTTTCCTGCATATCTGTAGGTGTGAGCTAAACACCTTAGCTAGTGTTCTTCTATTGTTGTATTCAAAAAACACCCATTTAGGGCAAGATCCTACATTTGAGAAATATGAGGAGAACGTCAAATAAGGGATGTGGTGATGCTGGGGGAGCTCCTGTTACAGGGAAAGGACGTGGTTGATCTGTGCCAGCCAGACGCACAAGTGAAACATCTTTCTCAGGTGCGAGTAGGCGACAGAGCCTGCAGCCGTATTTTGTGGGGCCTAATCCGGCTCTACGAATGTTGAGGCCAGGAGCAGAACAGGCGATAGTAGATTGGGTTGCTGACAGTGCCTCCAGTTCCTTCACATTGTCTCCCAACCAGTCTTGTGCTGAAAGATCAGAGTTGGCACCTGCAGTCGATGTCCATCAGTCTTTCACCTCACCCCCTTGCAAATCAGCCAAGCAGTCTGAGCACCAAATCATGCAGCAGTCTCTTCTGCTTTTTGATGACTCTGTTAGCAGGGTTTCCCAGGGCCATCCACCTAGCCCTGCCCCAGAAGTGGAAGAGATTGAGTGCACTGATGTCCAACCACTTATGTTTCAAGATGAGTACATGGGGGGACCATCACAGCACGTCTCGGATGATGAAGAAACACAGTTGTCAACTGCTGCTGCTTTCGCAATTGTGCAGACCGACAAGGAGGGCAGTGGTGAAGACTGGCTGGAAGATGATGTGGTGGACGATGAGGTCCTCGACCCCACATGGAATAAAACTCATGCAGGTGACCCATGTAGTTCGATGGAAGAAGCGGTGGTCGCACAGAGCCACCAGCACAGCAGAAGAGGGAGCATGGTGCTAAAGTGGAGCGTCCGTCCCCTAGACAGTACACCTACTACTGCCCAACGCATCAAGGGACCGAGCACACCAAAGCCAGGTCCAAGGATTTCCCTAGCGTGACAGTTCTTCACACAATGTGCTGATGACAAGACACGAGTGGTTTGCACACTGTGCAATCAGAGGCTGAAGCGAGGCATAAACGTTCTCAACCTGAGCACAACCTGCATGACCAGGCATCTTAGTGCAAAGCACGAGCTGCAGTGGAGTAGACACTTCAAAAACCCAGAAAGGTCTCTGGCTCCTCCTGCTTCCTCTTCTGCTTCAGTCTTGGCCTCTTCATCCACCTCTGTAGTGACAGTGGCACCTGTCACCCCAAAATCAGAGGATCGGCAAGCAACACTACCACCTGGGTCACCAAACATTTCCACAATGTCCCATGGAAGCGTTCAGCTCTCTATCTCCAAAACACTGGAGCCTGGTGGTGTGCGATAACGAGCAAAATCTCGTAGCAGCACTGGGCCTAGCCGGTTTGACGCACATCCCTTGCCTGGCGCATGTGCTAAATTTGGTGGTGCAGAGGTTCCTTAAAACCTCCCCTGGTATGCCACAGCTGCTGCAGAAAGTGTGGGCCGTCTGTGCGCACTTTTGGCGTTCTCACCCTGCTGCTGCTCGCCTGGCAGCGCTGCAGTGTAGCTTCGGCCTTCCCGCTCACCACCTCATATATGACGTGCCCACAAGGTGGAACTCCACTTTGCACATGCTGGCCAGACTGTGCGAGCAGCAGCAGGCGATAGTGGAGTTTCAGCTGCAGCACGCATGCGTGAGTCGCTTTGCGGAACAGAACCACTTCACCACCAATAACTGGGCCTCCATGCGAGACCTGTGTGCCTTGTTGCGCTGTTTTGAGTACTCCACCAACAACCACCAACATGGCCAGTGCCGATGACGGCACTCTCAGCGTGACTATCCCAGTTCTATGCCTCCTTGAAAAAATGCTTTGAGCGATGATATAAGAGGATGTGGCACAGGAGGAGAAGGAGGAGGAATCTGGATCATTTCCAAGGCTTTCAGGACAGTCATTCACAAGTGGCTCCGAGGGTGGGTTCCTGCACCAACAAAGGCCAGGTACACAATTGTCCAGCAAGGGCACAGTTCTGGAGAATGAGGAGGTGGAGGATGAGGAGGAGGAGATGGAGGAAGAGGAGGAAACATGTTCACCGCAGGGTGGCACCAAGACCAGCTCATGGCCCTCACTGGTGCGTGGCTGGGGGGATACAGAAGACACAGATGATACACCTCCCACAGAAAACAGCTTTTCGTTGCCTCTGGGCAACCTGGCACACATGAGCGATTACATGCTGCAGTGTCTCCGCAACGACCGTCGTGTTTCGCACATTTTAACAGGTGCTGACTACTGGGTGGCCACGCTGCTGGATCCCTGTTACAAGGACAATGTACCATTCTTAATTCCCTCACTTGAGCTTGATCGCAAGATGCGCGAGTACAAACGCACGCTGGTAGACGCACTGCTGGTGGAATTCCCACCTGACAGCGGGGGCACAGTGAAAGCACCAGGCGAAGGCAGAGGAGGAGGAAGAGGTCGCCAACGCAGCCGGGGCACCGCCAGCACCTCAGAAGGCAGGCTTAGCATGGCCGAAATGTGGAAAAGCTTTGTCAGCACGCCACAACAAACAGCACCACCAGCTGATATGGAACGTTTTAGCAGGAAGCAGCATTTCAGCAACATGGTGGAGCAGTATGTGTGCACATGCCTAAACATACTGAATGACGGGTCTGCCCCCTTAAACTTCTGGGTCTCCAAATTGGGGCACATGGCCTGAGCTTGCCCTTTACGCCTTGGAGGTGCTGGCCTGCCCTGCAGCCAGTGTATTATCTAAATGTGTATTTAGCACGGCAGGGGGCATTATCACAGACAAGCGCAGCCGCCTGTCCAGAGCCAATGTGGACAAGCTCAAATGAACCAGGCATGGATCCCACAGGACTTGTCCGTACCATGTGCAGAATAGACATGTATACCAGCCTTACCCAGCCATTCTTGTATTTCTGATCTTTCTACGGTTGCCACCTCATCCCTTTAAAAGTGAAAACATACTAATTACACAGGTTCTCTGGCTGATTAAGGTGCGTATCTCTTTTCCGCTAAACCGACGCAACGCAGAGAGGCAAGTATGGAATTCAGAAAGCAAATGCTCCTAACGTTGTGCCGGTGTAATGTAATTTCGTCGGCGTAAGCCAGCGTAAGTGTAAGTGGGTGTGACCTTATGCAAATTATGGTCCTAGCGTGGTGCAATGCTTTACGCCCGGCGTATCATGAACAGCGCATGCATAGTGACGTGGACGTACAGTTAGCACCCCTATGCGCATGCTCACATCTACGCCGGTGCAACTTCCTGAGATACGTTGGCCCACCAGCTTACGCAGAGTGCATAAATACGCTCAGCCATACACCCGTCCGGGCGATGTCAGCTGCAAATGTGGGCAAGGAGAGGAGGAAGAGAAACTTCTCTAATGAGGAGAGGGCTATAATTTTAGTGGCAATAGCCAAATTTGATGTTTACCTCCAGTGTTGTAATTAACGGCGTTAAAATAAACGCCGTTAGGCAACGATACCCCTTTTGAGGGTAACGAGTAATCTACCTGATTACTCTTCCCCTCTCGGCAACGCCGTTCCCATTACTGGGGCGGCGTTATTGCAATTACTTACCTGTGTCAGCAGCAGCCGTCGCCGTCCATTATCAAAAGCCGCGCCTCCTCCTCTGACTGTTGCGTGATAGGCAGAACACTAATTTTCCCAGCAGAGCCTCTGTTTAGTGTTCAGCCTATCACGGATGCATTCTCATCCTCAGGCTCGGCCTCGGACAAGAGGATATCCGTGATACACAGCCTGAGGAGGAGGCGCGGATTTTGAATAATGTAGGATGGCCGCCGACGTCTGACATGTGGAGAACAGGAGAAGGTAGGAAGAAGATTGTCGTCGAGGCATTTTACAGGCACAGTGAGGCATATATGATGGCACAGTCATTTACTGTGCCATCATACATGCCTCACTGTGCCTGTAACATGCCTCACTCACTGTGCCTGTAATATGCCTCACTGTGCCTGTAACATGCCTCACTGTGCCTGTAACATGCCTCATGCCTCACTGTGCCTGTAACATGCCTCATGCCTCACTGTACCTGTAACATGCCTCACTGTGCCTGTAACATACCTCACATGCCTCACTGTGCTTGTAACATGCCTCACATGCCTCACTGTGCCTGTAACATGCCTCATGCCTCAAAAAAAATCAGTTACTTTGCTGAGTAACTAATTATTTTGCCAATGTAGTAACTGAGTCACTAACTCAATTACTTTTTCGGACAAGTAATTTGTAACTGTAACTAATTACTTTTTTAAAGGACGATGAGCAACACTGTTTACCTCCATGGTGCCCACAGTGCCAGGACCAGCAGGGCACTTAAGAGGGAGATTCTGGAGCAGATCACCCTGGATGTGAATGCCATTGTACATGAGGCCCGGTCCCCTGAAGATATAACAAAGAAAATTAACGATATGAGACGGCGGATCAGGGATAAGCTGGCCAGTATGAGGAGGCACGCCAGGGGCATGGGAGGAGGGCCAGCTTCTGATGTGCGGATGACAGATGAGGCGGAGGTCATCGCCAGGTGTCTGGCACAGGAGCAGGTGGAGGGCATGGAGGGATTTGACTCCGGTGAGCAGGACTTGAGGACAGGCAAGTGTGTTTTATTCTCCATTTGGTGTGTAGCATGTGTGGGGGTGGAAGGGAACATGTGACAAGTGTGTGGGTCCACCAACATGTGAATGTTTTGTGTCATCCACAGATGTGCTGGAGGGAGCTGGGCCATCTGATGCCAGTGTCCGACCCATGCCAACCCCGGAACATCCTGTGCCTCAGACTGACCCCCTGGGAAGCCAGGTAGTATTGGTGGAGGGGAGTGCCCAGACCTCTCCTTTTGAAATCGTTGTGGAGGAGCCAGTGGATCTCCACCAGGAGGAATGTGTTTATTATGAGGATGCTTTCTCCATCCCTGGACCCTCAGACACCTCCCCGCCCATCAGGGCTACCCCCTCCAGGGTTACTCCCTCCAGGGCTACCCCCTCCAGGTCTACCCCGTCCTGGACAGGCACAAGCCTCTCCTTCCCCCAGGAAGGCTTTACGAAAGACCAGGGTTGTACCCGGAGCCCTCCAAGAAGGGCTGCAGAGACACGCCATATGGGTGCTCTAGCTGGTGAACTGCACCATGTGGCAGACAGCCTGGCCTCCTCGGCCCAGAACCATGCTGCATGCACATTGGCTGTGCAGCGGTGCATCACTCAGCAGGCTGAGCAGAGCAGCTCCATCTGTGACAGCCTGCAGGATGTCAGTGGGAACTGCGCTGCTGTGGTGACCTGCGTTGGGGAGCTGCAGGCCACAACATTAGGCCTCGTGATGGAGGTGAGGAGCCTGGCAGTGGCTGTACAGGCCAACACTGCTGCCATCGAGGCAGGGGGAAGCAGACGAGGCGCCACCAGCGGCACACCACCACCCGCCAGCTGCAGATGCAGGCTTGGACAAACTCCTTGAGCGCATTGCCCTTGCCCTGGAGGGCAGGCAGCCAGCATCTGGTAGAGGATGATCCTCCTCCTAATGCCCCAGCCCCCCACCTGAGGCTCCCTCCATACAATTGAGGAGCTGGAGCCGTGGCACCATGCCTGGCCCACGACAGGGGAATTGAGTGCCATTTTTTTGTTGTGCTCAGATTTTGAGATTTTTTTTGGAGAGACAGGCACAGAGATATGTGCCGTCCTCCTGTAAGGGCATGCCATGTCGGCCAATGGCATGTTCCTTTTTTTTTTTTTTATCTGCACACGGTTAGGAGTGCAGGCTACAGTGTGACTGGTGTGTGAATGTTGGTGACATTCCTGCCAGCAAGGTGTGTCACCCTGGGTCGTCGGGGAGAGGTTGTCCCCACGACTGTGTGAATGTGGTATGAATGGACAGCAACATCATTGGTGCCTTGGCGTGGCCTTGCTGCTCCCAAGTCCCGTGCAGTGGACTTGGGCTAAACCAATGTGAGGTGGATGTGGTGTGTGTGAGATAGGGACCACAGTGGTGTGCATGCGTGCATTGTCCATGTGCCATGATAAATGTGTGTGTTTAACGTGCAAAGATACGTTCCACGAGACAACTCCTGACTGCTGTTCCTTCAGCAGACGGGGTAGCCTCAGGCAGGGGGGACTGTGTGGCTCGGGGGTCAGGTCATCACATATGTCAATCTCCAGGCCCTTTCTCATGGTGTAGTTGTGCAGCACGCAACATGCACCGATGATCTGGCACACAAAGTTTGTGGAATTATCCAGGCATCGGAAACGGGACTTCAGGATGCCAAATGTGCGCTCCACACCGTATGTGTGCAGCATTGAATCTTCTCTCTCCTCTGGTTTAGGGATTCCGGTATTGAGTCAGAAGATGGGGCCCAAGTGCATATGCCGAGTCACCTGGAAGGGAAAAGACAGGAGGATGTTAGCCGTGCATGTGCCTCTCGTAATGTCTGCATCATGGGGTCGGACAGTCATGCCTGACTCTCATGTCACTCACCAACCAGCCAGCTGTCCTTGTACACGTTATGTTCGAATTCCGTTGGGATGTTGCTTTGACGGTATACGTAGCTGTCGTGGCTGGCCCATGGGTGTTTGGCACGGACGTGCCATATGAGGCATTGGGCATTGGCTATCACCTGTACGTTGATGGAATTCCACTGCTTACGATTGCTGTATATGTGCTCTGTGGCATGGGGGGGGGGGGGGCGTAGTGCCACATGTGTGCAATCAATGGCCCCAATGGTGCGTGGGAAACCTGCAATTCTGTAGAAATCCTGCATTGCCTTCTGCCGCAGATGCTCATGGGTGGGTTTGATGATGTGGTGGGACATGCATGTGAGGATTGCGGGGACAACCTTGTGCACACATCTGCTCATGGTGGATTGTGACATCCCAGACACGACTCCACTTGTACATTGGAAAGATCCACTGGCAAGGAAATGGAGTGTTGCCAGTACCTTGACCAGTGGCTGCAATGCATGTGAGTGTTGTTTCTGGCTGGTAATTTCATCATGCAGGGCTGTGGCTAATTCCAGGATGGCGTCAGGGCTGAATCTGAAGATGCGATACACCTCCGATTCCCCCATGTCAAAGACGTTCATGTGTGTTCGGTATATCCTCTCCCGTACCCTCCTACGTGCCTGTGGACACGGTAGTGCTATGACCATGGTTGCCCCTGGCATGTTGGCATACAGATGTGTTGTCCTGCAAGTGTGGTTGCTCAGCTCGTCCATAATGGTGCTGCTGCAGCTGCTCTACAGCTGACATGTGCACGTCTGTTGCTGAGTTACACCTGCTTTATGAGGAATAAATTTGCGCCGGGCGTACAACTTACGTGCGGCACGCGTAGCCAGTTTTAGGCGCAAGTACGTTCGTGAATCGCCGTATATCCCTCATTTGCATATTTGAATACAAAATCAATGGGTGCGCCAGATGCGTCCAGCGTAAATATGCACCGGTGTAGGCAAGTTAAGTCGGGCGAATTAAGCCTATTTTCAGGCGTATCTAGTTTTGTGGGCACGGCGCACAGGTACAACGGCGCATATTTACACTTACGCGGCGCATCTAGAGATACGTCGGCGTAAGTGCTTTGCGAATCCGGGCCTATGTATTCGGGTTTAAAGGGATGAGATGGCAACCGTAGATCTTTCTCACTCTTTTGGGGTGTACCCCAATTTAAAAAAATTAATTAATTTTAAAAAAAAACCTGTGTTGGCTACCTCGTCCTCCTCCACCGCTGCTTCAACCTACACCACCACATACACCGCCACCTCAACCTCCTTTTTTTTTTTTTCTTTTTTTTTTTTCCACATTCAGCTTTGACCAGGCGCTAGAGACCAGCTCATGGTATAGTGCTTATTTATGTCTCTATATCAGGTTTGCATCATTTGTGAATTAGTCTTTTTTTTTTTTTATATAAATGATTTTGTGTATATTAACCTTTTCCTTTTTCCCCTTCCCGGGGACCTTTATTGAATATTCTATATAGTCTACCATTTCTTTTCTCCCCTCCTCTATGTCCACCCCTATCTCCCCCCCCTCCCTCCCCTCCACCTCACCATCGCTTTGCCTTGTCAGATGATTTCACATATTCATTTTATTCTTTACCTTTCCACTCTTAGGTTTTCTGTGTAGCTCCATGATTTTTTAAAGGTTTTCCAATTATCCCATGTTTTATTTCCTCTATTTTCTTCCATGTTGTTACAAATATCCTCCATTCTGTATGTTTCTTCCAAGGCGTCAATCCATCCCAAACCATTGGGCATTCTATTTCCTGCCACTTCCTGGGTATCAACCTCTTAGCAGAATTTAATAAATGAGGGACCAGGGATTCCTTATATTTTCTAACCCCTTCCTCTCCTCCATGGAAGAGGACCGTCCACGGATCTTTTTTGATTTTTATCTTCGTGATATCCTCCACCAGCCCTAGGATACTTCCCCAATATCTTTCAACCTCGGGGCACTCCCACCATAGATGAGCCATTGTTCCGGGGGATTTGCAGCCTCTCCAGCAATCTGCTGATTCTTCCTTCTTAAATTTACTTAGCTTTACAGGTGTACTATACCAGCCCGATAGACATTTGTAATTCATTTCGGCCGTCCTGCTATCGGCTGCCGAGGAGTGGGTTAGCTTTAAAATTCTATCTATTGTGCTTCTATCTTTATGTGACCCTAATTCCCTTTCCCAGTTTTTAATAAATGGAGGCACTTCTGGTTCGTCAATCTGTAATAGAATCTTATATAATTTTGATATAGTTCCTTTTATATTCTCGTAAATACATAGTTTCTCTACCTCAGTGAGCTGGTCTATATCTCTTATCGGTTGAGGTAAAGTTTGTATAAAATGGTTTAATTGCTGGTGCCTCCAGTTATTAATTGACATGAGATTTTCTTTTTGTTCAAGATCTCTTAGTGTAAGTAAGTGCCCTTGGTGCATTACATCTTTTAATTGTGCCCTGTCGTTTATGACCCAGTTCCCCCCGACTTCAACCTTCCCCGGTGGGAAATAATCATTATTCTTTAATACTATAAGAGGTGAATTATAATTCCTGCTGATTTTTTTGTGTTAAGTCCCAAATTTTGAGTGCTTTTCTTGTGATTTCATGTGTATCCGGTCTAGTGTCCTGAATTGTGGTGGGTTCCATATTATTGTGTCTAGTCTCACCTTTGCTAATTTATTTTCAAGACTAACCCATCTTTTTTCTCTATTATCTTTAGCCCATTCCACTACCCTCGACAAAATTATTGCTTCGTAATATTTTTTAATATCGGGGACTGCTAGTCCCCCTTTATTTTTAGTCTGCCTAAGGGTTTGGAGTGATATCCTATGTCTCTTATTTCTCCAAATATAGTTCATTATTAGCTTTCTGAGGATTTGCAGCAGTTGTTTTGGTAGTTTAATAGGGATCATCTGGATCTTATAGAGGATTTTTGGCATCATGACCATTTTACAGAAGTTAATTCGTCCCGTCCATGAAATTGGCCTATTTTTAACTCTATTTATTTCCTTTTTAATTTCTTCCAATAATGGGATGACATTTTTTTCATATATTTTTTTTCCCGTATTTGCCAACTGGATCCCGAGATATTTCAGCTCTTTTACCCATGGGAATTTATACTCACTTCTTAGGCCCCGTACACACGATCAAATCTGTCCGCTGGACCGTTTCAGCAGACAGATTCGATCGTGTGTACGGCCGAGCCGACGGATTTGGCCACCCGACAGATTTCAAAGCATGCTTTGAAATCTATCGGGTGGGAATCCGTCCGTCCGACATGTCTGCTGGTTAGTACACTTACCAGCAGACATGTCGTCCCGCACCGCCGCCACACCGCCGCCGAATGGATTCGGCGCATGCGCGGAAGTGTTTTACTTCCTGGTGCGGTGACGTGGCGGCGTCAACGTCACCGCCACGTCACCGACACGTCAGCGCGCTCTCTGCTGGCAGGGATTTTGGTTTGCTCGTGTGTACACGCGAGCAAACCAAAATCCCAGCAGACAGATTTGTTCAAATTTGTCTGCTCGTGTGTACGAGGCCTTAGAGTTTGCTCATCTTTCTTGGATACCCCTATATTAAGTATTTCAGTTTTAATAGTATTTATTTTGAAGTTGGAGAACTCCCCATAATGTCTACATAGATTCAGGAGATTCGGGATTGAGGATTTCGGGTTGGTTAAGTAAAAGAGCACATCGTCCGCAAATGCAGACAATTTGTGCTCTTCCCCTCCTATTTTAATTCCTGTTACTTCCAGGCATTTGCGGATCCTGGACAGTAGAGGCTCTATCGATAATACAAACAGGAGTGGTGACAAGGGCACTCCTGTCTTGTACCGTTTTTCATCATGAAGAGGTCGGACAAGTCCCCATTAATTTTTATTCTCGCTGTTGGGGTCTGGTATAAGGCTCCGATCCATTCCAGCATCTTCTGCCCAAAACCCATGGTTTCCAAGGTTTGTATCATGAATCCCCAGTCTACCCTGTCAAACGCTTTTTCAGCATCAATTGACAGGAGTAGACTGGGGATTCCCTGGGTCCTCATTTTGTGAATCAGAAGGAGGGCCCTAACCCCATTGTCCCTCCCCTCTCTGCCTTGGATAAATCCTGTCTGGTCTGAGTGGATCAGGCCTTTCATCTCTTGTTTAACCCTCTCGGCCAATACCTTTGCGAACAATTTTAGATCTGAGTTCAACAACGATATTGGCCGATAGCTTGAACATATTTTGGGGTCCTTGCCTTCCTTTGGAATAACCATTATAGTTGCCTCTGCGGCTTCTCTACTAAGAGTATATTTCTTTCCAAGGCCATTAAAATATTGACATAGTCGTGGGAAAAGAATCTCTTTACATTGTTTATAATATAAGGCTGTAAGGCCATCAGGGCCTGGGCTTTTACCCAATGCCGTGCCTACTAGGGCTGTCTGTATCTCATTTTCTGTAATAGGTCTATCCATTGCTAATGCTCTTGTCGAATTAACTGTTGGGAGTCCCGCTTCTTGTAGGAAGTCTACGATCTTATTTTTCTTTTCCTCTTTTCCCCATTTTTTCTGTTTAACTGCGTATAGTTTTTCATAGTAGACTCTAAAGGCTTCAGCTATATTTTTTGTTATGTATATCTCTTCTCCTTGCTCGTTTTTAATTTTTTCAATATAATTTTTTGATTTCTTTTTCTGTACCATCCTTGCTAGATGTTTACTGGTTTTGTTTCCCCACCTATATCTTTCCTTTGCGATCAGATGGAATTCTCTTTTTGTTTCCTGAAACAGGAGTTCTTTAAGTTCGTTGCGTTTGTTTACCAATTCCAGATATAATTTTTTTTGGTTTCCCCCTTTTTTATGTTCTTGTTCTAATTTCCATATCTTGGCTATTATATTATTCTTCTGTAGGTTCTTTTCTTTCTTTTTCCTTGCTCCTTCACATATAAAAATGCCTCTAATTAGAGCCTTGTGAGCATCCCATAATGTTGCTTTTGATATCTCACTTGTATCGTTTAGTTGAAAGTATTCTTCTAACTCCTTTTTAACTCTAGCTAAGCTATCTGGATTTATTACTAATTCCTCATTGAGCCTCCAACTTAAAGGTGGTCTCTTCTTCTCTTCGATATTTAGTGAGATACTTATTGGGGCGTGATCGGATATCGTAATAGGTTCTATCCTTGCCCCCACCACACTTTCCAGTAAGTGATGGTCTACAAGGATATAATCTATACGTGAGTAACTTCCATGTACCGGGGAGAAAAAGGTATAGTCCCGGATCTCTGGATTCATTACCCTCCATGTATCCATTAGTTGACTTCTGAACAAACTTTAGAATTTCTTAGTTGAGGTTTATTGGTTTCTGCTGTCTGGGAAGACTTGTCTATTATTGGGTCCATACAGAGGTTTAAGTCTCCTCCTAGAATTATCCTCCCTTTTTTGAACTCCTCTAATTTCCTCAGAATTTCTATTAAATATGTTATCTGATTAGTGTTGGGGGAGTAGATGTTTACTAAAGTGCATTCCATATCTTCTAATTTTCCACTTAAAAAGATAAATCTTCCCTCGGGATCCACTAGTCTGTCCAATAGCTGAAATCTTACCCTTTTGGCTATTCCAATGGCCACCCCCCTGGCACGTTTTGAGACTGTGTCCCCATAGTACCAGGTAGGGTATTCCACCGAATGTAGCCTGATACTTGAGCTTAATGTTAAGTGGGTTTCCTGAATGAATGCGATATCAGTTTTCATTCTTTTCAATTCTTTCAGCACTTTGTGTCTCTTAACTGGACTATTTAGGCCTTTTACATTATATGATATACAATTGACTATCGTCATCCTATCTTATCTTGTCTCCTCCCTTTTTCTAGCGATTTTGGTAAAGTGGAGCCCGTCCCCCCCTTCCCCTCCCTCTTACCCCCCATCCCCCTCCCTCCCCCCCTCCCATCCCCCTCCTAAATGGCCATCTAGAGGCCTCAGAACCAAACATCCCCCCTTGGTTCTTTTACCCCGGGGGTGGGACCTACGCATAGCCCCCATCCCTAATCTATGGGGGTATAATATTTTTCCGGGGATAGCAGGGACTCCCTTTTCTTTTTTTTTTTTTTAATTGTTTATTTATAAGTTTTCAAGTCATACAAAAGAATATACACAAGAATCATTAACAGTATGTAACAATGGCAGGTATACATTATCCAAGCAAACTACCGAGCATATGCAATTTGTACAAGTAAATGAATGACGATGTGAATGAACAGTTACCTTGAGTGGGGTATAGAAAACCGATCCATTAAAGAAGAGTAGAGAAGATAACCACATAGTAGAACAGGGAAAGCAGAGACTAAAATTACCCAACCTGGCCTGATAGGGATCATATAGGCCACATAAACATAGACATACTATAAACAAACAATGTACCCTACCAAAAAAAAACACTGCACTTAGAGAGGTATGGATAACGTATACGTTCATAAGAATACGTAAGCACATGATGAAACCTAACTCGAACTAGTTCCCTCAGACCCATACTCTGATTCATCCCACGCTGACCACGTCTCATAAAATTTCTGCTCTGTACCCTCCACCGTAGCCGTCAACTGCTCCATTCTGCGTATGTCAGCTACTGAGTAGTTGTGGGATGGTTGGGGGTGAAGTGGACAGCCACAACCTAGGGATGACCCTTTTAGCTGCCAATAAAACAAAAGACATCAGTTGGCGCAGGGCCTTAGAAATACCAGGAAAAGGGAGACCTAACAAACAGTGTATGGGCTTCAAAGGAATGGGAGAACCAATCAGATTTTATAACAATTTCTGGGTTTGAAGCCAGAATTGGTTAACAGGGGGACATTCCCAAAAAATGTGGAAATGAGTGCCCACAGCACCGTTACATCTCCAGCATTGTTTCGAGATTGTTCTGTTGCGGGCAAGCAAAATATCTGGGGTCCTATACCAATGCATCAGGACTTTGTATGCGGTTTCCTTATGGGACACACATCAAGATATCTTGGAAGTGTGCTTCCAGATGCTTTCCCAATCTAACAAGGAAATGTCATGCTGCAGGATCTGAGACCATTTTCTCATGTAGAGGTGAGTAGCCTCCATCATAGGAACTGCCTCATGTAATATTTTATAGATAGTGGAGATCATCTGGGGCTCATGAGGGCCTCTAGCGCACAAGGCTTCGAAGTCTGTTGGCTTCTCCAAAGTCAAAGAAGGGGATCTGGAGGAGAAAAAATGCCTAATCTGTAGGTAGGAATGTAAGAGCTTTTGGGGAATTTTGTGCTGTGTTTGTAACTCAGGAAAAGTCAGTAGACGTTGTGACCCAGGATTAACAAAATGCCGTAGTTGGAAGAGTCCAGCCTGGGACCATGGCAACATACGATCATAGGAGAGGCTATCTGGGATGTCTGGGTTAAATAGGATATTCAAGAGTGGTGGGCACAGGGAGGACAAGGAATAGCGATCAGAGCAGCGTTTCCAGATAGATAACGTGAACAGCATGGGAGCTAAGCAAAGTTTCCGCAGCTGGGGCATATGAAGGGCAGTGGAGGGCCAGAGCATATAGCAAGGGTGGACTGGGGCTGTGACAGTCATTTCTATTTCCGCCCACCTATTCGGGGCATTCCGGGAGGTCCATGAAGCAAGAGCTCTCAGATGGGATGCATGATAATATTTGATAAAATCTGGGCCTCCCAAACCCCCCCTATTTTTCCGGGCCAAGACCACTGTACCTGCCATCCTGTGAGAAGTGTTGTTCCAGACAAAGCGGAGACTCCTCCTTTGAAGGGATTTCAGCTGCGTCAGTGGGACCGCAACTGGGAGCGTTTCAAACAAGTATAACAATTTAGGAAGGATGGACATTTTAAGTACATTAATTCTCCCCAGCAGGGATAGGGGGAGAGTGGTCCAATGAGTCAGCAAACGATTGATTTCCGCGAACAGGGGGGGGAAATTGGCCCGATATAGTGTGTCATAAGAGGCAGTGAGCTGAACCCCTAAATATTTAAGTGACTGAGAGCACCAATGATAATTATATTTGCTTTGGAGAGAAGACAGTAACGAGGCAGAGACATTTACGGGTAGTTCTTCCGTTTTAGCAGCATTAATTTTAAAACCTGAGAGGCAACTAAAGGCTGATAGCACGTTATGCAGATGTGGCAAGGAGCAGTGGGGGTGAGTGAGAGTGAGAAGAATGTCATCTGCGAACATAGATAGTTTGTATTCCTTGCGTCGAAGGTGTACCCCTCTAATATCTGGACAATCCCGTATAACCGCAGCCAGGGGTTCCAGACTAAGAATAAAAAGGAGTGGCGACAGAGGGCAGCCCTGTCTTGTACCGTTACTAAGGGAGAAAGGACTCGATAAGTGTGAGGAAAGTTGTACTTGTGATGTGGGCTTCGAGTATAGGGCTCGAAGAGCTTGGACAAAGGGACCTGAGAAGCCATAACGAGTTAGTATTGCGAACATATACGGCCAGCTAAATCGATCGAATGATTTTTGGGCATCTAAACCAAGAATCAAAGCTGGATTCTTGGTTTTTGTAAGCAGGTCTATAAGATCAATAGTCCGACGCGTGTTGTCTCCAGCATGTCTCATGGGGACGAATCCTACCTGATCTCTATGGATTAGAGCCGGTAGCAGTAAAGATAGTCTATTCGCTAAAATCTTGGTAAAGATTTTGTAATCCGAATTTAATAGGGCGATGGGTCGGTAGTTATCAGGAAGGGATGGATCTTTACCCGGTTTAGGGATAACGGTTACAAAAGCGTGCAAAAACGAAGAATGCGGTAGCTTTCCCTGGAGTAGGGAGGCGAACAGAGCTAACAAGTGTGGAGTTAGGGTCGGCAAAAATGTCTTGTAGTAGGAGTAGGGGAGACCATATGGCCCTGGTGCCTTATGCGAGGGGAGGTGCTTAATTACGTCTGTTAGTTCTTCAACGGAAATAGGTTGATTCAAAGAGGAACGTTGGTCTAGGGACAATCTGGGAAGGTGTACAGATGACAAGAAGGCATCTAGTCCGTCTTGTGAGAATTGTGCCTGTGGATCCGTACTTAAGCAATTATAAAGTTTACTAAAATACTCTCCAAAAACTCCGGACATGGTCTGAGGACAATGTGTAGGTGAACCATCTGATTGGACTATATGATCAGGGATGTTTAGAAAAGGGCGGGGCTTGAGCCTGTTGACCAGCATCCTATGAGGCTTGTCTGCATACTCATCAAATTTTTGCTTGGACCATAGCATTGACTTCGAAACTTTGTTTGTATCTAGAGACCTAATGCGGTTACGAATAGCAATCACCGTTCGCAAGCGACCCACCGTAGGAGAGCGGAGTAACTGTGCCTCCGCCGTCCGTAGCTGGGCCACCAGCTCCAACCTCAATCTAACAGAGTCGCGTTTCAAGCGAGAGCTGGCTGAGATGCACTCGCCTCTAAAAAAGGCCTTGTGGGCTTCCCATACAGTGGATGTATCGGGGACCGAACCTTCATTTAAACGGAAAAACTCCTCCAAATTCTTGAGAAGTCTGTCCATTGTTTCCGCATGTCGTAGGAGGGACTCATTAAGTCTCCAATGACAAGTCTTGGGTGATGCAGTTTGGATCTCTAAACACAGGGTAATGGGGGCGTGATCAGACCATGTAATAGAGTCTATTTCCGAGGACACAATGTTAGGCAGTAAGGGGGCAGATACCAGAAAGTGGTCTAGACGAGAATAAAGTTTATGTGGCGGGGAGAAAAAAGTATATTGACGATGAGTGGGGTGCTTCACTCTCCATGCATCAAAAAGATTGTGGGAGCGTATTAGTTTGCGAAAGGAGGGACAATTTATGAACTTGTAGAGATGTAGTCTGATGGAACAAAACACGTCTGTCTCTACTGGGAGACATGCACATATTAAAGTCCCCACCTACGATCGTGAACGGCTGAGAGAGGGACTTCAGCCGATCAAGAACCCCAGTAAGAAAACCAATCTGTCCCGTGTTGGGTGCATAGATATTAGCCAAGGTGAAGGAGGCATTTAAGTGGATACAGCTCAGGAGGACATACCGACCCCGGGGGTCCAGAGTTGAGGTCAAAATCCGGATGGGGCATGAACGTTTGATTAGTATAGCCACTCCAGCCTTACCAGATGGATCTGAGGCCATGTAGACTATGGGAAACATTTTAGATGCAAATTTAAAAGAACCCCCTGGGCGGAAATGCGTCTCCTGAACCATCACCACATCAGCTCCAGAGGATTTGAATTCCTTCAAAGCCAGCCAGCGTTTACGTAAGGATTTCAAGCCCTTAACATTACAAGAAAATATCTTTAAGGGGACTCCCTTTTCTCATTCTCCATTCCTCCCTCCTTTTGTTAGTGCTCTCTTTTTAAGTCCACCCAGGTAAGTCTGGTATCTGAATGTCCATTCTATTACAAAATTCGCTTAAGTCTTCTGGGAACCGAAGAGTCGCTGATTTTACTTCTCTTGACGCTACTAGGCACGCCGGAAATCTCCAATTATATTTAATATTTTTGTCTATTAGCTGTACTAAGAGAGGTTTTAAGAGCCGGTGCCGAGATAGGGTCTCTGCAGATAAATCTGCATATACCTGTAAGGTGGATCCTCTATAGGCTAGGGGCGGGTGATCCCTCAGTTTCTTCCATAGTTCCTCCTTCTCCCCAAAGGAGTGGAATCTAACTATAACGTCCCTAGGCCTTTCTGTGTCCATTCTTTTGTATTTTCCTATACGGTGGACTCTCTCTATCCTAATAGGGTCTTCCGGTGTTTTTTCCAGTATCCGATTTAATATTGTCCCCATTATTTTCCAGAGATCTTCGTCTTTGTCTTCTGGGACTGCTCTAAATCTCAGATTTTGTCTTCTAGATCTATTTTCCTGATCTTCCAATTTGTACAGTATGCTCCTTTGTTGCATTTGTATCTGGGCTACTTGGTCCCTTAATGTAATTGTCTCTTGGTCTTGGATCTCCGATCGTTCTTCTAGCGTCTCTACCCTAGATAGTAGGTGTCCTAAGTCAGTTCTAAGGCTTTGAATTTCTCCCTTGATCACATTTTCTAATCGCACCATCATCCTTTTTCATGTCTCCTTTGGTTGGAGTTTGTTCATCTTGCCTCAGCTCCTCCATTTTACTTGTCTCTGAATCGTTCTCACTGGTCCCCTTTTCTCTTGATTCTTCCATTACTCCCCTTTGGGTTGGGGTAAGAGCTTTTTTTTCCTCTATCCTTCTATCTGATTTTGCTTGTAGTATCTTTGGTGAACTGTTATTTCTTGAGCTTCCCCCTTTGGACATGTATTGTCTAATGGAGCTTGTTGCCGCCGGGTTACCTGGTGTTTTTAGGACTCCTCCCCTTGTCGATCTACTTGACATCCTAGACATAGTAGTCTTCGCTTTTCTGATTCTTTTCCCCAGTTTGACGGTCTATTATCTTCTCTTCAATTACAATCCACTTTATTGTGCTTTCCGTCGATATTGATAGGGTAAGTTGGGGGAAGAAAACACTTTGCTTATGGTAGGGGAGGGGAGGGGTACTTCGCGACTCCTACTGCGTTTTTGTGTACTCGGTTGCTCCTTTCTAGTGTATCTAGTCCATGTAGAAGAGGTGGGGTTCACTTACGATTGGCACATGTAACTAGGTAGATGGTAGGCGGCTCTCTTATTACCCTTGGTATGGCTTACAGTTTGACTATCACCCCTTCAATAGTCCACCAATGTCCACCACCGTCCGCCGCGGTCTCCCACAGAGCCTTTATCCACCAAGGTTTTTTTTTTTATTCCTTAGTTTCTAAGTTTCTACAAACTCTGCATTCATAGGTGCGCTCCGCCTACTGCATCAGGACGCTCCCCCCCAAAGAATCAAACTTGAATACAGACTTAAATACACTTGTGTACAGTATATGTCCAGTATGTGTATGTGTATATTAGTAAATCTATAGCCGCGGGTCAATGAGCAGTACGAACAGGGCAGGTGTTGGCGTCGACAGGGACTGAGCGATGCAAGTACGGTATAGGTCGGTAGAGGTCGGCGGCGTCAGTGGGGCGCCGGGCGGCGCCAGCAGGGGAGAAGCCGGCATCAGCAGGGCGCTGGGCCGTGCAGGCAAGACAGAGGCTAGCGTCAGTGGAGCACTGGGTGATGTAAGTACAGTTTCCCTCTCCATTCACTTTAACACGGCTCCTTAATATATACACTCCTTTTCCTCTATCCTCCATCCACCCACAACTGAGTGGATGGCGAGAGCAGGAAGCATACAGCTCCAAGCTTAGCGTTTTCCCACCCCTTACATCGAGGATAGTCCAGCTAATATCACCACCATACAGATAGTCTATGAGGATCGCAAATATCCTTGTTATAGGAGCTTTTCAGGCCTGATGTGACAAACTGAACACCTTCAGACTGCTGTTTCAACAATCTTGTGGTTCGTGCACATAAAGTGGCACACCTGTGTAAGGTACTTCAGCAAAACTATTGAGACTAAATGATATGTGTGCTCTAGCAACTCAAGAGCGAGTGAGTTCTTGTAATATATCAACTGGTTTCAAAATGCAGAATGCAGGCTGAACTCTAAAAAATAAATAAAATATGTCTCTATGATATATTAAACTGGATTCACACAGCCCTTGATGCATTAGTAGAGGTTCAGTGTATATGTTTGTGTATTTAAAACTGTGCATTTTGGCGTATAGCATTTTATACTGTGTGCATTTAAATGCAACCTATTTCGTTTACAGCATACTATACCATTCAAAGTGGAATAAAATACAATCAGATTAGATATTAGGTTGCAACAAGTAAAGCCTTAAAATACGATAAGATAATGTTTTTTTTTCTTGACCATTTGGAAAGATTTTATGATCCATCATTAAGACCTGACATTTGTGTGAAAGCAGTGCTTTTTGGATGAAGAATGTTTTCTACATCTGATTATTTATTTTTTTAACTTGGTTCAATTTTGAGGGTAGATTCAGCAAACTTAGCCAAAAAGTCACAAATTGTGAATTTAATGCAGACCCAATAGAAGGTGATTCTTAAAAACCAATTCCCTCCATTTTCAAGACTGATAAGCAAGGAATTATAAAACATGGGGTGCTGGGAACTGTTAGGCCGCGTACACACGATCAAATCTGTCTGCTGGAAAAGGTCTGCTAGACCGTCCCAGCAGACAGATTCGATCGTGTGTACGGGCGAGCCGACGGATTTGGCCACCCGACAGATTTCAAAGCATGCTTTGAAATCTATCGGGTGGGAACCCGTCCGCCCGACATGTCTATTGGTTAGTACACTTACCAGCAGACATGTCGTCTCGCACCGGCGCCGAATGGATTTGGCGCATGCGCGGAAGTGTTTTACTTTCTGGTGCGGTGACGTGGCGGCGTCAACGTCACCGCCACGTCACCGACACGTCAGCGCGCCGTCTGCTGGCGGGGATTTTGGTTTGCTCGTGTGTACACGCGAGCAAACCAAAATCCAAACAGACAGATTTGTTCAAATCGGTCGGACAGACCGTTTTGAACAAATCTATTGCCTCGTGTGTACGAGGCCTTAGGATGCACCACTTTACCCAGAATGCTTTTGAAAAATCCAAGTATACCACGTCCACAACCACCCCTCTGTGCAACGTTTTACTTACCTCTTCATAAAAAGAAATCAGGTTTGTTTGACAACTTCTGTCTTTTATGAATCCATGCTGTCTGTTGCTTAAAATATTTTTTCCCAGCAATAACTTTCCAGTATCTTACTGACTATAGAAGTTAATCTAACAGGTCTAGAGTTACTTGGTAAAGACTTTGATCCCTTTTTAAATATAGGCATCACATTGGCCCTACGCCAATCCAGTGGTATTATTCCCGTCATTAATGAGTCCCTAAAAATTAGATACAATGGCTTTGGAATGACAGAGTTTAATTTTTTTAGGATCTGTGGGTAAATGCCACCTGGTGCAGGTGTATTATCCACCTTTATTTTTTCTAAATATTCCTGGACGACATCACTTTTGAGCCATTGTGGGTCATTTATTTCCTGTCCACTAATTCCAAACTCAATGATCAACAGGCTAACTTAATTCTCCAAGCTACGCAATTCTGTCTAGTACAGAATTACTATAGAAAAAAGGAAGTGAGGTACAGCGCAAAACCAAAATCCGTGAAATTAATGATAGTGATATCAGAAATTGATATAAATGAATAATAGACCAATCTAGACAACACGATTGGTTATATGAACACACATTGTGAAATATGTCAAAAATTAAAATATTATATCATAAAATTGAATTAATATAACACCGGTATACAAAATTATAACTAAAAAAACATAATAACGTGCACATTAAGATAAATATGAAGCAAATGAAAAAGTCCATAAATATTCCCAAAAGCATGAAAAAAGTGTCCATGTAAAAGTGAGCTTTAAGAAGTCTTCCAAAGAGATGTTCAAAAGCTTGACACCACCTTCCACCAAAGATACACCCGAGTGTCAGAAAATATAGTCTCCTTACCAGACCACCTGACCACACCTGCGGTCAGACTGCACACAGGTTTGTTTAGAGTCACCCAAACGACTATAGGCTGGAGTTGTTTCTAATCACAATAAGCCTAAGCGGATGGATATCAATTATTGGTGCTTGATTTGAATTGGAGGCAATTGCCCTGGTTCATACAACTGCGCCTGGCTGCATGTCCTCCTCCTTAGGATGTCAAAGGGAGGGAAAAGCAATGAGAACCTCAAGGTCCTTAATACCACCAAAAAACACTGAACGCTTGACACCGATGGGAGCAAAAACGGGGATGCAACTGTTAGCACATGTAGCTCTCTCAAAGAAAGAGACGCTGTTTGGAAACCCCTTAGAACCAAAAATAATTCCACAAGTACACCATCGAATATACTGACCAATATGATGGTCACTCTGAGCACGGGGGTTTAAGGTCTCCCTCCTGACCGTCTGTGTGATCTCAAGATGGCTCTAAAGTAACTCTCATAACATCTGAAGTCAGCTCTCTTATGGGCCCAATAGACAAATGAATGGTAATGAATGCTTGGATCGTCGGCCATTCATTTGTCTATTGGGCCCATAAGAGAGCTGACTTCAGATGTTATGAGAGTTACTTTAGAGCCATCTTGAGATCATACAGACGGTCAGGAGGGAGACCTTAAACCCCCGTGCTCAGAGTGACCATCATATTGGTCAGTATATTCGATGGTGTACTTGTGGAATTATTTTTGGTTCTAAGGGGTTTCCAAACAGCGTCTCTTTCTTTGAGAGAGCTACATGTGCTAACAGTTGCATCCCCGTTTTTGCTCCCATCGGTGTCAAGCGTTCAGTGTTTTTTGGTGGTATTGAGGACCTTGAGGTTCTCATTGCTTTTCCCTCCCTTTGCCATCCTAAGGAGGAGGACATGCAGCCAGGCGCAGTTGTATGAATCAGGGCAATTGCCTCCAATTCAAATCAAGCACCAATAATTGATATCCATCCGCTTAGGCTTATTGTGATTAGAAGCAACTCCAGCCTATAGTCGTTTGGGTGACTCTAAACAAACCCGTGTGCAGTCTGACCGCAGGTGTGGTCAGGTGGTCTGGTAAGGAGACTATATTTTCTGACACTCGGGTGTATCTTTGGTGGAAGGTGGTGTCAAGCTTTTGAACATCTCTTTGGAAGACTTCTTAAAGCTCACTTTTACACGGACACTTTTTTCATGCTTTTGGGAATATTTATGGACTTTTTCATTTGCTTCATATTTATCTTAATGTGCACGTTATTATGTTTTTTTAGTTATAATTTTGTATACCGGTGTTATATTAATTCAATTTTATGATATAATATTTTAATTTTTGACATATTTCACAATGTGTGTTCATATAACCAATCGTGTTGTCTAGATTGGTCTATTATTCATTTATATCAATTTCTGATATCACTATCATTAATTTCACGGATTTTGGTTTTGCGCTGTACCTCACTTCCTTTTTCCTAGTTCTTCCAATATATGTATCTGTATTATTGGTACTAGCAGCACTTCCACCCCCATTGGTTTAGCGCAGTGTTTTTTCCATATTTTACAGAATTACTATAGATATGAAGATATAATGTTTTTACACTAAATAAAAGCTCCAGCAGATTGGTGCAACAACCTCCTTTTTACATGGTTTGACATCACACAGGACTTTCTTTCAGGTGTCTCACATGGCTCTCTGATTATTTCCTGCCCGTTGGAAGCAACTATGCGCTGTTGTGGTTTGGATGACAGTTCCCAGTGGATAAAGTTCATATGACAGATATGGTGGGGTGAATATTACCGTGCTTACCACAAAAGTGGGGAACAGGGAAAAGAGGGGGTGGGTGGGTACAGCTGCTGCAAGGAATGGTGTATCAACTAAAGTAAATTAGAGTAGAGGGGTAGTGCTGCGCTGTGGGGGGAGGGGGGTTGGGGTGGAGGTGGGATAACGTGCAAAGAGGAAGTGTGGCAAATCTATATGTACTTTAACTAGTGATCATAAATGACAATCTCAAAAAATATCAGTGGTATTAGCAACAAAATAAACGTGCTACAGTGCAACTAAGGCTGGCTGGCAAAACAATAACAGTGCAAAATAACATATAAAGTGGTAATGAATGCTGATACACAATAGGGTACACAGAGTGCCAAATACAACACACAGCGGTGTTTTGGGGTTAAAAGTCCATACAGCAGGTATCCACAGGTAAATGCAAAAAATATTAGTTCAAAGTGAAAAATGCTGGTGTAAAAGCCAAAGTGACGTGATGAGAAATTTCAAGTGTTATCTTCAAAATAAGTAAGGATGTCCCCTTACCTTACTGCTGTAAGGTAACAGCAAAAGCAAAGCCGAGGAGCACTTTTCTGGTTAGGTCCGCTTGTGGTGTCATCCGAATAGACTATAGTGGGGAGGATAGATCCTTCCTGGTAATCACCTCCAAACGATAGCAGTGACTCGCATCCAGGGAAACAAAAAATGCCAATAGTGTAGTACCGTTTAAACAGGGGGGTTTTATTCAATTAAAACAATACACTGGGTACTCACAATATTGCGTTTAAAAAACACTTCTTCTTCTTCCTGAAGAAGTCACGTGAAGTGACGAATGCGCGTATGAGGTTAACTTAGAGCCACCAAAGAGGTACCGGAGGTGACGTCGGCGTACGCCCTGTTTTTATGCCTGTTTTTTAACACAATATTGTGAGTACCCAGTGTATTGTTTTAATTTAATAAAACCCCCCCTGTTTAAACGGTACTACACTATTGGCATTTTTGGTTTCCCTGGATGCGAGTCACTGCTATCGTTTGGAGGTGATTACCAGGAAGGATCTATCCTCCCCACTATAGTCTATTCGGATGACACCACAAGCGGACCTAACCAGAAAAGTGCTCCTGGGCTTTGCTTTTACGGTCAGTGTTTGCAGCTGAAACCAAGCTATGCAGTGGAGTAAGGTCCTAACAGGATGTTTCCAATTTACAACTCAACATCAGTGTACTAATAGGGCAACTTTGTGGCAAATTATGTTTAATGTTATAAATATAAAGTTATGCACTTAGGGCTAAAAAAACATGCATTTGTCATACATTCTAGGTGGAGAACAACTGGAGGAGTCAACGATAGAGAATAACCTAAGTGTTCAAGTAAATAATATACTTACAGTATAACTAAAGGCAAAAGTTTTTTTTGTTTTGGACAGAGTGGTGATGAATTAGAATACCTGTTAAGCATGTACTGCTACATTATTATCAAAAGTGAAAGTAAAACATTTTTGATTGTCCCAGAACAGTAATTGATGAGTAATCTTCCAATCAGAACATTAGTTCTGGTGACTTGGGTAATGGATTCCCTTAATTTAAAGGGATTTCCTCTCACTTTCTGTTTTGACTATAGGACAGGAAGTGAAGAAAAATTTCCCCAATCGGACAGAGATGGCTAAAAAAAAAAAACTGACAAGGGATATAAATAAAATAAAAAATGTGGGGGCATGGCTTGGCATCGGACCCGAATGGCTGCCTGATTCCCGGGCTCCCGTCCACAGGAGACAACTACATCCACTAGCCGAGCCATCTGCTGCAGATCAATGGGGAAAACCTCCAAGGACACTTTCCCAACTAGGTCCCACTCTCCCGAAAGGTCCCGGAACGCAAACCGGCCACGTCATACCGGAGATCTTCCGGACCCAGGTACGCGAGGCCCCGGCTTCAAATCGGGCCTACTAGAGCGCCGCTCCTTCCTCCAGCCTCAGCCCCACAAGCAGGAGATGCACGCAGCCTCAAGCCATGGCTGCTGTATCTAGCTCCCCACAACCCCTGTGCATGCAGGACCTCCGATCAGTGGCAGAAGACATTAAAGCCACCCTTCTGCTATCACGGATCTCAGGAGAGATGTGCAGGCAATGACTGTGCGGGTAGAGGAGGTGGAGGAACAGACAGCCCGCCATGACACTGCCATCCAACAACTACAGGCCTCTTCTCACTCCAACGCCACACTTCTCAGAGATATCCAAATTTAGAAGATTTGGATAACAGGGGGCGTCGACACAATATTCAGGTAAGAGGCATCCCTGAATCCGTGGAAAACATGCACATTGCTAAAGCTACTATCGCCATTTTCAATGATCTTCTGGGCAGGCCCCCTAAAACACCCACTGACTTTGAGCACTTACATAGAGCCTTGAAAACCAGAGGTAGAGATACTAATCCCCCCAGGGATGTAATTTGTTGTCTCGTGAACTTTAAACTGAAAGAGGAAATTCTCCATAGGGCTAGAGATCGTCGCTCCCTCACCTATCTAGGAGCAGACATTAAACTGTTCCAGGATCTTTTGCCTATTACCCTGCAAAATAGGAGAGATCTACGCCCTCTTCTTGAACTCCTACGCTCCAAAGGTATCCAGTACTGATGGAAATTTCCCTTCTGCCTCTCTGCCTCGTTCCAGGGCCGCACAGCAAACTTACGTGTGCCGAAAGATCTACCTGCCTTTTTTCAAACACTGAATCTTCCCCGTTTTTTTTTTTTTTCAAAAATATTTATTGAGGTTTTCCAAACAGAGGAGTTACATGTACAATATAACAAGCAGAGCAACATTGGGGGGGGATAGAGAAACTTGGGGGTGAAGGGAGGAGGGGGGGGGGGGTGCACCGAGAGAGTGAGTTCCATATTGTACATAAAGAGGGGAGGTGAGGTGGCGGCAGAGGTGTAAAGTCACGATCAGGTGGTAGAGGGGGTGTCTGGGGGGACAACTCCTGCTGGGGTTGGTGGAGGGGCGGATTTGGAGAAGGAGAAAGAGTGATGCTCAAAGGTTTCCAAGTCCTGTTGGGACAAGTTCATTTGCATGAAGGGTTGCCAGATGGAAAGAAAACGTTCCTTAGCAGTGTCCTTTCGGAAGTCCGTGGTGGCTCTTTCCTTGTAGAGGAGGAGGAGGATGTCCCGTTTAATTTGGGAAGTAGAGGGGGGGCGTGAGGAGGTCCAATTTCTCAAAATGTCTCTTCGTGCGACGAGTAGGCATAGCAGAGGCCAATCTTTGGAGGTATATGAAGGGATATTGGAGGTGGGGGTGGGTGGGTCATCCCGCTGTGAACGTCGGAGCAGCTGAGGGTCCCAGTAGCCGAAGACGAGGAGGAAAGGGTCCTTGGGTAGCTTAAGTAAGGTGATTTCAAATATGTAGGCCAACACTTGGTCCCAAAACGTTGAAATGAAAGAGCAGGTCCAGAAACGGTGTGCCAGGGAGGGTCTGGGATGTCGGCACAGAGGGCACTCTGCGCTGCTTGGGTCCTGAGAGGATCGAAGGAAAGGGATGTGAGCTCGGTGAAGAATTTTTAACTGGGTTTCCCTCCATATTTCGTTCGGGGTCAGTTGTAGCGTCTTGTTGTAGCCTTGCAATAGTTTGTGCAACAGATCATCGTCCGGAAAGTCCTTTCCCCAGTTGGCTGCTGATGAGGATGCCAGGGAGGGGGACGCCTCACTGAGCAGTGGCTTGTAGATGTCTGAGATTTTGTATGTGCCATCTAAAAGTAGTTGGTCAGTGAAGTTTGGGGTGAATCGCTTGCAGTATTCGTTGCAGGTGGCACGTAGGTAGTGGACACATTGCCAATAGTAAAGAAAGTGAGATTGGGGCAGAGCAAAGAGATTGGCTACAGCAGCAAAAGGTTGTGGGCGACCGGTGGCAGCATCACATAGAGATACAAAATGAGTAATTCCTTTTTCCTGCCAAACTTTGAAGGGCCTGTGATCCAGACCCGGTTGAAAACTGGGGTTACCTTGGATAGGTAGATGCCTCGACATAAAGGGGGAGAGACCAAGGCTTTTCCTGCTTTCCCTCCATGCGATGACCGTGTCCCTGATTAGTAAGTTATGCTGGTATTCGGGGGAAACAGACTTCCATTTGCAGTGGAGGAGGGCCACCAGTGAAAGGGGGTGCGCCATAGCAGACTCAAGGGGGAAGTTTGAGCATCGGGAGGATTGTGCTATCCAATCTAAGCCAATTCTTAATAGACATGCTATATTATACAGTCTAATGTTCGGAAGACTAACACCACCTTCGCGCCTGGGGAGAAACAATTTTTTTAGGGCAATGCGGGGTCTCTTGCCGTGCCAGATAAATTTGGAAACAGCCGATTCAAGGTTTTTAACGTCTTTGTGACGGAGGAGCAGAGGGATAGTCTGCATCGGGTAAAGCAATCTGGCGAAGCTAACCATCTTTACCAGGTGGCATCTCCCCAGGAGCGAGAGCGGCAGGTCTAACCAGTTCACCAGTTCCTGAGAAATTTTTGAGAATAGAGGGGGATAGTTAAGATGGTACAGGGAGGAGGGCAGTTTGCCGATTTTGATGCCGAGATATGTGATATGGGACGTGGCGACCGAGAAGATGGATTGGCGAGTCCACGAGGGGGGGGGTAGTGAGCCTAGAGGGAGGATTTCGCTTTTGCCATAATTGATGCGGAGACCCGAGCAGGTGCGGAACGTGTCAAAGATTTTCTTGATGGTGACCATGTCGGCGGAGGGGTCGGCTGAAAAAATGAGAACGTCGTCCGCGAAGAGGGAGGAGCGCAGTTCGTGCGGGCCAATTCGTATGCCGTGAAGAGGGGCAATTTGGATAAGGTGTCTGGATAGGGGTTCTAAGGCTATGTTAAAAAGGAGCGGGGAGAGAGGGCAGCCCTGCCGTGTCCCCTTATGGAGGCGGAATTCCTCCGAGAGGAGGCCCGCAGCTACTAATTTCGCCGAGGGGGAAGCGTACATGGCGTGGACGAGGTGGCAGAAGGGGCCAGAGAATCCTAATTTCGCCATCGAAAGAGAGAGCCATTCAAAGCTTACATTATCGAAGGCTTTCTCGGCATCGAGGGACATGATGGCAAAGTCTCCCATAGGGTGTTGTCGAGCGTGCTCTAGGGCCAGCATGACTTTGCGGATGTTCAGGGTTGCCGTTCTGCCTTTTACGAAGCCCGATTGTGCCGGATGGATGAGGGAGGGGATTATATCCGAGAGCCTATTGGCAACTATTTTGGACAAGATTTTAACATCTAGGTTCAGTAGGGAAATGGGTCTATATGACCCAGGATCTAGGGGGTCTTTCCCCTTTTTGGACAGCAGTTTGATGATAGCCTGGTTTCCTGAGGGGAGGTATGAGCCGCCGGACCACACGCCGCTATAAACTGTGAGAAGGGTGGGTTCCAGTAAAGTTCGTAGGGTCTTATAGAATTCGCCCGTGAAACCGTCGGGACCCGGGGCTTTAGATGGGGCAAGTGAGCGAATGGTGTCCGAGATCTCGGCGGGAGAGATAGGGGCGTTTAGGGCCTCTAGTTGGGAGGGGGTGATTTGGGGTATGTCTAAGTTTTCTAAAAAGGCTTTTGCTGTTTGATTGTTAATAGGGTCAGGGGCATATAGGGTCGAGTAATAGTGGAGCATTGCCGCGTTTATTGACGGAGGGGTAGTGTTAACAATACCGCTGGGGCCTCTCAGGGACGTGATATGGGTGGGTTTGAAGGCGCCTTTACAGAGCCTGGCTAGTAACTTGCCAGATTTATTGCGGAACTTGTGGAGGGTGGCATCTAGTGTAGCCTTTTTGACCGATTCTAGAGTGTCTGCCCAGGTATCAAATGATCTCTTGGCAGCGTGCCATTCGTCTCTGTTTCGCGGGGAATCAGAGGCGTGAAGGGCCCTTTGTGCCAGGTGCAGACGGGAGCTGGCTAGTTTGTATTGGGACATGGCATTTCTTTTGAAGGAAGAAGCATAGGAGATGATCTGTCCTCTGAGGAATGCTTTACCGGCGTCCCAGAAGAGGTTTGGGTTTTCTGCATGGGAGGCGTTGGCCTCAGAGTATTCTAGCCACGCTTTTTCCATGAATCGTTGGAAGTCAGCGCGGTTATGTAGATAAGAGGGAAAGCGCCAGATTTTGGGGTGAGGGGGGAGGTCCAGATTGTCAAGTGAGACCGTTATCGGGGCATGATCGGATATAGCTATGTCGAGGATGTCGGTGTCCGACATCATGGGTATTAAGTCGTCCGAACCAAAAAGGTAATCTATCCTGGTAAAGACGGCATGGGGGTTGGAGTAAAAAGTGAATTCCCTGTCTGCAGGGTGTGATAAGCGCCATAGGTCATGGAGATGGAGGGAGTCCATAGTGGACGCGAAAAGGGAGGGATGACTAGGATCTGGAGCGAGTTTCGAGTTTTTTGGAGAGGACCTGTCATCCACTTGGTGGAGGGTATCATTGAAGTCACCCCCAATCAAGTGGGGGAGGTGAGGGTTTTCGAGAAGCCAAGTGGAGAGTTCGCTGTAGAAGGTTTTACCGGGACTGTTAGGGGCATAAACGTTAGAGATGACTAGTTCCTTGGAGCCTATTTTGAGATGTGCTGAGAGAAGCCTACCTTGGGCGTCCGAGTTAACTGCGATGATCGTGCAGGGGAGGTTTTTGTGTATAAGCATTATAACGCCCGCCTTGCGGCCTACAGCCTCTGAGCCAAGGACCGTGCCCACCCATAGCTTATGTAGGCGTGGGAAGTCAGACTGTGCTAGATGGGTCTCCTGCAGTATTGCAATGTCTGCTTTGTGCCTCTTCAGGTGTCTAAGAACCTTCATCCTCTTATTGGGTGATCTGAGTCCCTTCACATTCCAGGATATAACGTTCATGTCAGGGGGACTGTGTAGAGGGTTTGGGCAGAAATACTATATAGGGGCCCTCTTATTTCAAAAGTATGGGGGGGTCGCCACTTCAAGGGGTGGGTAGGCATCAGCAGAATGGTGTGTCGACGGAGTGTAAGAAGGGGGCGATGCGGTGCATGGTGGGGGGGGAGGGGTAAGGGGGTGGCAAGGGGCAACCTGAAGCAAAGGTAATATCAACAGTAACAAGAAAGAACACAAACAATTGCGAGTACTTCGCTTTTTTCCACATGGAGTCACTGTACGAGCCAGCCCCCATGTCACGACCACACCGATTTGAGGCCCGAGAGCCCGGCACCAAAAGCATAAGGTGCCAAGCGGTGCGTGATCACAGACCGTGTAATGGAGGAAATGAAGGATGACGGCGTACAATGAGCCCAGGGGGTGCAATGCCCAGTGTAATATCATGAGAGACATACCATATAAACATATCATATAAACATATTTTAGCAACCCGGGAGGGGGGGGGGGGAGGGATGGCATGGCAGAGTAACAAAATAAAACAAAACAGTCGGGCATTTGCATCAGAAAAAACAACAGAGCAGCTGAAATGGCTAACTAAGCCCTTTTTGCCCAAGGTAATGCATCAGCAATAACAGAGAAGTGTAGTGGCGTGCTGAGAGATGCCCGAGCTCAGAGATCAGAGGTTCACCTCAGCGGACATAGCTACCTGGACCTGTGGTAATGCGGCAGGCAACCGGCGTTGTGGGTAGGTCACTTTGGTGGACGGAGACTGCTACGCAGCGAGCTCTGAGGAGTATCTGACAGGTCACTTTGGGTCCTCTCAGGGAGGGATGTGAGTAGGGGGAGAGAATGAGTGGAAAAGTAATACTGCCAGATCAGTTTGTGGTGAGCCGGGCGGAATCCAATTCAGAACCCCTGAATCTTTTTGGGGAATCCTTGCGGGGGCTCCTCTGGTCCATGGGACGGTTGATCGAAAGGGCTTTAGAGGGTGTCTGGTGGTGCTGGTTTGCAAAGCGCGAACGAAGGAACGCTTCTGCGTCAGCAGGGTCATGGAAGGTCAGTTGGTCGCCATTAGGAGCTCTGAGGCGGAGAATTGCCGGGAAGGCCAAAGAAAATTTAATTTGTTGTTTAAAAAGTTCCGTGCATACCTGTTGAAAGGCTTTTCTCTTCTTTGACACCTCGATGGAGTAGTCAGCAAAGATTAAAACTTTAATGCCATCAATTTGAAGTTGACGGGATTGCCGGAATGATTGCAGGATAATGGACTTGTCTGCATAGCTGAGGTACTTGGCAATGATTGGACGGGGTGATTTTCTCTCCGAGTTGAAGGTCCCCTTACGGTGAGCTCTTTCCACCGTGCATGGGCCCGAGAGGCCTAAGGCTTCTGGGACGCGCCGGGCACAGAAGTCCGTCAGGGCTGATGCCTGTAGTGTCTCCGGTACTCCCACGAAGCGCAGGTTACTTCTCCTGGCCCTATTTTCCAAATCATCCAGCTTCTGCAAGATGTACTGGTTTGTTTTGTCCTGGGCATGCTCTGTGGCCTGGGCTTGATAAAGCTCCTCTTCTGCATTAGAGAGGCGATGTTCAAGCTCATTTAGCCTCGTGCCATGCTCCCCTAACTGGGCCTTAATTTGCGCCATCCCGGCGTTCACGGCCTTCTCCACTGATGCTGCAATCATGGGTGACAGCAACGCTGCTACAGCCTGGGCTATCCGATCAGTGGAGTTATCTCCCTCCAGCTGAGGTGGGGATGTGTGTGGAGGAGGGGGGGAAGAGGTCTCACCGCTTACCTCCATGTCCGCCCCCGGCGCGGATGAATGCAGCGCGGCGTAGGCCGAGACCGGGGCCTCGATTTGTGGCTGTGCCGGCGGCGGGAGAGCCGTCTGCGCCGTGAGCGTCCGGGTGCTCGATTTTTCTAAGAAACGGTCCATGGGTGCTGTGTAGAGTGCCCAGAGGTGGAGGGAGGCTCGGATGTCTTCTCAGGCTGATTTTACAGGCCGATTTTGGGTCGTGCTGCGGGAGCTGATGAGGAGGTCAGCTACTCCATGCGGCGCCGGAACCGGAAGTCATCTTCCCCGTTTTGACGTCCCAGATTGGTACAACAGCGTATGCCCGCCGCGTCTGAGAAGATCAACCTCCATTGATGCTATTCCAGTCCGTGATGACTTTCAATTGGGACGCCGCAGACACACCCCATCGAGGGAATCTGACATTTCGGACCCTCAGAATGCTGTGCTCGACAGCCCAACAGCCTCCCCAGCTCACAGGAGACCCGTGACAGACCCGATGAAGCAAGCGCATCCCTGCCCTCCTTTTCATCCTGCGGATGACTGTACCACTTCAAGAAGAGAGCTTTTCTGAGACACTCGTCTACTACACTCAAAAAATCGTACTTCTACTGGTACATCGAAAATAACTTTTCTTCTTTTTCCCCAGCAATTGTCGGTCCTCGATATCACTATCTGCTCTCCTCATCAACCCATTGACATCAAATCCACAACTCGTGAGTAGAACACTATTGGTCTAGTGAGTATTTTGTTCCCTTTGGGAGACACCCCACGTTCCAGTCATCCCTCTTAGGAAAACTGGCGGTTTTATTGGTCATACACCCCCTCCCCATCCCCCCCTTTTTTTTTGTTTGTCTATTTTTTGTTGTTCGGGGGAAGGAACATATGCTCTCCACTACAACTGCCTAGGACATGCCCACAGACGGAATGTCTCGCATGGACAAATGCTTCTTTTAAAGGTAATGCTTTGCTTCTAAGTGCCTTCTTGTACTCCTCCCCGGCCCCTTCCTGATCCCTTAACCCTTCCACGCCCCACCCCGTCCCACCCAGCCCTTATCTTGATATGTACTTAAAGGCTTGCCTTACATGGATCTCCTTGATTGTTGTTAACGGACTGGCTTCGATCCATAATTCATAGAATGTTATTGCCTTTATACTCACTGCTATGTATTTCACTGGGGTCATGTTTCACTGGTACCAAGTCCCCTCATACAGTGGGAGGCATATTTAACCTGGCTTTCGTGCCTTCACCCTGCCCAATTCTAGGGGATTCTACTATATTAGATGTCCGCTTCCTAGTAACATGACAGTTTTAAACTTATCCTGCAGCCCCTTTGACATGCCACCTGTGTGGCCCTGACCCTCTTTCAAATGCTGCACCCAAGGGGGGATGGGGGAGAATGATAGATGTTTCTACTTTAAGTTGTATTGGAGGGCAGACTCTCTCACTGATTGAAAAGCTTCATATACTTTGCGCCCAAAATTGGGGGTTTATCTAACTACCTCCATTTCAAGTAGCTTAAGGTATTAACCTCCTTGTACCCCTTGGAATAGTGACCGCTTTTGAGTATGTGTCACTCCTGCTCCTAGCTGCCTCGGACTGGAGTGGACACAATCTTAGTGGTACGCCCCTAACTGAGGATGAAACACGGGTGTTGGATAAGGGCCTTAAATTTGCCCCAATCCGGATCATGAATAAATTTCAGACTTTTATTAATGTCCAGAAGTTTACAAGGAGTCTGAATATGAAAAAATATTTTTTATCTAACCCAATAGAGAGGAATTCCTCCACGGTTACTACTAGACATTCCGGTTTGAGAAATAGATCCACTTTCAATCCTCAATATACGGACACTAGGCATCTAGAGGTGTTCCGTAATATGGTATGCAAGGACCTGGAAGACCTTAATATTAGAAAGATTAAGGACTCCCAGTGTATTCGGCGAGGGATTTTATCACTAGAGCAACGCAATGACTTAGTGATTCGCCCCGCTGATAAGGGGGGGGGGCTTGTGGTTTTAAGTAAAAGTTACTATCATGAGGAGATGATTAGACTCCTTAGTGATCGCAATACCTATTCATTATTGCGGGGTGACCCTATGGTTAAATATAAGAATGAGTTACACTCTTTGGTAGAGGAAGGTAAGGGTATCCTGACCAGTAAGGAGGCAGCTTACCTGGATCCTTTTTATTGTCGGACTCCCATTCTATATTTCTTACCTAAATTACATAAAAATGCAGAACGGCCGCCTGACCGCCCAATAGTGAATGGAATCGATTCAGTAACGTCTCGGCTTGGACAGTATCTGGATGTGTTCCTACAACCTTTGGTATGCAAATTACCAGCATACCTTAGGGACACTAAACAAATTATCCAGATACTGGATACCATCCCTTGTACTCCTAACACTATATTGGTGACTGCAGATGTTGGGTCGCTGTATACGATCATAGATCATGAGGCAGCTCTGTCTTCGGTTTGTTGGGCTTTGGAGTCCACTGACTTAAGTTATGATCATGTGCGTTTTTTGCTGGATAGTCTGAGATTTTGTCTTTTAAGTAATTATTTTTGGTATAGCAGAGAATTTTTCTTGCAACAATGCGGGGTTGCAATGGGAGCCCGTTTTGCTCCCAGTGTGGCTAACATCTTCATGGCCCATTGGGAGCGTGATGTGGTTTTTAAGGATAGGCCACCACAGTTATTGTGTTATCGAAGGTATATCGATGACTTGATCATGGTGTGGGAGGGAGATCTACCCTCACTACAGCAATTCATGTGTAAACTTAATTCTAACAATAAGAATATCGTTTTAACTTGGACTGTTTCCCATGAAAAAATCAACTTCCTTGACTTGGAAATGTTTAAGTCTGATAATATGTTGCTTACCAGAAATCACTTTAAGACAGTGGACTGTAACGGATACATCCCGTTAAATAGTTGCCATCATCGCCTGTGGCTATGCAACATCCCACATGGGCAGTTTGTGAGGTTGCGTAGGAACTGTACCCTTAAGTCAGACTATCTCATGCAGTCACAAGAGTTATCCACCCGGTTTGTATCTAAAGGCTACTCACGTCCTCTAATCACCCAAGAGATTGAGAAAGTGAGGGCCCTAGAGAGGAATTCTATTGTTAGAGATAAACCTCACAATGTAGATAAGGAGCAGGCTAATTTCAAAATGTTGTTGGATTTTAATATCCAGCAAAAGAAATTTGAAAAAATAGTGGCCAAGCATTGGCCCATTTTGATAGGGGATGCAATTTTAGGTCCTGCGCTTCCGGATCGCCCTCAATTTATCTACAGAAAGGCCCCTTCCCTGAGAGATAGGCTTGCTCCAGGTGTCATTGACCCACCCATTATGGCACAGCCCAAACTTATCAGGTTTTTATGCTTGTGGTCGCTGTGCGACCTGCAAGCATGTTAAACAGCGCATTAAGAAGCGAAAAAGTTTTTGTTCCAATGTGACACATGTAGAATACCCTATAAAACAGCTGATCACATGTGATACGATCGGTGTAGTTTACATGCTCGAGTGTGAGTGCGGCTTGCAGTATGTTGGACGCACCTCGCGTGCATTGCATGTGAGGGTTGAAGAACATATCAGCAACATTAAAAGGGGGAGTAAGAACCACAGTGACTCCAAACACTTTAGGCAGTGTCACCAGAAAGACCCTAAAGGGTTAAAATTCTGGGGCATTGAGAAAGTGTCAAAGCATTGGCGAGGGGGGCACTATATACGCCAACTAAGTCGGCGTGAGTCCTACTGGATTTACGAGACCAAGGTTTCCTCGCCTACTGGCTTAAACGTGGAATTTGATTTAAATTGCTTTATTTCTAATAGATAGTAACTATATATGTATTATTTTTTCTTTTCTTTTCTAATTGTATATGTATCTGTTCAGTATGTATTCGTTATTTGTTTGCTCCTAAATGTGGGCTGGACCCAGAGGGGTTAATGTATAGCGAATATTGTAATTTTACATATATATTTTTGTATTGGGTATACGATCACAGATGACGTCCAAATAAACTTTCTAATTTTTATACTTTATAGGTTAATTTCCTATTAAGTGCTTTTAATATTTTTAATATATATGCCCATACTGTCGGCCCTGATTGATGTAATTCAACTGCCTTTTAGTAGTGGCAGTGTACACTCTACAGCAGCGTTAGGTGTTCTATGCTGTGGGAGTGGTTCATGGGCTGTGTGGGCGTGCAGGCTTATTGTATTGCTGTGGTTGTCATGGCAGCGCTATGCTATTTAATGTGAGACAGCGGGATGTCTGTATATTGCTTCTCTTCTCCCCATGCTGATGAAGTCCCGCCCATAGGGACGTAACGACGTACGAGGGGGAGGAGCTATGTGTGACGTCACCCGCGATCGTCAACCCAGGTGAGATCCAGCCGTTTTCCACGCTGTGATCTGGCTTATGCTGAATCGTTTTGTACAGCACAGAGTGTGCTTATTTGTCTATGCTGATTCGTTGCACTCACTGAAGAGTGCCTTTACATGTGAGTGTATCCTTGATATTTTTAATAAAATGTATATTGGTTCGCTTCAGAGAGCACTAGATCTCCTCCTTCTTTTGTATTTCATATGCCCTGATTGCCTACCTTACCTTTTGAGTGAGTCTACCATATTTGAGCTGCTGCTGCTTGCTGTCCCTGTGTGAACCGGAGGTTCTGCATATATTTCATGCTGTGTGACCTATTGCAGGTCGAATAATTAAGGTGAGAGGCCATTCCTGCTATTTGGTGGAGGTTCTCTGGACATCACTTTTTTGGATCTTTCTGCACCTGTTTGGATTTAATTTGCACTCAAGCACTATATGGACTCACTTCTGTGTTTTTTGCTTTCTGCTTTTTGCTTTATGCCATTTCTGTTGTCATGCTTTAAAATATGTGTTTCTAGCTGACATTATTTGAGTGTTATATCACTGTTATATAATGTTGTAGTTTATATTCACTGTTTTGCGCTGCACTAATATATATTTATATGCTCTGTTGAGGTATTTTATTTGAATTTGACCTTTAAGTGCTGGCTTGCATAGTTTTTAGTTGTAGATTCCAGCGCTGAATAACTCTTTTTATTACCTCACCTGACAAAACTCTAGACGAGATCCGCTTGGATACGCACACATAGGGGAAGCTGCTGATATAATCCCAGTTAAAGTTATATATTGGTTACTTGAGTTAAATATTGCAAATATTGTTGTTGTGCCTCTTAGCTGGAAGTCCCCCTCATCTAAATTTCAATGGTGACCCATTGTAAGCTGAAGAGGACCTAATTTTATCGTTATAACTTATGCCTACTATGAGATGTTATGTTATATTCTTTTTGTACTGTTTATACCTGCTTAACATGCGTGCTGATTGACCTCATAATTTTGCCCCATGTTTGACCCCCTGGAGTCTGGGTCCATAATTGTTCTAGTTATTGCTAACGAAGATTGGCTCCTTCTCATATTCTGTAGCATGAATCTCCTGTGGACGAGAGAAACAGACTCTTGACCGTTCCATACCAGTTCCCACCACCTCCCCACGAGACGGGATGACACATGCTCCTGTCTAACCCTACCAGAGACCTTCGTAGCTTAGGAGAGGTTACATATAACCTCCCTAACTCCGGTCACTTACCCATTCCGTAGTCTCTTGACCCCTAGTTCTCCTCCCTCCCCCTGTTCCCTTTTTTTTCTCTCTCTCTCTCTTCTACTCCTTTCTTCTCTTCCCTTCCTTCTTCTCTCCCCTCCTTTTCCACTTTTTCCCATTTCATCTCTCTGCTCTTGTCTACACCTCCCCTCCTCCCCCCTCCCCTTTTTATACCTCGCAGTCTCCGCCTCAACCACAACTTTGCCAACACATAAGTCTTCCAGAACCTACCCTTTTCGCAACCCCCGAGTTCATACACGATAAGTATACCATCTCACATCTGATCGTCTTCTACCACTCTTAGGATAACATTCTATCTCACTATGACACACTCACGCTCTTCAAACAAGACCTCCACGCTTAAAGTAGTCTCTCTAAACGCAAAGGGCCTCAACATTCCCAAAAAACGTAGCCAAGTTCTTGACATAATGGCCAAACTGAAGGCAAACGTGATATTCTTACAAGAAACACAATTCCGCACAAATAAAATCCCTAAACTTACCAATCACATGTTCCCTACAGCATACCACGCTACCAACTCACTTGCAAAAACCAAAGGGGTTTCAATTCCACTTTCCGAAATTCTTGACTGGCAGCCCATAGACTCGCTTATAGATACAGAGGGCTGTCTCCACGGACGACCTGTAACCTTTGCCAACATATACAGCCCCAATACTGCACAGGTGAGCTTCTTTAGATCCATCTCAAGACTGCTATCAGACTTTCAATCTGGATTGACCATCTTTGGAGGTGATTTCAATGTGGCACTTTTCCCACTTCTGGATACCTCCACAGGGGCAACTTCCTTGCCATACAGGGCCATCAAACAAATCCAGCTACAGATTCAAGATCTTCTCTTACATGATGCCTGGTACATCCTCCTCCCTGATGAGAAAGACTTTACTTTCTTTTCTGCTCCTCATAACAAGTACTCCAGGATCGATTATCTCTTCCTGTCCCAGAAAGATATTCCCTTTCTATCCACTGCCACTATTGAACCAATGTTGCTGTCAAATCACCACCCAATCACAATGACCCTGACATTCCCATATAAACACACTTCCAAAAGTATCTGGCGCCTTGATTCGACTTTACTTACTTCAGGAGAGGGGGGTCGAGGACATTCGCAATTGCATTAATACATTTTTTTTTTTGGAAAATACACCTGATACAACCCCACTCACCCAATGGGAAGCCCACAAATGCGTAGTCATGGGAAAATTAATTGCCCTTAAAACAGCCCTCCGAAAAGCCCAACAATTTACACTTACAGGCATACTTAATAAGATTAAAGCCCTTGAACTCACACACAATCTCAGGCGCAACAAATATATCATGAGCTCACCCAAAACAGGAAGCTTCTACGTGAAGAATTAAATCGCAAAACACGACGCAAATTTGTCCTACACCAAAACGAATTCGGCAACAAATGCGGAAAATACTTAGCAAAAGCTCTCCAGACCAAAAAAGCACAGGCAAATATTCATACTATCAAAGACTCTCAAGGAAAGTCCTTCTTTATTCCAACAGACATAGCAGCTCAATTTGAAACTTATTACGCCAAGCTATATAATCTCCCCAAACAGGCAACGGACCACAATAGCTCTGACGCCCGTTCCACCTTGATCAAATCCTTCCTTGACAAATATTGCCCCAAACTCATAGATAGGGAGGACGCCCTCCAGCTGGAACGCCCCATCTCGGAAGAGGAACTAAAATTGGCAATCAAACAACTTAAGACTGGCAAAAGCCCCGGCCCCGATGGGCTTACGGCTACATATTTACAAGGCCTTTTCGGATACGTTATCACACATTATAAAGACTTTCAACTCCTTGGCGTCGCCGACTCTCCCCTTTCATAGACTATTGGAAGCCCACATCACTGTAATCCCAAAAGAAGAGAAGGACCCTGTAACGGATTGAACCATGACAGACTGAGATTCTCCTATGTCTAGGGTCACCTTATGTCCACTATAAGGAAAGGAAAATGGACAGCCGCACTCCAATGGATGAAAAGACTTAAAAATAGTGCCTGTTTATTCTAGTCAAAAAACTAAAACAGCAAAAACAGCAAACAGTGGGGTAACAAAAGCTGACGCGTTTCACATCGACAACCGATGCTTAGTCATAGCTCTACTAGGGCCATAGGGTGACAAAAATTATATCATGTATTGCAGAAGATGGGACATTAATAATAATTCATATTGCAGGACTGGTATATTACAAGGGGTCCATATTAACACCTGTTACACAGGAGAGGGACATTACAAGCTTATTCAATGCTTAGCTCTGGCTATTGAAATGCTAAGTGACCCGGCTTGTGAAAGACATTTCATTCTTTTGAAAGGTGTTAATTGCACCCACTCCTATAAAGTCTCTTCCATTGTGTGATAAAGCTGTCTAGATAACTTATTCAACTAGATGTCTGTTAGACTGCGATTGTGTTATGCTAAAGATTAATTGAATTCTATTCATACAGGAATGTATTAAGGCTCAGGTGTGATTGTATTTGGAAATGTAATGTATCTCGTCAGTAGCAATGCCGACATGTCTACCTTGTAACTGGCCATAGTTATGTGGACAGAGGTCAAGGCATTGTGTAATTGTATTTTGAAATGTCTTTTAGAATATAATTGAAGCCCCCCCCATGGTGTGAATAGGGGGGTGGAGATGGCATTGTCCTGTGATTACCTGTAACATCTTGTACTGTATAAATAAGCTGGAAAGAAACCATTAAAGTGTTCATATCTTTGAAACCAAGTACAGAGCTGAGTCTCGCCTTGATTGTGGGAATTGATATGGATCGTGTATGCAGTATTGTCTGAGTGTGTCGGATAAGCTTGTTGTGGTTGGATGGAAGGTCGTAAACGGTGGTGACCGTTACATTTTGTTGGCAGGGGTGGGATGATTCCATCTTCAGGACAGCTACAAGGACACATGACAATGGAGACGCTGTATGAACGGATGAAGCACTCTTCCTTCATGGACTTACTGGAGAGCCGGGGCAGACCGGCCAGCAACCGTAAGAAAAGGGACATTATCACAGAACTTGTCGAAATGAATAGAGCTAAGAGGCCCAGCGTAACAGACAGGACATCCGAGGAAGAATTTTTTGATCGGGCTGTTAAACATGGACTGGCACAATATGGTCCTAATCCTCCACCGGAGATCATAGACCGGGTTATAGCGGCTGTGGATGCCACCTTGCGACAGCAAAGAAGTGCTGCAGCAGCTGAAGTCACAGCAGCACCAACTAAAGAGAGAGGAGAGATGCAGATACCAGTCTCCATGGAAGAGGAATTCCAAAGAAGGTTACAAAAGATGCGGATACAGCATAGAGGGCCAGTATCAGAGGAGGTCCTGCTGGGATGGTCGGATGTGATTCGGTGCCAACTCTGGAAGGAAGCACTAGCTCTGCAGCAGCAACACCAAGGAAAGGTCCTTCCCTCCATCTATGCAAGGTACTGGCCGCAGTATGACGTACGAATGCTGTTGTTGGGGGAACAACCGAAGCAGGAGTGGATAGCAGAGTTAAGCAGGCTGATCCGGGCAGAGATGCAGCTGGACGAGAGCTACAGAGCCCTGCGGTGGTATGTAGCCCAAGAGTTCCCGTGGTCAGCGGATGACTGCCCCACAGAAGGCTATGACTATGATGGCCTGGGATTGTTGTATTGGAGGATGTCCAGTGATCCCGACTTCAGGGATGATCGGGAGTGACGCTTGGAGGACATAATGGAGCACAGAGAATATTTCGGGAGGCCTCTGGTCACAGGAAGATTTAGAATTTCTGGCCATTCAAGAATGGGAGCTGGAGGTCGCCTACAGACAGCTGCTAGACTCGGCTCAGCAGCAGGGTGGAGCTCCCATTGCCAGCAACCAGCTGAGGTGGTAAAGCTTTTACCCCCAGCTGAATCACTGGCAACAGAGCAGAGTGCCCCGGGCCTCTGCTCCCCACTAACAGAAGAGGGGGTTCCTAGGGTAGTGGATGGGACTTCAGTATCCACTGGCACAACCCCAGAAAATGGTACAGGACTGGGACAGGAGGATGTCGGCTTTGCTTTGCAAGCACCGGGGGGTTTTCACCAAGCACCAGTGGATGGGACTTCAGTCTCCACTGGTATACCCCAGGAAGGGGGGGCAGTTGGCCCAGACCCCCAACAGCATGATGGACTGAGCCCAGCCACCCTGCCCTCTCTCCAGCGGCAGGCGTGTTCTCTGAGAGAGGCAGAGGTTGGCGGGGTGAGTAATGCTCAGTTTGGAGCCATTTATATGGGGTACAGTATGGATACCAGCATTGGAGGACTGGAACTACTGACGGACTTCGGAGTCAACCCGTTTGGGGTTCCCACCTGTGTCTGTCTCCCACTGAAAGGGGAGAGATGTAACGGAATGAACCATGACAGACTGAGATTCTTCTATGTCTAGGGTCACCTTATGTCCACTAGGGCCATAGGGTGACAAAGAAATTATATCATGCTTTGAAATCTATCCGGTGGGAATCTGTCCGCCCGACATGTCTGCTGGTTAGTACACTTACCAGCAGACATGTCGTCCCGCTCCGCCGCCGCACCGCCGCCGAATAGATTCAGCGCATGCGCGGAAGTGTTTTACTTCCTGGTGCGGTGATGTGACGGCGTCAACATCACCGCCACGTCACCGACACGTCAGCGCGCTCTCTGCTGGCGGGGATTTTGGTTTGCTCGTGTGTACACGCGAGCAAACCAAAATCCCAGCAGACAGATTTGTTCAAATCTGTCGGACGGACAGATTTGAACAAATCTGTCCGCTCATGTGTATGGGGCCTAAGACTGCGATTGTGTTATGCTAAAGGTTAATTGAATTCTATTCATACAGGAATGTATTGAGGCTCAGGTGTGATTGTATTTAGAAATGTAATGTATCTCGTCAGTAGCGATGCCGACATGTCTACCTTGTAACTGGCCATAGTTATGTGGACGGAGGTCAAGGCATTGTGTAATTGTATTTTGAAATGTCTTTTAGAATATGATTGAAGCCCTCCCATGGTGTGAATAGGGGGGTGGAGATGGCATTGTCCTGTGATTACCTGTAACATCTTGTACTTTATAAATAAGCTGGAAAGAAACCATTAAAGTGTTCATATCTTTGAAACCAAGTACAGAGCTGAGTCTCGTCTTGATTATGGGAATTGATATGGATCGTGTATGCAGTATTGTCGGAGTGTGTCGGATAAGCTTGTCGTGTTCGTAAACGGTGGTGACCGTTACAGACCCCACATCGGTTAGTAACTATAGGCCGATTTCCTTGCTAAACGTAGATATAAAGTTATACGCCAAGATCTTAGCCTCCCCTCTTGCACTTTTCTTGCCATCCCTGATAGGGGGAGATCAAGTTGGATTTATCCCTGGTAGGGAAGCCTGGGATAACACGATCAAAGCCCTAAATATACATCACTGGATTACAACACACAACCAAGAGGGTTTTTTCCTGTCATTAGATGCAGAGAAGGCGTTCGACAGGCTGGCATGGGACTACCTGGAAGCTGTCCTGAGACATATTTTTTTCCGGGATCGAATGTTCAATGCCATCATGTCCCTTTATACAACACCGACTGCCAGGGTCCATGCAAATGGCCACCTGTCGAACGCCTTCTCTATTAGCAACAGGACGAGGCAGGGTTGTCCACTCTCCCCAATTCTATTCGTCCTAACCCTTGAATCTTTCCTCCAATGTCGGACTAAGATGGCTGCATTTGCCGATGACATACTGTTATTCCTGAAGGAACCCCACATCTTGATTCCGAACCTTCTAGAAGAACTGAAGCTATTCAATGACATTTCCAATTTCAAGATTAATTTTGCCAAATCTCAGGCCCTAAATATCTCCCTCTCACAGGAAACAATAGAGCAATGCAAGAACAATTTCCCCTTTAAATGGAAACATGACCAGATTAAATATCTAGGGATACATCTTACGGCTAGACTTTCGGACCTATTCTCCAAGAATCGCCTACCCATCCTCAAAACCATTACGGGTGACCTAAATAAATGGAATAAACCACATTTCTCTTGGTTTGGAAGGGCAGCGATCCTCAAGATGAATATACTACCCCACATTTTATTTATCTTGCAAACCTTACCCATAAGGCCGTGTACACACAAGTTATCTGATGAAAACGGTCTGACAGACCGATTTCATCGGATATGTCTCCTGGGGATTTTGGTCTGATGTGTGTACACACGATCAAACCAAAATCCCCGCGGACGGACAGCGTGGTGACGTGGCGGTGACGTTGACGCCGCCACGTCACCGAACCAGGAAGTAAAATACGTCCACGCATGCGTCGAATCCATTCGGCGCATGCGGGGGATTTATGTCCGCTGGTTAGGCGTACTAACCAGCGGACATGTCGGACGGACGGGTTTCCAGCAGATAAGTTTTGAAGCATGCTTTAAAACTTGTCTGCTGGAAAAACCTGTCTGCTAGCCCGTACACACGGTCGGATATGTCCTCTGAAACTTCCCCCAACTTTTTTTCAATCTTACAGACGAATATGTACTAATTTTTTATGGAGACAGAAACGACCCAGAGTAGCTTATGATCAGTTAAAGAAACCAAAACCAAAGGGAGGCATCGGGTTACCAGATCTTAAGGTATACTATTGGGCCTGCCACCTCTCCAGAATTGTAGATTGGTCAATTCACGGCCAGAGTAAAGACTGGGTCGCTCTTGAACACACATTTTCTTCCCTGCCACTACGATCCTTGCCTTGGATCCTTCCCAAGCACACCCCGAAAAAGCTGAATGCACACTCGCTCATTGCCCCGACACTTAGCTGCTTCAAGGAAGCCTGCTGAAAGTTGCGTTTATCTTCGACCCCTGGCCCCCTTACTCCCTTAAAGCTCAACCCAGCATTCCCACCGGGTATGTCCATAAACTTTCTGAGGGAGACCTGGCAGCACTCAGAAGTTCTAGCGCATCACTTCTTCCGTTCAGGCACTTTTCTGGATCGTTCTTCCTTATCGGCCAATACTGACAAAATTGCTTTTCCTCTCTGGGCATATTTCCAGATCAGACATTTCCTAAAAGAAGCTGACCGTATGTCCTTTGTCTCGCATCGTTTCACACCATTTGAACAGCTTTGCTCTAGCTCTGCACCACAGCAACATATGATATCCACCATCCACAACATCCTCACCTCAGACAGCTAATTGAGAACTAACAAAGCCTGCTTAAACTGGGATAGAGACCTACAGATAGAACTTACAGATGCACAATGGGAACGCATATCCACGATAATTCATAAGGGCTCTCTTAATGTCTCGATACAGGAAAACAACTATAAAGTCTTAATGCGCTGGTACAGAACCCCGGTTATCCTTAACAAATATAATCCCGCCCTTTCAGACAAATGTTGGAGATGCTCTAGTGATGTAGGTATTCTAGAACATATCTGGTGGTCCTGCCCCTTAATTCAGCCGTTCTGGACCCGAATCCGGGAACTGATATCGCAAATTTCCACATACACCGTAGAACACTCCGCAGCACAGTTTCTCCTGCATTCGGACTTGCCAACTCATCAATACTGCAAAACGCTACTACCTTTCCTGATAAACGCGGCCAAACTATGTATCCCTATCTATTGGGGAACAACACATGTCCATACCATCCCTGATTGGCTCAAACGTGTTGGAAAAATTGCTGAGGTGGAAGAATTAATCTCCATAGCCAAAGATTGCCCAACCAAATTTTCACACACTTGGGCTTGTTGGACCCACTTTCGCACCACAGACAACTACAAACTGCTGATGAACCAAACAAATACGACCCACTCACCTCCAGATGACTGAACCCCTGGGATGACTCTACTGTTACATTTTGTAGGCTAAACTCTAAAAGAAAAAAAAGAAAGAAGGAAAACATGTAACATTTGGCCCCCCTCCCTTACACAAGGGAAGATTGAAGGGGAATTATTTTCAAATTTATCCTGACAAATATACTTTTAATTATCTACAAACTTTCTTTATTCGCAGTACTCCAACCCTCGTAGGCTGGTGGAGGAGACTGGGAGGTACCCCCTACCTGTCCCCTTCCACTCCAGATTCCCCACCTCACCATGTATATGCATATGGTTATGTATACATGCTGATGTTTCTTTACTTACTATAGTCTCCCCCCCCCTTTTTTTTTTTTCTCTTTCTCTCTCTCTCTCCTCCTTTCTTCGTTCTCTTCCTTTCCTCTTCTTATTTCTGATCTTATTCTCCTTTCCTCCATCTCCTACCCTGTTCTCCCCCCTATTCCTATCCTCCCCCCCCCTACCCTTGAGGAGTCACAGCTTTTTCATTCAATACCGATACCATACCGACTTCAGCTACTGGACTATTGAGAGGTTGTATTTACTCCAAGTTGGTTAATACCCCAGGAACTAGTACACCCCCACCTCCATCCGTGAATTACGCCTAAGTATAGTTTGATATCAGATGGGCACAATGCCACTGTGTAAAGCTTGAGCACCATGCTAGCCATTTTTAACTATAGCTCATGTCCCAACTAGTTTCCATTATGTTGATTAAAGTTGTAATTCCTCTGTAATCAATATTGTATGCTAGTTCTGATCTTCACTGCTGTAAAACCTGCCGTTTTATATCAGACTCCTTGTTCAAATGTTTTGTAAACCTCACTTTGTTTACCAATAAAATTATTATGGAAAACAAAAAATGTGCCTATAGTTCTATTTTAAAATAGCCTGCAATGCCAAGCTGAAGTTTTTAAAGCTAGAAAAATATTTTATTGTAACAAGAAGTATAGACTGCATTATACATACTAGGGGGAGTACAACTGGGGGGATCCGTAGTGGAGAAGGATATGGGGGCTTTAGTTGATCATAAGCTCAACAATGGCATGCAATGCCAAGCTGCGGTTTCCAAAGCTAGCAAAGTCCTTTCTTGTATTAAGAGAGGTATGGACGAGAGAGAGAGAGAGAGAGAGAGAGAAAGAGAGACAGTTTTTCCCCTGTACAAATTATTAGTAAGGCCTCATCTGGAATATGCACTTCAGTTTTTGGCACCAGTTCACAAAGAAGATATTCAGTAGGAGGGCATCCAGGATGCGGGAGCGTTTTGAATGTTTTTACTTTTTAGGTGGGTGGGCGCCATGATCGACGATGGATTTACATCAAGGGACATTTTAAATTTTTTAATAAAGGAATTGTCAAAAACTTTACTCTACTTCTACTATGTACCCAATACTTATTCACAGAGGGAGGGGCAGGTATCTAGGGGCTCCCTTGTTAAAGGGGGCTTTAAGACTTCCAGAAGCCCCCACCCGCAGGCCCCCACAACCACTGACCACGGTTACGGGGATGAGAACCTATTTAAGAAATATCAAAGCGCAAAGCAGGCATTCGGAGGTAGGCCTACTAGGAGGAGGGAGCGTTTTTTATTTATTTTTATTTTTTAAGGTCGGCAGGTGGTGTGATTGATGATGAACTCACATCAAAATACTTTTTTTTTTTTTAGGTATTGTCAAAAATTTGTCTCTTGTGTTTATTACTTCTTGACACTTTTTTTGGTGATTGGGTAGGGGTACTATGTGCTCGATACTCATTCACATGAGGGGGGGATCTGGGGGCTCCTTTGTTAAAGGGTGTTTCCAAATTATGATAAGCCCCCTGCCCAGAAGACCCCCTTTATTAAAATAGGAAAAAGATGCTTTGGGGCAGGAGGGGCCACATGCCACCCTTTTGAGGACATGTGGCCTGGTATGGTTCATAAAGGGGTGCACTCACCCCCTTATCTGACCTGCCAGGCTGCATGCCCAGAGAAGGGTCTGGTACAGATTTTAGGGGCATCTAAATGTTGGAGTGGGGTTCCCCTCCAATCCATACCAGATGCAAAGGGCCTGGTATGGACCGAGGGGACCCCCACACCATATTTTTTTCTTTTTTTTATCAGCATTTTCTTTTATTGTTCAGCTGTCAGTGGGGAAACCCATTGACAGCTGATGACTCATCGGTTGTTAACCGATTGCCGACCAGCCGCCGCAGTAATACGGCGGCAGGTCGGCACTGCTGCGCGAGAGCCCGTAGCTCTACGTCGCGCCTTTCGCGGCCACTAGGGGGCGCGTGCGCGCCGCCGGCGGCCCGCGCGCGCGCCCCCCGCTCGCCCCCGAGTCCCGTGCGTGTGCCCGGCGGGCACGATCGCCGCCGGGCACACGCGATTGCTCGTTACAGAGCGGGGAACGGGAGCTGTGTGTGAAAACACACAGCGCTCGTTCCTGTCAGCGGGGGAAACGCTGATTTTCTGTTCATACAATGTATGAACAGAAGATCAGTGATTCCCCCTAGTAAGTCCACCCCCCATACATGATTCCCCCTAGTAAGTCCACCCCCTAGTAAGTCCACCCCCCATACAGTTGAGCTTATGATCAAATAAGCCCCCTGCCCAGAAGACCCCCTTTATTAAAATAGGAAAAAGATGCTTTGGGGCAGGAGGGGCCACATGCCACCCTTTTGAGGACATGTGGCCTGGTATGGTTCATAAAGGGGTGCACTCACCCCCTTATCTGACCTGCCAGGCTGCATGCCCAGAGAAGGGTCTGGTACAGATTTTAGGGGCATCTAAATGTTGGAGTGGGGTTCCCCTCCAATCCATACCAGATGCAAAGGGCCTGGTATGGACCGAGGGGACCCCCACACCATATTTTTTTCTTTTTTTTATCAGCATTTTCTTTTATTGTTCAGCTGTCAGTGGGGAAACCCATTGACAGCTGATGACTCATCGGTTGTTAACCGATTGCCGACCAGCCGCCGCAGTAATACGGCGGCAGGTCGGCACTGCTGCGCGAGAGCCCGTAGCTCTACGTCGCGCCTTTCGCGGCCACTAGGGGGCGCGTGCGCGCCGCCAGAGGCCCGCGCGCGCGCCCCCCGCTCGCCCCCGAGTCCCGTGCGTGTGCCCGGCGGGCACGATCGCCGCCGGGCACACGCGATCGCTCGTTACAGAGCGGGGAACGGGAGCTGTGTGTGAAAGCACACAGCGCTCGTTCCTGTCAGCGGGGGAAACGCTGATTTTCTGTTCATACAATGTATGAACAGAAGATCAGTGATTCCCCCTAGTAAGTCCACCCCCCATACAGTTAGAACACAAATAGGAACACACTTAACCCCTTCCCCGCCCCCTAGTGTTAACCCCTTCACTGCCAATGGCATTTTTATAGTAATCCAATGCATTTTTATAGCATTGATCGCAAAAAAAATGCCAATGGTCCCAAAAATGTGTCAAAAGTGTCCGAAGTGTCCGCCATAATATCGCAGTACCGAAAAAAAACGCTGATCGCCGCCATTACTAGTAAAAAATATAATAATAATAAAAATGCCATAAAACTACCCCCTATTTTGTAAACGCTATAACTTTTGCACAAACCAATCAATAAACGCTAATTGCGATTTTTTTTACGAAAAATATGTAGAAGAATACGTATCGGCCTAAACTGAGGAATTTTTTTTATATATTTTATATATTTTTGGGGGATATTTATTATAGAAAAAAGTAAAAAATATTGCATTTTTTTCAAAATAGTCGCTCTGTTTTTGTTTATAGCGCAAAAAATAAAAACCGCAGAGATGATCAAATACCACCAAAAGAAAGCTCTATTTGTGGGAAAAAAAGGACGCCAATTTTGTTTGGGAGCCACGACGCACGACCGCGCAATTGTCAGTTAAAGCGACGCAGTGCCGAATCGCAAAAAGTGCTCTGGTCTTTGGACAGCAATATGGTCCGGGGCTAAAGTGGTTAAGAAGAATGCGGCCAGCTTCCTGGCCCTGCTCCCTAACAACCAGCTTACACTGTGGCCTAATTGGTCAAAGCTTTGTCAACTCAGGGTGCAGTATGCACTGTGCAGCGCTCAGTGCATTGCAGGGTGTTATTCAAGGTGAACACCCTGCAAATTTAGGCATTCAAACTCATGCTTGGCCCGGATCAATTTCTCATTCCTTCTGTATAGCAATGTTTACCATGTGAGGACTATAAATATTCATTATGGAATGTGGTCTGTGTAGTTTATTTGTGGGAAGTTCCCTATGCCCGGTGTGGATGATGACGTGTTATTAATATTTCTTGGACAATTTTTTTTCTTGTAGTATACTGTATATTATCATTAATAAAGGATTGGTATATTTATAACTAGTCTGTGCAACTCAGTATGTTGATATATTTGATTAATATTTTGTTAAGTGAGCAGGGTTGAAGTCCTAGTCAGGCTTTTATTGTTTTTCTCTTGTATTGATGCCTTCCCATATAAGCAAATTAAGTATTCCACATTTTTGGTTTGAGTGTCCATAAGTATTCTTTATTTTTTTTGAGATCCCCAAATGTAATGTCTGTTCAAAAGGAGAACTATCATGTCCTAATGCCAAGTTTTTCTTTCATTACACCAACATTCTAAGTATAATTGTAGACATATTGGGGTCAATTCACAAAGAGAAACGTTATTGGTTTTCTTCAGGTGTTAAATTAGCACTCCTTATTTAACGCTAGCAAACATGGTATTCACGAAAGCTATAATCGTTATTTAACACAGTCGTTATGGTTTTCAACTGACTCTTTATCCAAACATTATGCTAACTACTCAGACGTTATTATTAAGATTCGGGACGTTAAAATAACTCTTAAGATCGTTAAATAATGCTGGAGAGATGCATTCTGGGAGCAGAAGGGGAGGAGAACAGCTGCATGTGGAAAAGAGCAGATACAGAGAGAGAGAGAGAGAGAGACACAAGCAATACACATGGAGATTGAGCATGTGGTGTGCAAAACTTCTAGTGTGTGCTTTTCTAAAGCCATGTGTATTTCCTCATACAGAGAATAAATCATGGGAGATGATAATCGGAATTTAGCTATCACCTGGGTTTCAGAAAAGTCATCCAAAATAGTATGTGAACGGAATACACGTTTATAAATCTGAACAACATTCTAACGTGTTCTTCTTCGCCTCTGGATAATTTTAAGTTCAAATAGAGCACGGTTCTAGCTTGCCCAACACTACACTACACTACAAAAATCGCCAAAAGCTTCCTCTAACAACAAAATATCGCCTGGGAAATGTCATAACGCCACCCTCAGGGAGGTGTTAATTTAACGATTGCTTAACGATTGATAACTGTCAAAAAAATCTTTGTGAATTGCACTTCTGTACATATTTAACGATTTGACTCTTTTACCACTTAAGGACCGCCTACTGCACATTTACGTCGGCAGAATGGCACGGCTGGGCACATCAACGTATATATACGTTGATTTTAGTACCCAGCCGTGGGTCGCGGGCGCGCACCCGCGACCCGGTCCGAAGCTCCAGGACCGGGACCGCGGGATTCCCGGACCTGATCGCCGCTGCAGTGCGGCGATCCGTCCCTGGAGCGGAAGAACGGGGAGAGCCGTGTGTACACACGGCTTCCCCGTGCGTACACACGGCTTCCCCGTGCTTCGATGACGCGATCGATGACATCACACCTACAGTTGTAAACACAACACATAGGTCACACATCCCCTACAGCGCCACCTGTGGTTAACTCCCAAACTGCAACTGTCATTTCCACAGTAAACAATGCAATTTAAATGCATTTTTTGCTGTGAAAATGACAATTGTCCCAAAAATGTGTCAAAATTGTCCGAAGTGTCCGCCATATTGTCGCAGTCACGAAAAAAATCGATGATCGCCGCTATTAGTAGTAAAAAAAAAATTATAAAAATGCAATAAAACTATCCCTTATTTTGTAAACGCTATAAATTTTGCGAAAACCAACCGATAAACGCTTATTGCGATTTTTTTTACCAAAAATACATAGAAGAATACGTATCGGCCTAAACTGAGGAAAAAAAATGTTTTTTTATATATTTTTGGGGGATATTTATTATAGCAAAAAGTAAAAAATATTGCATTTTTTTTTAAATTGTCGCTCTATTTTTGTTTATAGCGCAAAAAATAAAAAACGCAGAGGTGAGCAAATACCACCAAAAGAAAGCTCTATTTGTGGGGAAAAAAGGATGCCAATTTTGTTTGGGAGCCACGTCGCACGACCGCGCAATTGTCAGTTAAAATGACGCAGTGCCGAATCACAAAAAGGGGCAAGGTCCTTTACCTGCATTTTGGTCTGGGTCTTAAGTGGTTAAAATAACGATTTGAATCTTTAAAATAACGATTTGACTCTTTAATAAGGATCCACACCTTAAAATATCGGTTCTGTGTAGGGAAACGTTATTTGATGATTTTTCAAAGCGTTAAATCGTTTAGTGAATTGAACTAGCTTCAATAACGTGCAAAATCGTTAAAATAACACTCGCAATCTGAAAATAAAGCTTTGTGAATTGACCCCATTGTATCTTCTTAGATGATAAACAGTGCAAATATCTTCTGAAATACTAAGTAAAATAACATGCATCATTAGATGTATATGGGTTAACTAATAGGCTGGGTAATTGGTTGTAAATGGTTATCACATCTACTAAATCTAGTTTTAAAGAGACCATAAAGTACATCTGCTTAAATGACCATTTACCTTAAAATATATTGTAATGAAAATAGTATTTGAATACTGTATATGAAAATGTGTAATACCTAAACAAAATCCAGTTTTTTTTAGTGCACACATATGGAGAAAATACTATATTATTTTGTTTCTCTTAATTTAATAATAAATACTTTTATAATTTGACTACATTTATGATTGTGAATCTATACATACTGTATAGAAATATATGTTAGATAACAGTTGCACAAATACACAGCCAAAATCTATGGGGCAGATTCACAAAACAATTACGCCTGTCTAACTGGTGTTAGACAGGAGTAATTTCAAATTTCCCGCGGCGTATCACTAGTTTGAATTCTCAAACCATGATACGCCGGCTTCGGGCTTCGATCCGAGAGGCTTACGTCTTCGTAAGCCTTCGGATCTACGCTGCCATCTATTTGCGGCGGCTGGGAGGAGTTCGCGTCGTTTTAATGCGTCGGGATATGCTAATGTGTTTTTACGGGGATTCACGAACAAACGAGCGAGCGGCGCAGTCGTTTTCGTCTATTTTTTTATACGTAAAGTTAGAGCAGCTTTTTGCTGCTCTAACTTTACGTAGCCCATGTTAAGTATGGCCGTCGTTCCCGCTTCGAATTTATTTAATTTTTTTTTTTTATTTACGTAACTCGTCGGGACGTGGATCGCCCGTAAAGTACGCTACATAAACAACGAATGACGTCACGACGTGATTTCGCGCAATGCATGGCGGGAAATTTGCGAACGGAGCATGCGCAGATCGATCGCCGCGGGAACGCGCCTAATTTAAATGTTTCACGCCCCCTACTCGTCTATATGGATTGCGACGGGAGAAATACACTACGCCGCCGTCGTTTACCGTAGAAAATCTACCTGAATTCCACGTAGAGCAAGGTAAAAAACGGCGGCGTAGCGTATTTCTGCTACGCTACGATAATCCATTTCTCTGTGAATCTGCCCCTATATTCTTAAAAATGTTTGAGACAAAAATGACTTACCATCATAATGAGCAAAGACAATTTATTCTTGTTCCAGTATCCGTCTATTTGCAAATCAAGATTAAGAACTCTATTAAATATCTGAGCTATTTTATAATCCAGTGATTAAAGAGGATAATGTGGGAATCTATTTTATATTAGAAGTAGAAAAGTTTTTTACTCAACATGAGCTTTCCAATATTAAACCATTCCAGTGTATTTTTATGTATCAGCCATATAGAATACATTTATAAAAATACCTAAAGCTAATTAATATTTAGCTTAAAAGCACCCATTATGTACATTTTGTGATACGACTCATTTACATAGTAATCTGCAATATATTGTACTGTACAACCAATTTTTGTTAACCCCTTAATTGCAAGAGGTAATTTTAAGCTTAAATTTAGCAGTATCAGTACACATTTGTTAATTTGAAGAAATCTTGATTGTGTGCATTTTCCCTATTAGTTTTATCCTTGAATAACAACGTTTTTTTTTTTTTTTTTTTTTAATTAAATAGCTCACACTCTGTAATATGTCAGTGACAGAATCGTCTCAAAACAGAGAGCCCACACAAGTATTACACAATATTAACATTTTCTAAAAAGCTCTCCTGGTTAGTGGCCATTAATCAGCTTTTAGGCAACATTTAGAGACTATGGGGTAGATTCACATACAACGGCGCATATTTATGCCGCCGTAGCGTATCTCTTTTACGCCTGCGTATCGCGGAGAGGCAAGCATGGAATTCACAAAGTAAATGCTCCCAACATTGCACCGGCGTAGCCTATAGTTGTAGGCGTAACCCTTACGAATATCGCTTAAAACATGTGCCGGGCGCAAGTGCGATTGTGAATCGACGTATCTCCCTCATTTGCATATTTGCATCGAAAATCAATGGGAGTGCCAAATGCATCCAGCGTAACTATGCGCCCACTATACACTGGCGTAGGCAAGTTACGTCGGTCGGATGAAGTCAGTTTTTAGGCATATCTTAGTTCTGTGGGCACGGCGCACAGATACGATGGCGTAAGTGCTTATTGAATCCGGGCCTATGACTTCGAAACACAGCACATGCATTTTCTGCTAAATTATTAATCTGCTAAATGTAGCATGTGTATGGTACGTTATACAGTCTGCCATGTACTTGGTCTGAGGCCGATTTGACAAGAGGGCTTCCCCTTGTGGCTAAGTACCAAGCACCCCTGAAGGTTAGAACAGGGAGTGCTAGGCTCAAAGAAGCATGGGTGCGGTTTTTGTAGATCTGCTGGAAGCTACTTGCAGTACAGAAGAACTGGATAGCTGTCAGCTTGTCTGTCAGGAAAGATGACAGGACCTCTGCAGCACCTGTAGATGTAGTGGAACCAAGGCAGCGACCATAGGCAAGAAATAGGCATGATCAGGCTGGTAGGACCGAGGAAGTGTAGTCACGATGGAAACCAAAGTCATACACAGGAAGGCAAGCCAGGGAGTAGGCAGATGCATGGTCAAGAACAGAGCCAAGGTCATTCACAGGGATGACATTGAGCAGGCAGATGAGTAGTCAAGAGCAAGCCAGAGTCAAAAGTAAATAGTAGAGCAAGAGAAGCAGAGTCCTTAGAGCTACCTGGGTTCAAAACCAGGAATCAGGCAGCAGAGCAGTCCAGAGGTAAACAGGGTCAGTAACAGTTAATCTAAAGAATTACCTTGTAAACAAATTGACTGTAAGCTCGACTGTTGGCTTTATATACTCATGATAAAAGCAATAAAAAAATAAATGATAAAAAAAAAAAAAAAGAATTCAGGAAACACAGGGGCAAGGAGTACTGGTAGCTGAAGATCATTCAGCAAAGTCCAGCAAAGTTCAGACACTGACCGTATCCAGGGTTTTGGTGCGAGTTCTGCCAGAAGATGTTACATAGTTACATAGTTAGCCAGGTTGAAAAAAGACACAAGTCCATCCAGTTAACCATAAAAATAAAAATAAACAAACAAAATAAAAACACAGTACAATCCTATACACCCAACTCCATACCCACAGTTGATCCAGAGGAAGGCAAAAAACCCTTAGCAGAGCGATGAACCAATTTGCTACAGGAGGGAAAAAAATTCCTTCCTGATCCCCCGAGAGGTAATCGGATTTACCCTGGATCAACTTTACCTACAAATCTTAGTACTCAGTTATATTACGTGCATTTAGGAAAGAATCCAGGCCCTTCTTAAAGCAATCTACTGAGCTGGCCAGAACCACCTCTGGAGGGAGTCTCTTCCACATTTTCACAGCTCTTACTGTGAAGAAACCTTTCCGTATTTGGAGGTGAAATCTCTTTTCCTCCAGACGTAAAGAGTGCCGCCTTGTCCTCAGTGTTGACCTCAAAGTGAATAACTCAACACCAAGTTCACTATATGGACCTCTTATATATTTGTACATGTTGATCATATCCCCCCTTATTCTCCTCTTCTCAAGAGTGAATACATTCAGTTCTTCTAATCTTTCCTTATAGCTGAGCTCCTCCATGCCTCTTATCAGTTTGGTTGCCCTTCTTTGCACTTTCTCCAGTTCTCCGATATCCTTTTTGAGAACTGGTGCCCAAAACTGGACTGCATATTCCAGATGAGGTCTTACTAATGATTTGTACAGGGGCAAAAAATGGAGTTACACTTACCGGTAACGTCCTTTCCAGTAGTCTTTCAGGACAGCCACAATAGAGAGATAGGCTCCTCCTCTTCCTTAGGAAACACTGCACAGCCTTTAAGAACTCTCCTCCCCCTGCCAGACCTCAGTTTTTATACGAGCACCTCCGGTCAGCTGGGGAGACACAAGAACATGTTAGTAATCCATCATTAAACATCATACTATGTTCCTGTATTAAACAAACCTTCCATAACTTCGGGTGGGTAACCAGGGCTGTCCTGAAAGACTACTGGAAAGGACGTTACCGGTAAGTGTAACTCCATTTTTCCCTTCTCGTCTTTCAGGACAGCCACAATAGAGAGGATAATCGAGTACTCACCAACTAGGGCGGGACTATGGCTTGCAGGACCTTTCGCCCAAAGGCCTGGTCGCCTGCCGACACCAAGTCTACTCTATAATGTTTGATGAAGGTGGTGTAGCTGGACCAAGTTGCTGCCTTGCATATTTGTTCTGGCGTGGCTCCAGCGTTTTCAGCCTGGGAAGCAGCCACTGCTCGTGTAGAGTGTGCCTTAATTCCTGTAGGGACCTCTTTACCAGACAAGGCATATGCTTGTTCAATAGCTAGTCTAAGCCATCTAGCGATTGTGCGCCGAGATGCTTTCTGTCCTTTCTTAACTCCAGAAAATAAAACAAAAAGAGATTCTGACTTCCTAAAATCTTTGGTCAGCTCTAAATAGTGTAGGATGCATCTCCTGACGTCCAACTTACTAAACCTAACTTCCCTTTCACCTGAGGGATTAGTGCAAAACGAGGGTAGCACCACCTCCTGACGCCTATGGAATCTAGAAGATACTTTGGGTAAAAAGGCCGGATCAGTCTTGAAAACAACTCGATCCGGAAAAACAATACAAAAAGGGGGTCTAACTGACAAGGCTTCTATCTAGCTGACCCTCCTAGCAGTGGTCACTGCAACCAAAAAGACTGTCTTTAGAGTCAACTCCCTCAACAGACATCCGTCCAGGGGTTCAAAGGGAGACCCTGTTAGGGCCTGAATAACTAAGGATAAATCCCACCTGGGGAAGGGGGGCCCCTGGGACGGTCTCTGTCTAGATAATGCTCTGAAGAACCTGATTACCCAGGGGTTATTGGCCTGTGGACTCTCTAGATATACACTAAGGGTGGAAACTTGACCCTTATGGGTACTGACTGAAAGACCCTTATCTGCCCCACACTGTAGGAACTCCAATACTGAAGAGGGGTTCTGCACTGAACAGGAATATTCTAGGCACCACGCATTAAAGCGAAGCCAGACCCTCCTATAAATAGAGCGGGTTTCCTTCTTCCTGCTACTAAGAAGGGTGGCAGTTAACCTTTCAGAAAACCCTTTAGACCTTAGCAAGGTCTCTTCAGTAACCACGCCGCTAGGTTCCACCTGTGTGGGTGTGGGCAAAGGACTGGACCCTGCGAGAGAAGATCCCTTCTAGATGGGAGGAAGAAGGGAGGTTCCATGGTCAGTTGTTTGAGGACCGAGAACCAAGCCCTTTTCGGCCAGTGAGGTGCCACTAGAATCAGAGAGGTGTTCTCCAGTTGGAGCTTTCTTAAAACTGCCGGTAGAAGCACTGGAGGTGGGAAGGCATAACAAATCCTGAACCTCCAGCTCTGGGACAGGGCATCTACCCCCCTTGCTCTCTCTCCTTTGTTCCGGGAGAAAAAACAAGGGGTTTTCGTGTTTTCCTTTGACGTGAATAGGTCTACCTCCGGAGATCCCCATCTCCTGACTAGGAGATGAAAAACTTCCTGACTGAGACCCCACTCGCTCTCTCTCAGTTGACTTCGGCTGAGGAAATCTGCCGTCTTGTTTTCTATTCCTCTTAGGAAGATCGCTGATAATGACATGGTGTTTGCTTCGGCCCAGTGAAGAATCCCTGATGTAATGGCCGACAGGACTACACTTCTCGTGCCGCCCTGCTTGTTCAGATAGGCCACAGCCGAAGCATTGTCCGACCGCACCTGGACGTGGTGACCCTGAAGCTCTTCCTGGAAGAATCTGAGGGCTAGACTGACCGCCATCAGCTCCTTCCAATTGGAGGACTTCCCCAACTCGGCATCTTTCCATACGCCCTGCGCTGGAAGGGACCCTAAGTGAGCCCCCCAACCTCTGCCGCTTGCGTCCGTGGTTACCACCTGAGGAACCGGAATATGCCATAGACGACCCTGCGATAAATTGGAAATCTTCCTTCACCACCAGAGGGACCTCTTTACCTGGGTTGGGACCTGCACTAGGGTATCTAGCCGCTCCAGATAGTGATCCCAGATTTTCAGGAGGAAAGCTTGCAGGGGCCGAAAGTGAAGGCCTGCCCATTGGACAGCCGGAAGGGTGGACGTAAGCAGGCCCAGGGTCGACATCAGGGACCTGATCGACACTTGCCGACTGCCCTGTAGGGTGGCCACCGCTCTGTCTAATTTCAGGGCCTTCTCTTTGGGGAGAAAGACCCTTAGGAGGGTGGAGTCCAAAAGGTACCCTAAGTAAGAGATTTGTTGAGACGGTGACAGGCTGGATTTTTCTAAGTTTAACAGCCACCCTAGACCCGATAGAGTTCTCTTGGTTAATTCCAGATCTCTGGATAGTTGTTCTGGAGAAGCCGCAAAAAGAAGCAGGTCGTCCAGGTAGGCTATGATGCCTACTTCCTGGAGACGCAGAAATGCTATGGGTTCTGCCAGGACCTTGGTGAACACGCGGGGTGAGGAGGATAGACCGAATGGCAAAGCCTGGAACTGAAGATGCATCACCTCCCTTCCTAGGTCTATCGCTAGGCGTAGATACCTCTGAGACCCCTCTGCGATGGGTACGTGCAGGTACGCGTCCCTGAGGTCCAGGGAGACCATAAAGCAATTCTGTGGAAGGAGGGCCCTGACTGTAAAGATTGATTCCATACGGAACTTTTTGTATGTGATGGACTTGTTTAGGGGTTTCAAGTTTAGGATTAACCTGTACCTCCCTGAGGGTTTCCTCACCACAAAAATGTGTGAGTAAAATCCCTTCCCTTCCTCTGTCGCTGGAACCCTGAGGACCACGTCCTGGTTCTTTAGCTCTTTTAAGGCTCCAATCAGAGCCTCTGATTTTTCCCTGTCTCTGGGAAGTTGAGTGACCAGATATCTTTGGGGGGGAGGAGAAGAGAACTCTAGGAAGTACCCCCTCCTTTTTATCGCCAGGACATACCTGTTGGGGGAAATTGACTCCCACTGTGGGAGGAAGGCCCCCAACATTCCCCCCACCCTGACCTGGGAGTCATTGTTTTTTAGCGGGCTGGTCAGGAGGGCGAAAAATCGCTCCTCTGCCCCTTCCCCTAGGCGTCCAGATTCTCTTCTGAACTTCTGGCTTTGGGACCCCCAAATGCCTTTGGGGACGAAACCCCCTCCCCTTTACTGGAGCTTTACGTCTCTGGGGAAAGGACTTTTTACTGTCAGCTGTACGATCCAAGACTGACTCAAGACCCGGGCCAAACAGGAGATCCCCTGTAAGAGGTATCCCGCACAGCTTGGATTTGGAGGCTAGGTCCCCTGGCCAAGTTTTGAGCCAGAGGGCTCTCCTGGCAGAGTTGGCCAGAGCTGCCGACCTGGCTGACATGCTGGTGGATTCAGCCGAAGCGTCCGCAATGTAAGCGATGCCTCGTAACATTGTAGGGAAGGAGGACAAAATGGTCTCCTTATCCGTCCCAGCCTCAATGTGCTCCTGGATTTTAGAGAGCCAATGTTCTAAATTACGGGCCACCACTGTGACAGCTAATTCTAGCTTGAGGTTCCCAATAACCGAGTCCCACGTTTTTTTCAAGAGGGAATCCATTCTCTTGTCCATTGCATCAGGAAGAGTTCCCATATCCTCAAAAGCCAAGACAGTATTTCTGGATACTTGGGAGAACGCCGCATCCAATTTAGGCACTTTGTTCCAAATGGATGCAGGATCCTCAGAAAATGGGAACCTCCTTTTAAGGGACTGGGAAAAAAAGGGCTTCCTTTCGGGGTCCTGCAACTCCTTTTTGATAGTATCAGTTAGAAGGTTATGTACAGGAAAAACCCTTCTCTTCTGTTCCCCCAGACCTTTGTACATTTGGTCATGAAGGCTAAGAGGTTTACTTTCGGCCTGAATGCCCAGAGTCGTGTAAATGGCCCCTAACAAGTCCTCAACCTCGTCAAGGGACAGTTTATATCTTGAGGGCTTCCTGGACTCCCCGTCCTGGTCCTCATCATCTGACTCTGCCTGAGAACCCGAGGCCACACTCTCCCCTGAGTGTACTGCCTGGGAAGGGCCTGCAAAATCAACTGTCGTTGCTGTATGATCAGGTGCGACATGAGAAAGAACCTGTTCAACTGATTGGGTTGTAACCTGTGTGGGGACAGTGGGAGGTTGCAGCCTTTCAAACAAAGATTTGAAGGAAGCGAAAGTGGAGGAAAGCTCCTTAACAGAGGCTGCTAGGCTACCTTCCTGCTCTTCATCCCTTTCCCTGACCAAGGAGTGAATGCATTCCCTACACAACACTTTGGACCAAGACTCAGGAAGAGTGTCCCTACAGGAGGCACATTTCTTTTTTGAACCGTGATTCTTCCCTGTCTTTTCCAGGCTCTTCTGAAAGACATAGGAACAAGGGGCCCCACACATTAACATACAAAAGAAAAACATTTTTTTTATTTTTTTTTAAAACACAAAAAAAATATGGGTTACAACCCTGGGGAAACTCTAAAAACAGACCCTCCTGCTAGGTTCCCCTATGGTCCCCCCCCCAACCACCAAGGGGGAATATGGGGGGAAAGACAAGGCCTAAGGTTTCAGGACCCCTCCCCAGGGAACTCTTACCTTAGGCTGGCTGGAGGAAGCGTCCTTGGTCGTGCCCCCTTCCGGAGAAGTCACCGACATCCTGGAGTGGTTGCGCTGTGTCAACTTGCCCCAGCAAGCTTCAGACTCCTCCAGCAACCACGCTGGGCCTCTATCAGCGCCGCGACCCGGAACCGGAAGTCGCGGGTCAAAGGGTAAGCTTCCGACGCGCCGTTGATGACGTCACCCGCCACTCGGCCCGCAAATTTTGAAAAAAGTATGCGGACTGTAAAAAACAGGGCGTCCTGGAGGCCTCCCCCACCATGGTCCTGTGGACACGATAGGGGTCCCCCCTCAAGCCAACAGCCGCCCTCGACCAGGCTTGGGGTGCGTTTGGCGGTGAGTACCAGCCAAAAAATAAAAAATATTCCTTAGGAGACCCCTGCTCCTCAGTAGGAGAAAAAAGCCACAGTCCCCTGACTGCACCGGCCTAGGTTCCTCTGCAGTGTCTCCCCACCGGAGGAAACACTAAGAACTGAGGTCTGGCAGGGGCAGGAGAGTTCTTAAAGGCTGTGCAGTGTTTCCTAAGGAAGAGGAGGAGCCTATCTCTCTATTGTGGCTGTCCTGAAAGACGAGAAGGGAAATGATATCTCTATCTCTGGAGTCCATACCTCTCTTAATACAAGAAAGGACTTTGCTCGCTTTGGAAACCGCAGCTTGGCATTGCATGCCATTGCATGCCATTATTGAGCTTATGATCAACTAAAACCCCCAGATCCTCCTCCACTACAGATCCCCCCAGTTGTACTCCCCCTAGCATGTATGATGTATGCATATTCTTAGCCCTTAATTGCATAACTTTACATTTATCAACATTAAACCTCATCTGCCACTTAGTCGCCAACTTAGACAGAGCATTGAGGTCGGCTTGTAAATTGGAGACATCCTGTAAGGACGTTATTCCACTGCAAAGCTTGGTGTCATCTGCAAAGACAGAAATGTTACTTTTGATCTCAGACCCAATATCATTTATAAATATATTGAAAAGTAAGGGACCCAACACCGAACCTTGGGGTACACCGCTGATAACCTTGGACCATTCAGAGTAAGAATCATTAACCACAACTCTCTGAACCCTGTCTTTCAGCCAGTTTTCTATCCATTTACAAACCGATATATCCAATCCTGTAGACCTTACCTTACACATGAGCCGTGTGTGGGGAACCGTATCAAACGCTTTTGCAAAATCCAAGTATACCACGTCCACTGCCACGCCTCTGTCCAGGGTTTTACTTACCTCTTCATGTGCATGAATGTTTGTGCAAATGAGCACAAATGCTCTAGTCGCTGACTTATAATATAAAGACACTTACCTGTCCAGGGATCCCACAATTTCAGCACTCCAAGGTAATTCTTCAATTGGATTTGGGTGCCGGCATTTGTAGTAAGGAAAACAGGAAGTGAAGCCTTAAGGCTTCACAGCTTGTTTGCAACTGCGCATGCACTTTCTGAATGATCCCGCCATCTTCTGCGACCTGTGTATGTCCCAGGAGGCAGCAGGAGGGAGGAGGGGCCAGAAATGTTGTAGAACGCTGATCGGCTAAATTACACGAACGTGGGAGTCACTACCTGTCAAAACCAGGTACCCGATCCCCGATACCCCCATAAAAGTGCCAAATGTGGCAGTGGAGGGGGGGGGGGGTGAAAACAAGTTTTTTTGAGTGGAACTCCAAGTTCAAATGTGCATCTGTCTCTGCCACTATGAAAGAATGACACCCTAGTGAATACACATTTATTTAAAATTATTGCTTAATGCACTATGGGCCAGATTCAGGTACATCTGCGCATTATTGGACCGGCGTAGCGCACCGCCTTTACGTTAGACTTGCGCAATGTAGCTGCGCAATCACCCTATTCTCGTCGCTTTTACGCAGAGAATAGCGCCTGCGCAATGTTATTTCTGAGGCGCAAGGCGGAGTAATACAAATTGGGAAGGACGTGGGTGTGTTACATTGAAATGAGCCGTGACCCCATGCAAATGAAGGGCCGGCCGGCTCGCGCATGTACGCTTGAAGCAGACCATGTCAGCACCTCTATGTGCATGCTCACAACTCGGGAACGGCGCAATCAGTGAAATTGGAAAAGGACTATGGCAAAATCATGAACTACGCAGACAGCATAAATAGACACACACAAACGCACTTCCATTGCAAAAGTACATCCCTTTGTATCCCTCCCTATACAGCAAGGTGCTTTTGTTCCGTTGTTGCGTTGTGATTTGTATTTGTCAGATTTGTGTACTGTGTGATCTTGTGTTTGTTAGAATATTTGTTAGTTATATTTGAAAGTGATTTTTGATAAGTGTTTGTGAGATATTTTGTTTGATATTTTTCTGTTTGTTTGTTTTCTTGCTTGATTGGTCGTGCTTGTTTTTGTGAGTGTTTTTTGTTGACTGGGAGTGATTTTTGGTCAGAGTATGACTGAAAGGAAGAGAAAATTAAATTTTTTCTTTGAGGGAGAAACAAATTCTTGCCCGGGCCATTTGCGACTATGGGCGTTTCCTACATGGCCCGGACAGTGCCAACACCACCCCGGCCAGGAGGAGAGAGATTTTGGACATGATCACTGACCAGGTGAATTCAGCGGAGGAGGGGGAGACACGGAACCGGTCTGGGATTGAGAAAAAGATTAATGACCTCCGGCGTCTGGTCAAAAATAAGCTGGCCAGAATGCATGCCCATGCCAGGGGCACAGGAGGGGGCCCACCATGCCCTGTTAGGCTGACAGCGGAGGAGCGTGCGGTGGCCCAGACCTTTCATAGGCAAGAAGTGGAGGGCCTGCCCGGCTATGACTCAAGTCATGAAGGCGTGATGCCAGGTAAGGTTTTTTTTCCTATCAGGTGTGTAGCATGTGTGGGGGAGGGGGTGAAAGGGAATATGTGGCAAGTGTGTGGATCCTCCAACCTGTGAATGTTTTGTGTCATCCACAGATGTGCAGGAGGGTGCTGGGCCATCTGGCCTGACCGCACCATCCCCAGGACAGGAGCCTAATGAGGCCCCCCCGACAAGGCCGGAGGCCGCGGAGGAGGTTGAAGAGGAGGAGGAGGAGGTTGAGGAGGAGGAGGTTGAGGAGGAGGAGTTTGAGGAGGAGGAGGAGGAGTCCATGTCAGGCACTGGCCTATTGTTTTTGGATGACTCTTCCCCTCTGGCTGGCAGCAGCCAGCCCTCCCTAAGGGGGAGCCCCCCCTCCTCCCCCAACATGGCTCCCCTCCCAAGGGCCTCCCCTTCTCCCCGGCCACAAGCATCAGCTGGAAGCAGGAAGGCGACCCAGAAGACCACTCTGAGAAGGGACCAGTTCCTCCAGACCCGCCATCTGGGACAGGTCAGCCAGACATTGGTGCGGATGGAGGAGAGCCTGTCCTCCATCAAGGATACGCTTGGGAACCTGGACTGCCACTCCCGGGCTTTCACAAACTGCCTTACATCAGCAGCCGTTGGGCAGGATGTGAGGGCACTTACCCAGGCTATCCAGGCCAACACGGCAACACTAGGTGCTGCCCTGGACAAAATAGCCATGGCCTTGGAGGGCAGGCCACCAGGTGGGCAGAGACCAGGGGCTGCTCCTCCTTCCCCCCTCCCATGAGTCTCCCCTGAGGAGCCGGGGCCGTGGCCGGGGGCGACCCAGGCGTGGCTCATGTCAAGGGCACTAATTTGTTTTTCCCCTTTTTTTTGGGGCCTTTTTTTTTTGCTTGAAATTTTTTGATTTTGCTGGTAATTTTTTTATTTTTTTTGGGGGTTGTGAATGCTGTTTGAATGTGGGGGTGACATTCCTGCCGGAAAAGGGGTGTCACCCTCAATTTTGGTGGAGAAGGGTTCCCCAGGACCAGGGAGAAGTGATCCCCAGGTCCGTGTGAATGGTGTATGAATGTACAGTGACATAATTGGAGCCTTGGCATGGCGTTACTGCTCACAAGTCCTGCATGGTGGACTGGTGCCAATCCAATTTGATGAGGATGTGGGGTGTGTGTGATCTAGGTACCACAGTGGTGTGAATGCATGCATTCTCATTGTGCCATGATTAATGTGTGTGTTTAACGTGCAAAGATGCCCAATGTGTGCTGTCTCCTGGCTGCTCTTCTCTCAGAAGACAGGGTATCCTCGGTTAGGGGGGGATTGTCTGGTTCAGGGGTCAGGTCATCACGTAGGTCAATCTGCAGGCCCTTTCTCACTGCGAAGTTGTGCAGCAGGCAACAGGCACCGATGATATGGCACACGAAGTTTGGGGAATACAAGAAGGTACCCCCAGACTTATCCAGGCATCGGAAACGTGACTTCAGGAGGCCAAAGGTGCGCTCCACCACTGCACGTGTTTGGGCGTGGGCTTGATTGTATCTTTCCTCTCCTGGGGTTTAGGGGTTCCGGATAGGAGTCATGAGATGGGGTCCCAGTGGATATGCAGAGTCACCTGTAAGGAAAAACACAGGAGGATGTTAGTCATGCATGTGCCCCTTGTGATGTGTGCATCATGGGGGGGACAGTCATGCCTGCCACCCATGTCACTTACCAACCAGCCAGGTGTCCCCATACACGTTCTGATCGAATTCCATTCGGATGGGGCTCTGATTGTATATGTAGCTGTCATGGCTGGACCCTGGGTGTTTGGCACGGACGTGCCATATGAGGCCTTGGGCATCGACTATCACCTGTACGTTGATGGAATGCCAATGCTTCCGATTTCGGTACATGTGCTCTGTCTCCTGGGGGGGCTGGAGTGCCACATGTGTTCAATCAATGGTCCCCACGGTGCGTGGGAATCTGGCAATTCTGTAGAAATCTGTCATTGCCTTCAGCCGCAGGTCCTCAGTGGTTGGTTTGATGATTTGGTTGGCCATGCGTCTGAGGATTGCAGGGACAACCAGGTGCACACATCTGCTCATGGAGGATTGTGACATTCCAGCCACCACTCCACTTGTTCTTTGAAAAGAGCCACTGGCAAGGAAATGGAGTGTTGCCATGACCTTGACCAATGGCTACACTGCATGTGAGCGTTGTGTTGGGCTGGTGATGTCCTCCTGCAAGGTTGTGGTTAATTCCAGGATGGCATGAGGGGTGAATCTGAAGATGCGATACACCTCAGAATCGCTCATGCCAAAGAGGTCTATGCGTGTGCAGTATATTCTCTCCCGTGCCATCCTCCGTGCCCTCCTCCTTCTTTGCTCATCTAAAGTCAGTAGTATAGCTATGCGCGACGATGCCCCTGGCATGTTGGCATACAGATTGTTGTGCAACACGTGTGACTGCTGAGCTCCTCACTAACAGTGTTGCTTTATCTGACATGTAGACGATTTTTCTCTTTTTAGACCAGCTTTTATATGGTCTAATTTTAGACAGGACATTTTGCTGTTGCGCACACTGCATAGCCTGCGCTGCCCCAACGTTCTTTTGTGGATCCCCGTAAGTCCCTCATTAGCATATTTGACTAGCAAATCAATGGTCTGTCTAGCGCAGTTTTGCGTGGACGGATGCGCCTGTCTAACGAAATTACGCTGGACAAAAAAAAGTAGATTTCTTGCGTATCTCGTTCTGGGGATGCCGTGCATTGAAACGCACATGCACATTTAGACTTACGCCGCGCATCTCCTGTTACGCGGACGTAATCGCTCTGTGAATCTGGCCCTATGTTTCTTATGTCCTGAAGAATGAATGCATGCTGACATAACACTGCACCACTGTAATGTACAGATTTCAGGGCTTGATTTTACTAATACTAAGCGCAAATGAACACTGTGCTAATGTACAGAAACATATGTAATAAAAAAATTGTAAGGCGGCGTACACACGATCGGACATATCCGATGAAAACGGTCCGCGGACCATTTCCATCGGATATGTCCGATCGGGAGTTTGATCCGATGGCGTGTACACACCATCGGATCAAATTCCCCGCCGCCGGAAGGCGCGGTGACGTGGCGGTGACGCGGCGGTGACGTTGACGCCGCCGCGTCACCGCAACGTCACCGCACCAGGAAGTAAAACACTTCCGCGCATGCGCCGAATCCATTCGGCAGCGGCGCGGCGGTGGTGGGAGCCGACATGTCTGCTGGTAAGTGTACTAACCAGCAGACATGTCGGGCGGACAGATTCCCACCGGATAGATTTCAAAGCATGCTTTGAAATCTGTCGGGTGGAGAAATCTGTCCGCTAGCCCATACACACGAGCGGAGATGTCTGCTGAAACGGTCCATCGGACCGTTTTCAGCGGACATATCCCCTCGTGTGTACGCCGCCTTAGAGACTATCTATGTGCTCATACAGAAATGTTTTTGATAGCTGCTCAAATCAACAGTGTTGCACAGTGCTACAGTAAACTTTCACTTTATTTCTTTACAAACGTAAAACTTCTTGGCTTTAAAATATTCTCAAAAATGTAAGCTTTGGTCTTAGAGTATATGAAAGCTTACAGACATGTGTCGTACCTACATTCTGTGTGCGGAGATGGGAGTAAAGCGACGAACGTCAGACCGAAGGTATGTTTTTTACTTGGAACATCAGTGGCCTATACTGCATAGAGATTGAAGGCCTATATGGGGATAACGATTAATAGAGTTTAGACTGTGATGACATTAATATTTTTGTGTTGTGTTTTGTCTTGCAGAAATAATGAATCAATTTCTAGAGAAAGATTTTTTTTAAGCAAATTCATTGATAGATTAAGGGAGCTCCAAAAAAATGGGTAAGGACAGCAGCGCTGGAAACCCTGCTCCCATTTGTGCACACACAGATGCCCCACGCAACCATCCAACAGCTGGATACTAAAATTGGGAAATTGAGAGGGACATACAGAAGTGAGCGCTTTAAGGTCCTGGCTTCTCAGAGGTCAGGAGCAGCAGCAGGGAAGGTATATGTCCCGAAGTTGTGGTACTACAACAGAATGTCCTTTCTAAATGACCACCTTGAAGCAAGGTCATCACTCTCTAGTCTTCCCTCCAATCTTCCCTCCAGTCAAGCTGTGCCTTCTCTGGAGCAAGAATAGCCTTTCATCCTGGAAGAAGAACCGGATGTGGCCATCTGGAGCACGGTATAGTATTGTCTAAACATTTATTGTGATAAAATTAATGCTGTAAAATAGATGTTAATATGGAAAGAAAAACAAAAAATGTTTGATCAAAAAGTGTTTTACATATCAATAGAATGAAAAATGCTGGGGTCTTTTCTATTTATTTACATTCAATTTCCAACAGTCATGAACTGAAAATTGTGTGAGATTGATGAACCCAAAGCTCAAACTATGTCCCTTTTTTAAACACAGGATGAGGTCAGCCAGGATGAGAGGCTGGAAAGTGTCAGGCAGGAGGAGGCGGGCCCACTGTCAGGTAGGAGGAGGCAGGGCCCACTGTCAGGCAGGGGGAGGCAGGGCCAAGAGGCAGAACAATATGTCAGGTGCCTCCCATCCGCCTTACAACAAAAGGGCCAGGAGGGATAGGAGCATGAGTGAGGCAGCCATGGCGCTGATTAAACAGGCACAGGCCACCCTCCAAGAGCCAACCACCCCTGAAGAGGGCTATGCCGCCCTAGTTGGTGTCAAGTTGGTGTCAAGATGAGCCAGATGGTGATGGGCCAACACCTACTATGTGAACCCCTGCTTATAAGCTTAGTAAATAAGGGATTGATGGGTACACTTACCCCAAATACTGCCATTTGTGAGCACGGCCATCCTCCTCCTCCTTTTCCTTCTCCACCTCCTCCAATCCCTTCTCCTCCTCCTGACATGAGTACACCTCCAGAGGCACAGGCTCCAACCAAGCGCACAAGGAAGGCTGCAGAGAAGGCTGCAGGGAAGGCTACCAAGAAGACTAGAAAGTGATTACCTTGCTTTAATGTGGTCTGACAGAAGGCAGGCTGTTGTAGTACCACAGACTTGCGACATATATCTCACTTACTGCTGTTCCTGACCTCTGAGAGTCCAGGACCAGATTGGGGTCTCAAGGTCGCAATTTTAGTGTCCACACAGAGTTGATGTGTGCCCTGGGGTCCCAAGGATGCACAGCAGCAGGTTCTCCAGCGCTGCCTTCTATTTATTTTCCTTATTATATACCAGATTAAAAGGAATTTATTTTTAGCAGGCAGGTAACTTTAAAATAAAAAAAGGTCTAAATTAAAAAGGGACAGATAACACCAAACAATCTCCTTGAAGGTAAAAAAAAAGAAGATAATAATGTTTAAATTGTGGTAACTTGACACAACAAAATTAAAAATCAAATCATGGAGATCACTAGAAATTAAATAATAATTTAAAATGCAGATCTGTATTAAATATATATATATATATATATATATATATATATATATATATATATATATATATATATATATATATATATATATAAAACTATACTATAAAATAATAAAAATAAATTCATGAGATCAGCATTAAAAATGTTGCAAAAAGTTAGTCAGAACTCTGTGTGAATATCAGCAGCAAAACAAGTTCATTATTGTTCATTATTGTAGCATTATAAATAGGGGTGCAATGGATCAAAAAACTCAACATTCGGATCGTTCCTCGGATCAGCAGTCACGGATCGGATCATTTTTCAGATCAGCAAAAAAAATAAAAAAATCTCCCCACTGTAATATCCGCATCTCCCCCCCCCCCCCCACTGCAGTCCCGTCACTAGGGTTGGTGTCACCTAAAATAAAAAAATGGTACAGACACCCCAGTAGTACCCCCCCTTAGTAAACCCCCCAGTAGTAAAGACAGTGACCCCCCCAGTAGAGCAGGCAGACAGTGACCCCAGTAGTGCAGGCAGACAGTGACTCCAGTAGTGCAGGCAGACAGTGACCGAAGTAGTGCAGGCAGACAGTGACCCCAGTAGTGCAGGCAGACAGTGACCCCAGTAGTGCAGGCAGACAGTGCCCCCCCCCCCGTAGTACAGGCAGACAGTGACCCCAGTAGCACAGGCAGACAGTGACCTCCCCCCGTAGTACAGGCAGACAGTGACCCCCGTGCAGACCTCAGACCACTACAGTCCCGTCACTAGGGTTGGTGTTACCTAAAATCAAAAAAATGGTGTCGTCGTCCCCTCAGTACAGACACCCCAGTAGTACCCCCCTCAGTGCACCCCCCCAGTAGTAAAGACTCCCCCCCAGTAGTGCAGGCAGACAGTGACCCCAGTAGTGTAGGCAGACAGTGACCCCAGTAGTGCAGGCAGACAGTGACCCCAGTAGTGCAGGCAGACAGTGACCCCAGTAGTACAGGCAGATGTACTGTGCAGCATTTAAACAATGCAATAATTTACAACATGATGAATGTGCTATCTCCATTATGAACGCTAGTTTTACCAGAAGGAGCGCTCCTGTCTCATACTTGATTCTGAGCAAGCGCGGTTTTCTAACCACTTTGTAGCTAAATGACCAGGCCCCTTTTTGCGATTCGGCACTGCGCCGCTTTAACTGACAATTGCGCAGTTGTGCGACGTGGCTCCCAAACAAAATTGGCGTCCTTTTTTTACCACAAATAGAGCTTGCTTTTGGTGGTATTTGATCAACTGTGCGATCTTTTATTTTTTGCGCTATAAACAAAAATAGAGCGACAATTTTGAAAAAAATGAATATTTTTTACTTTTTACCATAATAAATATCCCCCAAAAATATATAAAACATATTTTTTTCCTCATACGATACGTATTCTTCTACATATTTTTCGTTAAAAAAAAAAAAAAATCGCAATAAGCTTTATTGATTGGTTTGCGCAAAGTTATAGCGTTTACAAAATAGGGGATAGTTTTATGGCATTTTTATTAATATTTTTTTTTCTAGTAATGGCAGCGATCAGCGATTTTTTTTCGGTACTGCGACATTATGGCAGACACTTCGGACACTTTTGACACATTTTTGGGACCATTGGCATTTTTATAGCGATCGGTGCCATAAAAATGCATTGATTACTATAAAAATGCCACTGGCAGGGAAGGGGTTAACACTAGGGGGTGAGGAAGGGGTTAAGTATGTTCTCTGGGTGTGTTCTAACTGTAGGGGGGGGGTGGACTCACTAGGGGAAATAACTGATCGCCGTTCATACATTGTATAAACAGACGGTCAGGCATTTCTCCCCTGACAGGACCGGGAGCTATGTGTTTACACACGCAGCTCCCGGTCCTTGCTCTGTAACGAGCGATCGCGTGTGCCTGGCAGCGATCGCGCCCGCCGGGCACGCGCACGAGAATCAGGGGCTGCTCGGCAAGATGACGTATAGCTACAAGATCTCGCCCAGCAGAGCCGACCTGCCACCGTATAACTGCAGAGGCTGGTCAGCGAGCAGTTAAGCATACACACGACTGACGAGAATCACGACGAGAAAATTGAGAATCCTAACGAGAAAATAGAAAGCAGGTTTTCTATTTTTCTCATCGAGATTCCAGGCAGTTTTCTTGTCTGTTTGCATGTTCTGGATGCAAACCGAACCGGGGGGTGTTCGGCTCATCCCTATTTGCTACCCACTTAGCCAGCGAGCAGCCTCAGGCCCCATACACACGACCAAGCTTCTCGGCAGAATCCAGCGAGAAGCTCGCTGGGATCCATATTCTGCCGAGAAGCTCGATCGTGTGTACACTTTCGTTGAGCGTCCCGTCGGGAAGCTCGTAGAGCCAAAATAGAGAGCAGGTTCTCTATTTGCTCGACGGGCCATCTGGACTAATGGCTCGACGCCTTTTTCGACAGCCTGGTCGGCGAACTCGACGGCCGGCCGAGAACCTCGTCGGGCGGAACGATGGGTTTAGCCCAACGAGGTTCTCGGACGTGTGTACGCGGCCTCACACATGTTATCTGCATCTCTGTGGTGTGAACCAGCCCTAAATCTATAGCCATGCTCAGTGTCACAAGCAATATACAATATTTTGTCCTAAGTATTCGAATGCCTGTCTTTATACGCACATGAACTGTAATGACATCCCAGTCTTAATCCGTAGGGTTCAAAATTCATTTGGCCCACCGTTTGCAGCTATTACAGCTTCAACTCTTTTAGGAGGACTGTCCACAATATTTAGGAGTGTGTCTATGGGAATGTTTGACCATTCTTCCAAGTGCACTGAAGTTGGATGAAAAGGCCTTGCTTACAGTCTCCGCTATAATTCATCCCCAAGGTGTTCTGTTGTGTTGAGGTCAGGAATCTGTGCAGGCCAGTCAAGTTCCTCGACCCCAAACTCGCTCATCCATGTCTTTATGGACCTTGCTTTGTGCACTGGTCCAAATCATTTGGTGGAGGAGGGATTATAATGTGGGGTTGCTTTTCAGGGGTTGGGCTTGGCCTCGTAGTTTCAGTGAAGGAAACTCTTAAGGCAACAGCATACCAAGACAATTTGTACAATTTCATGCTCCCAACTTTGTGGGAACAGTTTGGGGATGGCCCCTTCCTGTTCCAACATGACTGCACACCAGTGCACAAAGCAAGGTCCATAAAGACATGAATGAATGAGTTTGGGCTGTAGGAACTTGGCTGGCCTGCACAACTCGATAGAACACCTTTTGGCTGAATTAGAGCAGAGACTGCAAGCCAGGCCTTCTCATTCAACATTAGTGCCTGGCCTCACAAATGCACTCTGGAAAAAATGGTCAAACATTCCCATAGACACACTAAAACTTGTGGACAGCCTTCCTAGGCTAACCAGAAGCTGTTCTAGCTGCAAAGGGCCAAATCAAATTAAGCCTATGGACTAATGCCATGTACACACTACCAGTTTTCCCATAAACAAGGTCAGACCAAATTCCACTCGTCCAAAGCGCATTGACATACAACACATATGCACTATAAAGGGGAAGTTCCATTCCAATGGCGCCACCCTTTGGGCTGCTTTTGCTGATCCTTGTGTTAGTAAATGTTTGGTGAGAGTAGAAGATATGATAGGGAACGGCAATTGTATAGCTGGTATATATGTAGCAGGTATTGCTATAGCACTACAAGTACCAAAAATGTAACTCGGGATCCTGTGGTGAAGGATGTTCAATAGAGCAGTCTGTGAAGTTGTCCCCAGCAATGGCTCCAAGTTGCAGCAGCTGTAGATGGTATTCAAAGCACTGATTTCAAACAGGACGCCGTGTGCGGCGCACTTCCACGTTCCACGCTGGTGCGCAGGGCGGCGCCGGGCAATGAAGTCATCTCACGAGTGCAGTATGCATTCCAGTATGGAATGCATTACGGCGCTGAAAGCGCCTGTGTATTAGCAAGGGAACAGCCGGAGGGATCAGAAGCTATAAATGAAACAGGAAAATGTTTTGCTGCAAATTTTAAAGGATCCCCCAGGGCGGAAGTGTGTCTCCTGGACAAGGATTATGTCTGCAGCTGAAGACTTGAACTCCTTCAAAGCCAACCAATGCTTATGAACAGAGTTCAAGCCCTTCACATTATAAGTGAGAACCCGGAGAGCCATCACGATGAAACATGATTAAGCTATGGTGACCATAGTACAATAACGTCCACGAAAACATAAACAGATCGAATGAGCAAAAAAGTCCATGGTGTATCCTGTGGAGGGAAAACATGAAATTGTGGTCAACATTAGTGAAGAATGACGGTGAAAAAGAAAAATGTAGGCACAACCAACAAAAATTGAAAAATAGGTCAAAAAAGGACCTATGAAAACAAAAACAAAAAAAAAGAAGTAGAGCCCGGGGGGTAATAACCACCCAGGAGTCCACAGCCTTGGCCGTGGAACAAAAGAAGGCACACTAGGGGCTCCAACTTATCTGGGGAGATCCCCGCCATCTTCCGACAAGATGTAAAAAAAAGAAAAACTTACTAGAAAAATTGAACCACAGTCCACAGAAGAAACAGGCCACTTACATGGGTGAAGACTCCCCAAACTAGGGGAAACACGGTAAGGCAGGGGCCAAAACCAACTTAAACAGACTGCTGGAGAGACAAATTTCAAGGTGGGAGCCTAGGGAAAGGGTTTTGCTGGGGTGTAGAGTAGGCCTTCTGTGATTTTTGCCGAGCAGGGGTCCAGATCTGGCTTGGAATGGATGTAGGTTTGGGTGTCGCCGGGAGCGGTAAGGGGTCTTCATCTGGCAGCGGTGGAAGGCCAAGATTGCGTATGAACGCCTTACTCTCCTGAAGATCCCTCATGAATTATTGGACCCCATCCTTCGAGGCAGACAAGCAGAAGGGAAATCCCCAGCGATATGAAACGTGATGGTTTTGCAAGTGGGTGGTCACTGGACGAAAACTGCGGCGTTTAGCAAGGGTTATAGGAGACAGATTGCTAAAAATTTGTATCTTAGCCCCCTTGAATTCCAGCCAAGATTTGTTGCGCATGGCCATGGTCAAAGCTTCCTTGCTGTCGTAATAATGAAAGAGTACGATAATGTCCCTGGGGTTCGTTCCTGCAGGGGGTTTAGGAGCCAGTGACCTATGTGCTCTATCTAGTCTCCAGTCTATGTCCGGTATCAGAGGGACCACAGTGTTAAAGAGGCTTAGTAGATATGGTCGGATCTCTCCGTCTCCTACAGATTCAGGGACACCTCTGATACACAGATTTTGGCGACGTTCTCTGTTTTCCAAATCCTCTTGTTGGGACTGGAGCTGAGAGATAAACTGTTTTAAACCAGCATTGTCCTCTTCCAGAATGTGAACGTACTGTATCAGGTCATCAAATTTGGTTTTTAAGACGTCAGTGCGTTCACCAATTTGAGCGATCTCCCCCCTCAATTCATGAGCAAGCTTCCCCATATCCTTTGAGACATTGCTGGTCAAATCTTGCAGGAGAGCTTGCAGCTTATTGTCCAGTATGTCCACCGTGATGGGGGCTGACATTTCTGCAGATGAAATGGTCACATAAAGCTGAGATTCTGCTAGTGCCGGTATGACTCGGGACATAAGCGAGGCCAGGGATTCGGGCCTATTCAGGAAGCGGTCCAGCGTCTGTGCAGGCCGCAACTCCGGTGCGTGAGATTGAGCAGAGTGTTTCGTACCGTATTTCACCATGGGGTGTCTAGGCGTGTTGGCAGACCAATGTGGAGTCTCCCGTGGTTGAGGCAATGGACGTTTGCTGTGCGGAAAGCGGCGGGGATCAGAGCAGAGGGGTTACATGTCCCCCATCGTTAGACGCCACGTAAGCGACCCCCTAATAGCATTTGTGCTGGGAGGAATCCAGGAGGGGGGGTGGGTCTGCAGTGGCCTGTCATTTGCAATCTATGGAGGCCTAAGCAATCCAGCAGGGCCCGTGAACCTTAGAGGCTTTAACAGTCCAGCAGAATGAGGCTTTCAGTACACTAGGACCCAGTAGCCCAACAGGATGGTGTCTGACCTGTAGTTGTGGAGCCTTGGAGGATGGCGGCCGTCACTAGGCCTCAGCAGGTTTGCAGCCAGCACCAACAGGCAGTGTCCAACCAGGCAGCCCCAAGAGAAGAGATACGGGCCTCCGAATCCGGCCGGGCTGATCGCGGCGCACTCCCGTGGAACACAGCCGTAGAAAACACCGGGGATCCACAGGTTCCACTAGTCTGCGCAAAGCTGCGTCGGGCTGCGAGTGCCGTGGACGTCTCCGAGGCCCGACCCGGCCCCCGGACTACACCAGGTAGGAGGATGGGTGACAGGTGGGGGATGGTCCTTGTTCCATTATTTTTAAGAAGATGAAAAGTATGGACAGTAGGGGACTGTAACGGTGCTTAATAACAAAATACAGTATCAATAATTTTTTTAGAATTTATTAAAAAAGTATCACAAAATATAGCATGATACAGAACAACGTTAATAAAAATTCATAGATCTGGCTAACAAATTGTCCAGGCAGCTGGAGATCCCGAGTATATAGATAAAGAGTGTTATAGCGAACGGTCACAACTGAGGTAGTATCTGCCCAATATATTTCACCTGAATCTAGGCTTTTTCAGAGGCGAGGTTGGGATCGAGAAAATTTAAACAGCTCTATTAATAGAAAAATATATGTTATAAACATAGACAAAGAAAAGCAAAACGTAGATAGATACACATAGATTTGCCAGTGCATGTAGAAAATAGGCTGACCTTAAACACCAGGGTGAAGGCCCAGACTCGGAAGGAAATGGGGGGGGGGAGAGGGGGAAGATGGTATGTTGTTACACCTCAGATCCAGATCGGGGTAGGCAGATAAATCACCCCGTTCCTTATTGCGCTGCACATAGGAAAAGAGTGCGTCTCCATAGGAGGGGAGCAAAAAGCTAGGGGAAACACAAAACACCTAGTGAGAGATGTGCTCCACAAATATATGATAACAAAAAGATATACTTATTTTGGCAGATTAAACTTACAAGGCCCAATAAGTAGATGCACATGCGGGAGCAACCACAGAGATCAACCCAATCAATGCTGACACCAGCGAGAAAAGGAATCAGTTTAAATCACTGATTAGACACATGAAATAGAAAAGAGAAAGAAAGTTTATTTATTTATTAATAGAGCTGTTTAAATTTTCTCGATCCCAACCTCGCCCCTGAAGAAGCCTAGATTCAGGCAAAATATTTTGGGCAGATACTACCTCGGTTGTGACTATTCGCTATAACACGCTCTATCTATATACTCGGGATTGCCAGCTGCCCGGACAATTTGTTAGCCAGATCTATGTATTTTTATTAACCTTGTTCTGTATCATGCTATATTTTGTGATACATTTTTAATAATTTATTAAAAAAAGTATTGATACTGTATTTTGTTAATAAGCACCGTTACAGTCCCCTACTGTCCATACTTTACATCCATTATTATTTGGGATGAGGTCCATATCTTTATTCAATACTACCTAGAGCTCCGGGATCCCACCCACTTTCTTGCATATTTTTTAGGAAGAGTTTGTCCACATTGCCACATGATTGTCATCTTTAGTTCTTTGAAAGACTGTGCACCCTAAATGGCCTTGGTCACTGTCACAGGCAAAGTTGTCACTAGTGAGACTTGTGAAGGGACAAAACAAGTGGGTGGTGTAGGCCGATTCCTTAACAAGGAACTGGTTGTGGCATGGCTGGAAAAGATAGGGAAGCCCATTCTCTAGGGTATTTGTGAGCATGCTGCTAACGGAGCTAGGTTTGTGCACACTTCCTAGACATACATCTCCTATGATGACCCATCTGAGGTCTAACCTCTGAACATAAGAAGCATTGTTGGGATCCATTAATTTGAGGACACGTAAGATATCTCTCCCAAGGAGTAGGATAATCTGAGCCTGAGGATCAAGTTCTGGTATCAGATGGGCTATGCGTTTCAAGTGTGGGTGATGAGCAGCCACATCTGGTGTAGGAATTTCAGATCTTTGGTCAGAGATCTGGTTGCATTCGATAAGAGTTGGCAAAGACAAGCATGATTGTCCGTCAATGGACTCGACTTGGTAGCTGGATGCTCTCCTCCCACTATCGTCTCCACTATTCCTGCACAAGTTTTTAAGGAGTAGGGAATGCTGGGGCTTTTAATGCCAAAGATTTAAAAAAAGGTTGAGCTGGCTAATGACTTGTTACTTTGGTCATCCAGAATTGCATAGAGCTTAATAGCTTTGTCTTTTTGGCCTGCTAGGTAGACTCTGACTAGGCATTTTGGAGCGGGACCTGCCACCTATGACTCCTTTGCAGACCTCAGTACATTGTGAAGGAATCTCTTTTGCAGTTGTAATGGTGTGCTCTTTCCCCCTACCATGCTCACTAGTGTTGAGAGTGTGTTGTAAAGTCCATGGAGCTGGCCCAGGATGTAAACCTGTGTTGTGATCTGAGCTGTCACATTCTGTGCATTTTAAACTGACCTTACAGTCCTTGGTGAGGTGAGATGTTGAAGAGTAGGGATGAGCTGAACCCCCCCCCTGCGCTCGTTTCGAACCAGAACCGTCGAAACATACGGACCGTTCGCGCGAACATTTAGAACCCCATTGAAGTCTATGGGACTTGAACGTTTGAATTAAAAAACGATCATTTTAAAAGACCAATATTCAAGTTATTGTTGGAAAATGTCTTTGAGAACCCGGGTCTTGCCCCAGGGAACATGTATCAATGAAAAAAAAAGGTTTTAAAAATGGTCGTTTTTTCTGGAGCAGCGAATTTAATGATGCTTAAAGTAAAAAAAAAAAAGAAAAAAAATTCCTTTAAATATCGTACCTGCTGGGTATCTATAGTAGTGCCACGTGTTTAGAAATGTGCCTGCACAACATGAGATTACTATAAGAAAAAAGACATTTAATACTGCTTGCGGCTTTAATGTAATGTTTGGTCCCTGCAATATGGATACACATCATTGAAAAAAATAGCATGAGTTTCCCCGCCACCACTCCCCCCAGGTCATTACAAGACCCAGTGCCAATTCTGATCTCCCTGGGGCCCTAAGCAAAATTACATGGCACATTAAAAATGAGAAGCGGGGGGCGCTGACGACAGTGACATGTCATATTAAAGAAAGTTAAGAAGCGGGGGGAGGGGGTGTTCTGCTGTTGGAAATTACTCAGCCAGCAAGTTTAGAAGCGGGGTGAGGGGCGAAAATGACTTCTCACCAGGCGGGGCCTCTAGTAATTTGGGGCGCCCTTTGCAGCTTTGCGGGGCCCTAAGCAGCTTGCATAGTGAGCCTATAGCGAGGATCGGCCCTGACAAGACCCTTTGGCCCTATATACTTTGAACAGCAGTATACAGGCAGTGCAAACAAGACAAGGACTGTAGGTTTGTTAAGTTGAATCTGAACCATGTTATACTGTAATTGGAGTGCAACAAAGAGCCACATGCAAAGTATTGCATCAAAAATTGTTATTAGATGTCCCTGTTAAACAGGGGCAGAAAAATTTGGCCTTAGGCACAAGACAACACTGCAACCCCTCACAAATACTGTAATTGGAGCGCAACAAAGAGCCACATGCAAAGTATTGCATCAAAAATTGCTATTAGACGCCCCTGTTAAACAGGGGCAGAAAAATTGGGCCTTAGGCACTAGTGGCAGAGCCCAGTAACAAAAATGTTCTTACTAGCTATCAGCAAGATCAGTGAGGAGGAAAAGGAAATTTCATCAGCAGCATAACAGGACAGTCACTCAGCATCAGCATAGGCAGTCTCAAAGGGATCTGACATTTCCAAAAAATTATTCAGTTACATCTGCATCAGGTGCTTGGTAGCTGGTGTTGATCCAAGCCTGATTCATTTTGATGAAGGTCAGTCGATCGACGGAGTGCACCCTGTGATCGGTCACAAAGCTTCCAGCAGCACTGAATGTGCGTTCTGAAAGAACGCTGGATGCAGGGCAAGCCATTAGCTCAATTGCATACTGTGCAAGCTCTGGCCAGTGATCCATCCTCAAGACCCAGTAAGCCAGAGTATTTTCGGTGGGGAAGGTGTCCAAGTCGGATCTTGCCCCTAGGTATTCCCGCACCATGTAAACCAGACACTGGCGATGGTTGCTGGAACCGGTCAGACCTTGGGGCTTTGGACTAAAAAATTGTCTGAACTCATCGGTCAAACGGCCACCTTCTCCACCGCTCCTTCTGTGACTCACTGAAGCCTCAGCAACACATTCTCCAGGACCAGGATTGGTAATCCCCCAGGTTCTGGGAACGCGTTGCACAGACCCTTCTGCAAGGCCTCCCGCAGAAGTTTCATCTTCTGCTCCCTCTGCGATGGCAAGATAAGCTCCGCAATCTTACTCTTGTAACGTGGATCAAGGAGAGTTGCCAGCCAGTAATGATCCCTCTCCTTGATACCACAAACACGAGGATCCTTACGCAGGGTTTGCAGGATCAGGGAGGCCATGCAGCGTAGGTTTGCTGAGGCATTCGGGCCACAGCCCTCTGGGTCACTGAGGACGACGGGATCCTCAGCCACGTAAAAGTCCATGGGTTCCTTGGGACTGTAAGTGACCCCCTGAAGACTGCTGATGCTGAGTGCTAGGCTCCATCTCCATGCTGCTGATACAATCATCCTCCCCCTCCTCCTCTTCCTGTGTGCTAGGTGGGCAAGCAGGACCACTGTCTGGATAAAGGGGACCTTGAGAGGTAAGGAAGTCCTCCTCTTCCTCCCTCTGTTCTACCCCAGGGCCCTGTTCCACGTAGCGTGTGCTCCAACATGTGAATAAGAGGGACAGTCTCACTGATGCATGCACTGTCACTGCTCACCATCCTCGTGGCCTTCTCAAATGGTGACAGGACAGTGCATGCATCCCTGTTCAAGGCCCATTGGCGTGGGGAAAAAAACATGTTCCCATGACCCAGTTCTGCTGCCATATTGGCACAGATACTCATTAATGGCCCTCTGCTGCGTGTACCTCCGCTGGTTCCGAGGAGACATCAGCACAGGAAGAGGCCACAGAGGAAGCAGAAGAGGAGGGGGTGGAGGAGAGAGGTGTGTCACAATCAGTAGTAGTATTTTGGAGCTGTGGTGGTGGAACAACATCCAACACTACAGTACCTTGCCCTGTGTCCTTCCCAGCTGCCAGCAGAGTCACCCAATGCGCCATGAAAGAGAGGTAACGTACCTGTCCATGCCTGCTGGACCATGAGTCAGCAGTAATATACACCTTACCACTGACCGCCCTGTCCAGCAAGGCATGGACATTGCCTTCCACATGCCGGTAGAGAGCCGGAATCGCCTTCCGTGAGAAAAAGTGGCATTTGGGAACTTGCCACTGAGGTACCGCACATTCCACAAACTCATGGAAGGGTGCAGAATCTACCAACTGAAAAGGTAGCAGTTGAAGTGCTAGCAATTTTGCTAAGCTAGCATTCAACCGCTGGGCATGTGGATGGCTGGGAGAGTACTTCTTTCGGCGCTGCAGCAGCTGGGGCAGGGAAATTTGTTTGGTACTATCATTAGATTTTCTAGATGTACTACTAGGTTGTGACACACCTATTTCTACACCTTTAGTCCTATCAGTGCAGGCTTCAGAGAGGACTGAGGGTCTAGTGGGGTTGGAGGTCCCAGCTGACGAGGGGCAAGGGGAGGTGAGCTTGGTTCTTTGGTGTGGGTCTTTCAGGTATGCTTGTCAACAAACTGCATGGCAGGTCGACATATGTCTGGTCAAGCATGTGGTGCCAAAGCGGGTGATGTTTTGGCCACGGGAGATACGCTTGAGACATATGTTGCAAATAGCAACGGTGCGATCTGATGCACATGTCTCAAAAAAGGCTGACACCAAAGAACTTTTGCAGTAACATTGAGACACAGCAGCGCCCTGCACAGGCGTAGCTCTGCGATGTAATGCAGTTGGTGTGCTGCTCTTAAGCTGGCCCCTGGAGGGCATCCTGCCTCTTTGGAGATGTGCCTGTGTAAAGATACGCCAATCTGGGGTTATATATGTGGATTGCAACTGCAGAGGCTTCTTAGGTTTGAACCCAGGTTTCACTCTCTTTTAAGCAGAGAGTTTGGGTTCTGACATCACAGCCTCAGATAAATAATTGGCGCATATTCCTTCATAGGCGCCAGCAAGGAAGGCGTAACTAAAGACTATGAGCTGGGGAAATGATGAGACCCTGCAGGACCGAAACTGAAGGGCCAGAGCAATACTTAGGTATGGATAAAACAGTTAATAGGGGAAGTAGTTAGAGTAGATATGAGTATCTTGCTGTAATGTTTTGTCTCAGTAATACAGTTCTTAGATAATGAAACATTACTTGGTAGACATGAGAGGCTACAGAGTGTATACGGCAGCATTAGCAGAGGTCACTGGCAACTGGGGACTACTGAGTAGGCAAGAAAGGCTTTGAATGATCCTTGATAATCTCAGCACAGTAAATGACATTTAAGTGGACCCGAGCAGGCATGAGAGGTCTCCATTAATACTTGGTAACATTAGCACAATACAATGGCATTTGAGTACACCTAAGCAGGCATGAGAGACTTCCATTAATACTTGGTAACATCAGCACAGTAGAATGGCATTTGAGTACACCTGAGCAGGCATGAGAGACTTCCATTAATACTTGGTAACATCAGCACAGTAGAATGGCATTTGAGTAGACCTGAGCAGGCATGAGAGACTTCTATTAATACTTGGTAACAACAGCACAGTACAGAGGCATAGGAGTGCAAGACAGAGGACATCAGAATAGCAGCAATGCTCTTAGACCGCGTACAAACGGCAGAGAACCTCAACGGGCAAAACACATCGTTCCGCCCGTCGAGGTTCTCGACGGCCGTCAGATTCGGCGACCAGCCCGTCGGGAAAGGCGACCAGCCATTCATCCCGACGGGCCGTCGAGCAAATAGAGAACCTGCTCTCTATTTCGGCTCAACGGCATTCCCGACGGGATGTTTGCTGAATCCGTACACACGGCTGAGGTTCTCGGCAGAATCAGGATGCCAGCGAGGTTCTCGCTGGTTTCTGCCGAGAACCTCGGCCGTGTGTACGGGGCTTTAGGCTTAGCACTGGGTACTTGCGGTACAGTGGATGCTGAGCTGGGATGCGATGGTGTGGATCCAATCCAGCCAGCGGAGGATGGTAGGCAAGGCTGTGGGGTGCTCTTGGTCCTGGTCCAGGCTGCGGCGAATAGTAGGCGAAGGTGTGGAACCCCAGATGACAGTAGGTGTCCTGCCAGAATAGAGGAACGCCATACTGTCAGAGCTGGCCATTTAAATAGGCCGCGCTGGAGAGCAGGTGAGGCGCACTTCCGCGTTCCAGCGTGGAGCACAGCGGCGGCGCGCAGGAAGTGACAGTGAAGGAAGCCAGAATGGAGCGCAGCTGCAAGGAGAAGAAGCAGCTGCGCAGTTCTAGCCAAAAGTAACGCTGGCGGCGTTACAGCCTGTGCCTCGTCCTCCTCCTCTTCCTCCTCCTCTCTCCTATCAGGCACCCACGCCACGTCACTGGAAACATCACTGCCAAATTGCTGTCCCTCTCGGGCACCCCCTCTCTCTGGGCTCACAACAATGCCTTCCTCTATCTGTGTTCCATCATCAGAGCCTTGAAAACGCTGTGGATCTTCATGCAGCATGTACACAACACTGTGCTGAAACAGTTCAGGGGAATCCTCAGGAGCACATGGTGAGACTAGGGAAGGATTGTGTGATGCCATTGTGCAGAGGTAAGAGGACCCCTTGGCAGCTGCTTTGCCAGACAAACTAAGCTCAGCCTGGGTGAGAGAGGATGAGGAAGTATTGGTCATCCACTCTACTAATTTCTCTGCATGTTGAGGCTCAACACGGCCAGGTCCCGAAAAGAAGGACGAGCGGCCACGGCCACGTGTTGAAAATAATGCACCGTGTCCACCACCAGCGTTGCCTCTAGATGCAGAGCCTGCTTGCCCTCGTGACTCCCTGCCTCTCTTTGTTGTCCTTCCAGACATTTTAATGGCCTGCACAGGACAAAATCAGTACACACACCTCGTTTCAGGTAGAAACTTGAGAGGACAAGTGCAGTAAACTCCAAGTAGGTTTAAGTGAAAAATATACAGCACAAGTGCAGTAACAGCAAATGCGTTTAGGTGCTATTTAACAGCAAACGTGCAGTAACAGAAAATGCGTTTAGGTGCTATTAAACAACACACGTGCAGTAACAACTAATGCATTAAGGTGCTATTATACAGCACACGTGCAGTAACAGCTAATGCGTTTAGGTGATATTAAACAGCAAACGTGCAGTGATAGCAACTGTGTTTAGGTGCTATTAAACAGCAAACATGCAGTTACAATAAATGCGTTTAGGTGTATTTAAACAACACACGTGCAGTAACAGCTAATGCGTTTAGGTGCTATTAAACAGCACACGTGCAGTTACAGTAAATGCGTTTAGGTGCTATTAAACAGCAAATGTGCAGTTATAGCAATTGCGTCTAGATGCTATTAAACAGCAAACGTGCAGTTATAGAAAATGCATTTAGGTACTATTAAACAACACACGTGCAGTAACAGCAAATGCGTTTAGGTGCTATTAAGCAGCACACGTGCAGTTACATCAAATGCGTTTAGGTGCCATTAAACAGCACATGTGCAGTTACAGCAAATGTGTTTAGGTGCTATTAAACAGCACACGTGCAGTTACAGCAAATGCATTTAGGTGCTATTAAACAGCACACGTGCAGTTACAGCAAATGCGTTTAGTTGCAAATAAACAGGACAAGTGCAGTAACACTGAGTACGTTTAGGTGTAAACTAAACAGCACACAGGCAATACAACACGTTAGAACACTGCAGCTAGCACAATCTCCTACCTGACAAATAGGAATAGCTGATCTAGCTAAGCTATACAGTGTATTAAATATATGTACAACTCCTAGGGATGTAAATATATACTCTACACACTGTAAATTAAGCTAAACTGACTAGCCTGCCTGATCTATCTATCTATATGGTAGAAAAGACACTGTCTCTCTATTTCTCTCTATAGGACTTCTCTGATCAACAAGCCGCAACACACTACACAAGGCCGCCCAGGCTTTGGCCATTTTATAGTGTGGGGCGTGTGCTAAAGCCCTGAGCCATAATTGGCCAAAGCCACCCAGGCTTTGGCCATTTATGGCTCTTCGTTTTTTGCGCGCTGTGATTGACCAAGCATGCAAGACATACAGCATGCTTGGCCAATCATCAGCACACAATGCCGCAGTGAATTATGGGCCGTTGCGCGTCACTCAAATTTGTCGCGAACGACCCGTTTTGTTCGAATTTCATCGAACGGACAATGTTCGAGTAGAACATACGTTTGGATCGAATGCGGAGCTCATCCCTATTGAAGAGCAGAACCTTTCGCAGATGTGGTTCTTCTTGAGAAAGGCCTTGCGGTCCTGCAGGGTTTTCTCTCTGAAGGCTCTGCATTTTAGGAGAGGATGTGGTTTCCGATGCAAGGGGCACTGCTTACCAGGATCTTTGACCTTTGTCTCTGAGTTAGCGAAGCTGATAGACCTGTAAAAAGAATCTGGAGAAGTCACGTTAGTTTTATGTACTGATACTGGAGGTTTGCGAGGGTTAGGTCCTGAAGGAGCAGCACATGACGAGGTAAAATCAAAACTTGGATCATTTCTTGTTTTAGCTTGCTGACACACAAAGTCCACAAAAACAGAAAACGGAGGGAATGTAACATCATGCTGTATTTTAAATCGAGGTCCATGTGTAATCCACTGCTCTTGCAAGTTATGGGGTAACTTTTGTACAATGGGGTTGACAACTCTGGCTGTGTCAAGGAATGCAAGTCCTTGTGAGTCCCCCTCGGATTTAGCTACTTGAAGCTCCATTAGCCAAGAGGGGTAGGAACGTGAAGGAGGCAGCACTTGCCCTCATTCAGGAGGCACATGCCACACTCCATGAACCACTCAAGAGGGTTATGCCTGCCTAGTTGCTGCCAAAATGCAAGAAATGGAAAGGGGCCAACACCTCCTCTGTGAGACCCTCATTTTCAGGGCCGTAAATAAGGAGTTGAGAGGCGAACCAACAACAAATACAGACATTTTTGAGTTCGCACCTCCACCTCCTCCTTCTCTTCCTCCTGCCACAAGTCCACCTCGAGTGCCACAGCCTACAAGGAAGCGTGCTGGGAAGGCTGGAAGGAAGTGTGCAGAAAAGGGTACAAAGAAGGCAAGAAAGTGATGACCTGGCTTCAGTCTGGTCTGACAGAAGACGCAGGCTGTTGTAGTACCACCGACTGGGGACATACATGTCATCTGCTGATTGTTCCTGATCTCTGGGAAGACGCCAATGTCCCATTGCAGGATCAAAACCTACCAAGGCTGTCCCCAGAGTGCCACCAGAAATGACATCTGGCCCTATGAAAATAGAGCGCTGTTTCGCTCCTTTTTTTCCCTTCTCAAACAGGAAGATGCACTGCCTTAATCAGTTCAATTACCAGAGTAGCTGGCTATAGGTCTCGGGGAGACGTATCCCCCTGTTTTCCTTGCGAAATTATCGCACTTAGTGGAACTGTTCGTTTTTTTTTTTATGTTTTGGTTCACATTATCTGTTTTCCTTTTTGTTTGTTTTTTACTGTACCAAGAGATTCCCACTTTGAACACGATCCTTCTTCAGCGAACCTGCAAGCCTCATGCACACCCCGCACTACAGGATCTTTGCAGCTTTGGAAGTTTGACGCAACAGCGCCACCTTCAGGTAACTTACCCTCACTGCATCTGCATACAGAGACTTTTCTGCCACACATGAAGCATACCTCTATACTACTACAATGACGATCTATCGTCTCCATGAACGTCCATGGACTCAATAGCCCCTTTAAGCGGTCCTCCATGTGGTCAGAAATGAACAAACTTAAGGTAGATGTGATATGCGTGCAAGAGACACACTTTATGGCTTCTAAACACCCCAAATGTTCACACAAAGCTTATCCACATGTCTTCCACTCTACGGCTCCAGTTAAAAAGAAAGGTGTACTATTGGCTATCAGACATTCTGTGGCATTTAACCACTAGCCGACCAGCCGCCGTCATTCTACGGCGGCAGATCGGCTCTCCTGGGCGAGAGCCCATCATTCTACGTCGGGACTAATGCGCCCCCCACTCGCCCCTGAGTCCCGCGCGCGTGCCCGGCGGGTACGATCGCCGCCGGGCACCCGCGATTGCTCGTTACAGAGCGGGGAACGAGAGCTGTGTGTGTAAACACACAGCTCTCATTCCTGTCAGCGGGGGAAACGCTGATTTTCTGTTCATACAATGTAGTGAGTATGTAGTAATGTAGCCCTAGTGAGGCCACCCCCCCATACAGTTAGAACACAAATAGGAACACACTTAACCCCTTCCCTGCCCCCTAGTGTTAACCCCTTCACTGCCAATGGCATTTTTATAGTAATACAATGCATTTTTATAGCATTGATCGCTAAAAAAATGCCAATGGTCCCAAAAATGTGTCAAAAGTGTCCGAAGTGTCCGCCATAAGGTCGCAGTACTGAAAAAAAACGCTGATCGCCGCCATTACTAGTAAAAAAAAATTAAAATAATAAAAATGACATAAAACTACCCCCTATTTTGTAAACACTATAACTTTTGCGCAAACCAATCAATAAATGCTAATTGCGATTTTTTTTTTACGAAAAATATGTAGAAGAATACGTATCGGCCTAAACTGAGGAAAAAAACTTTTTTATATATATTTTTGGGGGATATTTATGACAGAAAAAAGTAAAAAATATTTTTCTATATTTCAATATTTTTTTTTCAAAATAGTCGCTCTATTTTTGTTTATAGCGCAAAAAAATAAAAACCGCAGAGACGATCAAATACCACCAAAAGAAAGCTCTATTTGTGGGAAAAAAAGGACGCCAATTTTGTTTGGGAGCCACGTCGCACGACCACACAATTGTCAGTTAAAGCGACGCAGTGGCGAATCACAAAAAGTGCTCTGGTCTTTGGACAGCAATATGGTCCGGGGCTAAAGTGGTTAAAATGCACAAGTTAGTGTGTGACACAAATGGAAGATATATAATACTAACCTGTGATCTGAATAATACAACTTACACCCTGGTTAACCTTTATGCACTGAACAGGAGGCAGCCGAGATTTTTGAACTCTTTGCTTAGGAAGGTTGAAAAAATCAAGAAGGGCTCGCTACTCCTGTGCGGTGACTTTAATTGCGTTCCTGATCAAGCTCTGGACTGCTCTCAACCGCAGGCCTCGTGCAGAATAGAGATTCAATCTCTCATACACAGCAATAATCTGTATGACACTTGGAGATGCCTACACTCCTCGGAAAGAGACTACACCCATTATTCCTATCCTCACCGGGCGCACTCTAGAATAAACCCAATTCTCTCAGACTTGCCTTTACTACAGAAAACCTTATCGGTCACATTACACTCTATAACATGGTCGGATCACGCTCCTGTGTCCATTCTCCTGCGTGACGGCAACTCTTCTTCTCCGACCTACTTGTGGAGGAACAATGTTCAATTGCTCTCTAACCCTGTTCTAACTGACAGGATTGGACTGCAACTTAAAGAATTTTTTGCTATCAATGATAATGGTAATGTCTCTATTGAGTCATTGTGGTGCTCCCACAAGGCATTTAGCAGGGGATTATTGATTCAGGCTGCAGCTAGGCAAAAGAGGGGGAAGGCAAAACAGTTAAACGACTTGCTGGAGGAGCTTAAACTATTAGAAACTCAACACAAAACATAACCTACTTCAGTTTTAGAAGACACCCTATTTAAATGCAGACATAACCTTCGCCTATTTCTGATTACCACCCATCAAACATATTTACGGAGATCTAAGGCGATGTATTATGCACATGGCAACAAAGCAGGAAAGGTACTGGCGAGATACATAACTAAACGGCAGCAACACGCCAGATTGCCTAACATTAGGGACCCGCACTCTAAGGCCCCATACACACGAGCGGACAGATTTGTTCAAATCTGTCCGTCCGACAGATTTGAACAAATCTCTCTGCTGGGATTTTGGTTTGCTCGCGTGTACACAGAAGAGAGCGCACTGACGTGTCGGTGACGTGGCGGTGACGTTGACGCCGCCACATCACCGCACCAGGAAGTAAAACACTTCCGCGCATGCGCCGAATCCATTCGGCGGCGGTGCGGCGGCGGAGCGGGACGACATGTCTGCTGGTAAGTGTACTAACCAGCAGACATGTCGGGCGGACAGATTCCCACCGGATAGATTTCAAAGCATGCTTTGAAATCTGTCGGGTGGACAAATCTGTCCGCTAGCCCATACACACGATCGGAGATGTCTGCTGAAACGGTCCATGACCGTTTTCAGCGGACAAATTCGATCGTGTGTACGAGGCCTAATAGCTTAGTCAGTCACCTGACACATATTGCCAATGCATTTATGAAATAATATAGAGACCTTTATAACCTCCAACTGGACCCAAACATCACACAACCGACTGAGTTAAATATTAATTTGTTTCTTAACGCAGTATCCATACTCTCTTTAACTACTGATAACTTATCCATGCTTAATTCCCCGATCACTCTTACAGAAATCACAGATACCATACGTGCCCTACCCAACAACAAATCTCCAGGTACGGACGGTTTCTCGTCAGAGTACTACAAGGTATTCTCTAACATTCTTGCTCCATCTCTATGCGCCTTGTTTAACGGTGTTGCCTCCTCCTCTACATTTCTGGAGGAAATGCTACAAGCAACTATTGTTACACTGCCTAAACCAGGGAAGAAGCCCGATACCCCATCAAATTGTAGGCTTATTTCGCTTTTAAACACGGGCCTCAAGGTCTATGCTAAGATCCTAGCAAATAGGTTGGCCAATGTCACTCTTTATTTGGTAAAATCGGATCAGGTAGGGTTTGTTAAGGGGTGTCAAGCCCCAGATGGCACTAGACGACTGTTTAATCTGATACATGTACTAGAAAGTAGGAAAACGCCGGTGGCTTTTTTGCCACTGGATGCAGAAAAGGCTTTTGACAGGGTGCACTGGGAGTACCTCAGCGCTACCCTACAAAAATTTGGCCTGCAAGGCACCATCCTGTCAGCGATATCTGCATTATATTCACGCCCGTCAGCTAGAGTTTTCTCGTCCGGTGCCATTTCCGAACAATTTTATATTACCAACGGCACCCGTCAAGGATGTCCATTGTCTCCTATAATCTTTATCTTGATGATGGAACCCCTTGCCGAAACTATCAGATCAACCATAGAAGTGTCAGGGATCAATGTTGCAGGTGATACCCACAAAATAGGTCTTTTTGCAGACTATGTAGTCCTGACAGTGACGAATCCAGCTTCTTCCTTGGCAAAGGCACAAGAAATTTTACAGCAGTTTGGTGCAGTATCATATTACAAGCTGAATATCACTAAATCCTGTATTCTACCCATTAACCTCTCTAAGTCCCTGATTGTCTACCTCAAAGGCAGATTCCCATTCCAATGGATGACTAGTTCACTCACATACCTGGGTATAAAATTGGTATCTCCCTCTACCCAATTGTATAAAGTAAATTTTAATGCCCTCCTGGCGACCATTAAAACAGATCTAGAACACATCACAACGTTCGAGATGTCATGGCTAGGCAGAATAGCAGCACTAAAGATGATCCTTCTGCCCAAAATTATCTACTACTTTAGAACCATCCCTGTCAGGATTCCTGAAACATTTTTTTCACAAGCTGACAAACTGTTCAGGAGGTTCATCTGGCAGGGTAAAATGCCTAAAGTGACATTCGCTACGATTCAAAGACATAAATGGGAGGGGGGGAATAGGCTTCCCTACTCTACAAAACTATTATAGGGCAGCAATCCTAGACCAGATGAAGGCGTGGTTTGATCCAGTACCATCCAAACTGTGGGTTAAAATAGAGAAGGCTATGGTTAGAGGGAAGGACCTCCCGGCATTGCTGCTAGCTACTCTGACGAACCTACCCTTAACGCGCACTGTTTTACCTTCCATTGAAACTACACTCCTAGTGTGGGGAAGTATTCAACCCTATTTAGACCCTACGACTAAGAATAAACGCAGGATCAATGACCTTGCAACCATGGAACATTTGATTCCAGACTTGGCAACTATCTCAGGAGACAGGACGGCTTAACAATGGTTCAGGAAGTACTGACTAGACAACCAACTACGCATGCATACTCTCTTATGAGACTGCAATACTTCCAACGGTCACACTCTACATTAGCCTTTGACCTCCCCATAGATATCTGGACATACCTCTGCTCGTCCTATAACAAACTCAAGGGGCTTTCTTGTTTTTTTTTTTTTTTTTTTTTTTAGAGGTTGGGTGAAAGTTTTAGTGTTATCAGCTTTTCAGTAGTTTAACCACTTCAGCCCCGGACCATATTGCTGTCCAAAGACCAGAGCACTTTTTGAGATTCGGCACTGCGTCGCTTTAACTGACAATTGCGCGGTCGTGCGACGTGGCTCCCAAACAAAATTGGCGTCCTTTTTTTCCCACAAATAGAGCTTTCTTTTGGTGGTATTTGATCATCTCTGCGGTTTTTATTTTTTGCGCTATAAACAAAAACAGAGCGTCTATTTTGAAAAAAAATGCAATATTTTTTACTTTTTTCTATAATAAATATCCCCAAAAATATATAAAAAAAATATATTTTTTCCTCAGTTTAGGCCGATACGTATTCTTCTACATATTTTTCGTAAAAAAAATCGCAATTAGCGTTTATTGATTGGTTTGCGCAAAAGTTATAGCGTTTACAAAATAGGGGGTAGTTTTATGGCATTTTTATTATTATTTTTTTTTTTACTAGTAATGGCGGCGATCAGCGTTTTTTTTTCGGTACTGCGATGTTATGGCGGACACTTCGGACACTTTTGACACATTTTTGGGACCATTGGCATTTTTTTAGCGATCAATGCTATAAAAATGCATTGGATTACTATAAAAATGCCATTGGCAGTGAAGGGGTTAACACTAGGGGGCGGGGAAGGGGTTAAGTGTGTTCCTATTTGTGTTCTAACTGTATGGGGGGGGGGGACTTACTAGGGGGAATCACTGATCTTCTGTTCATACATTGTATAAACAGAAAATCAGCGTTTCCCCCGCTGACAGGAACGAGCGCTGTGTGTTTTCACACACAGCTCCCGTTCCCCGCTCTGTAACGAGCGATCGCGTGTGCCCGGCGGCGATCGCGCCCGCCGGGCACACGCACGGGACTCGGGGGCGAGCGGGGGGCGCGCGCGCGCGGGCCGCCGGCGGCGCGCACGCGCCCCCTAGTGGCCGCGAAAGGCGCGACGTAGAGCTACGGGCTCTCGCGCACCCGTGCCGACCTGCCGCCGTATAACTGCGGCGGCTGGTCGGAAAGTGGTTAATAGTACTTTCTTTTTTTTTTTTTTTTTTTTCAAATGATTTTTATTAAATTTTTCACAGAACAAACATAAGCCGGTTTACAATATCGGCACACACAGTACCAACAATTCTTCAGTACCGAGTAGGGATATTAAAAAAAAAAAAAAAAAACAACAACACAATAACGATTAAGTAAAAAAAGAAAGGCGAATAAGAATTATGCCCTTATGACCAATAAAGTAGAACGGACCTAGCATCCTACATCTACTTGTGGATGCGTCGGCCCCTAAAGCCGGTATGGCACAGGCATTGATATCTTAGAATGCTACACAGCAGTACAAAGTACAATTGGGAATAGAGTGACACAGAGAAAATAAAAAAAAATAAAAAGAAATACAAAACACACACTAAAACAAATAAATCAAAAAACGGCACACCAGAGGATACATCACAAAATGCTAGATCCAAAACTTGTATCGGAACACGTATGAGGAGCTTATGTACACAAGGAAGATTGAAGGCAGTAGTCTCAAGAATAAACCAAACATCATAGGCCTACTGTGCAGGTTGTCAGGCAATTCTATGGGAGGTTACTAACCTACTAAGGGATCGTATTTAAGCGTCCATGGGTTCCACCCCATGTTAAAGGATGGAAGATTTTGGGACTGAATAGCGAAATGCTTCTCATATGATTTTTGAATATTGACCCTTCGGATAACTTCTTCTATACTGGGGACCTGTTGGGATTTCCATTTAGAAGTGATAGTTAATCTGGCAGCTATTAAGACATGAGTCACTATGGTTCTGAATTGTTTGGGGATACTATTAATGGTCAAGGAAAGGAGCGCGAGATGAGGGGTTGGGATAGTTACCTCTCCTGTAACCGAGGTTATTAGTTTAAAGACTTCACACCAAAATTTGCGTATCACTTTGCAGCCCCAAAGAATGTGGTAAAGGTTTCCCCTTGCCCCACATTGCCGCCAGCATAGACTAGAGTCTAGATCAAAAATCACAGAAAGTCTAACTGGAGTGAGGTACGATCTATGAAGAATCTTCAACGAGAGATCCCAATGATTGGTACAATGGGAGTAATTAAAGCAGGAGCTAACAGCTGCTTTCCATTCCTCCGGAGAGAAAATGGATCCTAAATCTTTTTCCCAATTTAACATGGTAGACGTTTTGGAGGGGGCTTTCTTGGTTTTATACCCTTCTGCAACATACCAAAAAATTCTCTAAGACCTCACACATGACTAATTGGGGAAAAGACTGGGGTTCCACCTTCTCACTTGAAGACTGGACGAAAGCGATTAGGATGACGTACAGGTATACCCACTGTACCAATCACTGGGATACCATGTTAAAAAATCTTACATAGATCCTACCCCTCAGAATCATGCCTCTATTGGAGGCAGTGCGGAGCTAAAGGTAATATCTATCATATATTATGGAATTGTAAACACATTCGCAACTTCTGGAATGATGTTTTTAAGTTAATATCCTCTACCACAGGCTTTTTGGTGCGTCCCAACCCACCCCTAGCCTTACTGAATGTTACTGTCACCATTATCCCAGCTGGCTTGAGGAGTATTGTGATACATATTTTGATAGCAGCCAGATTGACCCTTACTTCAAAATGGAAAACCACTCAGGTTCCCACTTTAAATGAGGTAATACAGAGAGTCTCCACGCAATACTCATACGAAAAATACTTCTCCATCCAATCTGGAAACTCCCAAGCTTTTCACGCACAATGGCTACCTTGGACTTCCAAATTTCCTAATTCATAGTTTTCCCTCAAACATTTAATGACAATTAATGTGGACCCTTGGTACAGGCGTTTTATGTGCATTATTGTTTTTTTTTTCCTTTTTGTCTGTTATCCTTTTTTTATTTACTTTCTTTGGATCAGGCCCTGCGGATAGGTAGTCTTTTACCCTATAAGGCCCTGGCATAGGCATGCCTTAATGCTACAGTCTCTGGTTGGTCCCTTGAGATGTATACCAAGTTACTGTAACCTTCCTATGTAGGGGGCCGTGGCTCCACATTGTGTAGTAGGACGCGCGGTCTCCGACCCCTGATTTCACCATTTGCTACAGTATGGTAACTTTGCATTATGTATCATGGATTATGCTATGTCTAGTTGACAATTCGTTGTGGACCTGCGTTGTCCCTTTTTGATATCGTTACCTATGTACATGTTTTTGTAAAAAAGGAAAAACCTAATAAAAAACCAATTGAAAAGAGAAATAACAAAGAAATAAGTGTAGCGCCCCCTTACTTTCAGTATGGGCACTACGCTAAAGTTAGCTAGAATGGGAGAGAGCTACGTTGCTCCCATTCGTGATTTATTTAAATTATGACCCCTGACAGTCCAGAAAGGTCTCCTGGACCAAGTGACGTGACACATCAGGGCACAGCACATTAGGACAGGGCACATGGCACATCAGGGTACAGGGCACAGCACATCAGGGTACATGGGGCACAATAGAGGCACATGAGCCACATCAGGGCACATGCGGCACATTAGCCACATTAGGTTACATGGGGCACATGGGGCACAATCAGGGCACATCAGGGTACATGGGGAACATTAAGGCACATCAGGGTACATGGGGAACATTAAGGCACAATCAGGGTACATGGGGGAACATGAGGGCACAATCAGGGTACATGGGGCACATCAGGGTACATGGGGCACATGATGTTACAATCAGGGTACATGGGGCACATGATGTCACAATCAGGGTACATGGGGCACAGGTCAGCGTTTACTTGTTGTCGTTTTCTTCACATGCAGAGTAGCACAGAAAGCGTCTCGATCATAAGTTCACTTCTCTGTCATGTCACGCTGCAGCTGCTCCCTGCCCCATGGCGGCCCCCTCTCTTCCTGTCCATCCCAGATGATGTCACAAGCAAATGGGGATGGATGAGAAGAGAGGGGGCCACCGGGCGGCAGGGAGCAGCCACAGCGTGACATGACAAAGAAGTGAACTTATGACAGACGCTTCCTGCGCTACTCTGCATGTGAAGAAAATCTACTTACCCACTTCCGCGGCACCCCCTGCCCTGCCTGCGGGCCATTTATAATCAGTCCGCGAGCCGCAAATGGCTGGAAGTGGGTGTGATCCATGTTAATGAAGCGTGATCCCATGCAAATGATGGGCCGGGCGCCAGACAAGTACTTAAAATGAACTGCGCATTTGTCGGGACATGGACGTATCCCCATGCAAATGCGTACAACCACATCGGAACAACTGCCTAAGATACGCCGGATCACTGTGTACGCCGTGAACGTAACCTACGCCCAGCCAGACCCACGTTAACCCATATTCACAGACGTCCAACGTAAAATACGTAGGCTTGTGTTCCCTGGTCCATACCTTTGCATGGGTTGCGCCTCATCTATGGGGAATAACTTTACGCTGAGCGTAAAACTTACGCAAACCCCATAAATCATGCGCCGGGCGCAAGTACGTTTGCAAATCTGCGTATCTCCCTCATTCGCATATTTGAATATAAAATCAATGGGACTGCCACATGCGTCCAGCGTAAATATGCGCCCACTCTACGCCGGCGTAGGCAAGTTACGTTGGTGGGATAAAGTCTGTTTTTAGGCGTATCTAAGTTTGTGGGTTCGGCGCACAAACACGACGGTGCATATTTGTACTTACGCAGCGCATCTGGAGATACGTCGGCGTAAGTGCTTTGTGAATCCGGGCCAAAGTTTCTTTGGACATGCAGGTGATGGAATCACATTACTCAAGAGTTATTCTTCTTGATTTATTATGTGATATTTGGTGGTTCTTTGTGGAGTATAGAATAGTGATATTACCCTCACATTTTTGGTAATTACATTTTGATTTGTGATGTTGCTACACATGTCAATTTTTTTGGGCTTAAATTATGATTATTTGGAAATATTATAAAGCACAAAAAAGTTGTGACTCATTTTAAATTTGCATCAGCAATGGTATTGTTTGTGGTTTGTAAAGACAGCTGTGAGTTTGGGTAAAGATTGTTGTGAGAAGAAAGTAACAAGTGAAAAATATATTTTAACAAAACATCAAAACATTCAACATTCAACATTCAACATTTTAGGATTCTTAAAAAACAAAACAAAATAAGTAGAAGTAACAATGTTGCAAAGGAAAATTGATTTCCTTATATAATAATATATAATAATATAATATAATAATATAATATATAATAGCGCAGATTTTCACGCCCAAAAAACACTCTAACTCTTTGGTATTTACTATAGCGCTCTGTAAAAAAGACATTGGAGCTCAAATGAGAGCTATTTACAGGTCTGAGCATGCTCAGTTGTGTTGGCACCTTTAATTTTAATTTTAAACGCTATCTTTATGAAGCAGCCATGGAAGCAGTTAAATTTCTAGCTAATAGACAGATTGATTTTACATCACTTTTTACCATAGATATACCTTCAGATATTAAGGCTGATTACAAAACTATATTATTAGCATTGGGAAATGCACTAGAGAAACAAGTAAGGACATTGTGGGATGTGTGCACTATGGAACAGTATTTAAAAGAAAACATTAAAGTAAGGAGCTTACGTTGGGAAGTAACCCCCCAGGACGGGTTAGATGATAAAGAATTAATGACAGAATGGCTTGATTTTTTTAATGGAGTAGGATCTAAACTCCAACAGTTGGTTTTAAATAGGAAGAAATAGGAAGAATAGGAAGAAAAGGAAAATGTCGAAGTTAGAGAAGTTCATTGCGCATCTGTATGGGAAATTGGATCCCATCAAAGAAACTCAACAATGGACTGATTTTAATGTAGCTATCAACAAAAAATTGGATAAAATCGATAAGGACACGCAAAAGAAAAAAGTAAAAAAATTCCATAAAGATTTGAATGATTTTAATAACGGAATGTATATATACAGTATATATATGGCAGAGTAAAATTCAACAACCTGGAGCTGTTATTAATTTGGACCCTCCCCCCACACCCTTAACGCAGGATGTAAGGACTCAGATCCCTACGGAGTTCTCCACACCAACCTATGCAGAATTGGGGTCCTATGCCCCCCCCCCCCCCCCAGTTCAAAGCAAAACATGGCAGAGGGAAAGAAACACGAGGGAGAAGTAGAAGAAGTACACAATACCAACACCCGAGTGTACAACACCAACTTCCAGGGATGCACAAACGAATATCATGGTGTGGTTCCCATCTCAAATAGATTTGATCCGTTAACGATACAAAATGAATGGCTTTATCCCACGTCCTTTTTTAGGGAGGGGGAAGAGAGGGAACAGAGGTCACCAATTCAACAGACCATATGGTCATCAGCCTCCAGGGCTCTATTACCCCCCACCCCCACAACAAGGATGGTGGAAACCCCCCCATAGGGAGAAAGAATATCCGCACCCTTCCAATCTCATAACAAAGGAAGAAGGGGATGAAGGTCAGGCAGGAGAGTCCAAAAAAAGAATGGACCCGGACGAATAGGCAGTTATAATCTGAGCCATGTCGAGTTGACCGATAAGGAAATTAACATCCTACAGTCGGGTTTAAAGTGTGCCCCCAAAAAAACATTAAATAAATTTGAAGTGTATATGGATATCCATAAATATATGAGAAAGATCAATATTAAAAAATATTTTCTGAACAATGGACCAACTGGAACTAACAGAATTAATACAGCCGTCATAGGCGTAGACAGTGGTCTGAAAAATTGATCACTTTTCAACCCCCTGAACACAGCCAATCAACACGTCGAAGTGTTTAAAAACCTTGTGTTAAGAAATCTTTAACAAGTAGTTCCCAAGAAATTTGTCAATCACCGACATGTTCATGATGGTATAAAAATGTTGGAGGAGAGGAAGAGTATCGTAATCAGACCAGCCGACAAAGGCGGCGGAGTGGTTGTTTTGGAAAAAAGTTTTTACGACAATCAACTCGCCACCATGTTGGCAGACGAGAACACATATCTCCGGCTTAAATCTGACCCTACTTCTTTATACCAAAAAGACTTAGAGAAGCTGGTTGAGTTGGGAACAGAAAAAAGAGTCCTGAATAAAAAGGAGATCAAGTATCTGGTTCCTAACTGCAGCGTTCCAACCATATACACCTTGCCTAAAGTACACAAAAATGCCAGTGTACCTCCAGGCCGACCGATCGTAAACTGTATTGGTTCAGTCACTGCAAGATTAGGACACTATTTGGATACCTTTTTGCAGGTGAGTGTCTTAACGACCAAGGCCTACTTAAAGGATACAAAGAACCTTCTACAGATCATAGAGATCATACAGATCATCAGTGGTATAGATTTGACTGACAAACATGATGTGTTTCTTGTGACAGCCGATGTATCCTCGTTATACACTATTATTCAGTATGATGCCTTATTGGCACTCAACTGGGCCCTATGCCAAAGGGATGACCTTCCTTTTGCACAGAAAGTGTTTTTGAGACAGGCTTTAGATTTCTGCCTGTTTTATAATTACTTTTGGTACAACCAGCACTTTTATTTGCAAGGCAAAGGAGTTGCCATGGGCACTAAGTTCGCCCCAAGTTTGGCAAACTTATTTATGGGAGAGTGGGAAGACAAAGTTGTCTTCTCTAAAAAGAGAGACCAGTTATTGCTATATACAGTAAAAGGTATATAGATAAGCTTGTGTTTTTATGGGATGGTATGGAATGCTCATTACACACTTTTATGATGGAACTAAATAATAATAGTAACAACATTGTGTTAGACTATGAGTTTAGTAAGGACAGAATCAGGGGCGGACTGACAACTCATGGGGCCCCCGGGCAACAGGAGATCATGGGGCCCCCTGTTTTCCTGCCCACACTCAAGCTACACCCACACACATCATGGGGGCACACAGCAGGGCCTAGGGGCATGGAGCAGGGCCTAGGGCCATGGGGGCACAGAGCAGGGTGTGGGGCAGACATCAGGGCATGGGGCAGACATCAGGGCATGGGGGCACAGAGAAGGGCATGGGGACAGACATCAGGGCAGGGCATATTGTAGACAGCAGGACATGGGGGAAAAGAGCAGGGCATGGGGCAGACATAAGGGCATGGGGGCACAGGACACATCACAGGACCAAAAGGAGGGATTTGGGCACACAGTGGGACATATCGTAGTGCATTGGGCACAGAGTAGGACACATCATGGTGCACATCATGGGGCACACAGTAGGTCATGGGACACATCACAGGGCACATCGGTGCACAGAGCAGGGCAAGGGGGCACATATCAGAGTATGAGGCAAAGAGCAGGGCATAGGGGCACAGAGCAGGGCAAGGGCAGACAGGGCATGTGGCAGAGAGCAAAGTATTGACAGATATCAGGGCATGGGGCAGAAAACAGGGTATGGGCAGATAGCAGGGCATGGGACAGACAGATAGCAGGGTATGGGGCAGAGAAAGAAAGAGCAGGGTATGGGGCAGAGAGAGAGAGCGCAGGGTATGGGGTAGAGAAAGAGAGAGAGAGCAGGGTATGTGGGGAAGAGAGAGAGCAGGGTATGTGGGGGAGAGAGAGAGAGAGAGCAGGGTATGGAGAAGAGAGAGAGCAGGGTATGGGGCAGAGAGAAAGAGAGAGAGCAGGGTATGTGGGAGAGAGAGAGAGAGAGCAGGGTATGTGGGAGAGAGAGAGAGCAGGGTATGTGGGAGAGAGAGAGAGAGCAGGGTATGTGGGAGAGAGAGAGCAGGGTATGTGGGGGAGGGAGAGAGAGCAGGGTATGTGGGAGAGGGAGAGAAAGCAGGGTATGTGGGAGAGGGAGAGTAGGGTATGTGGAAGAGAGAGAGCGCAGGGTATGGGGCAAAGAGAGAAAGTAGGGTATGTGGGAGAGAGAGAGATAGCAGGGTATGTGTGAGAGAGAGAGAGATAGCAGGGTATGTGTGAGAGAGAGAGAGCAGGGTATGTGTGAGAGAGAGAGCAGGGTATGTGGGAGAGAGAGAGAGAGCAGGGTATGTGGGAGAGAGAGAGAGAGAATGAGCAGGGTATGTGGGGGAGAGAGAGAGAGCAGGGTATGGGGGAAAGAGAGAGAGCAGGGTATGTGGGAGAGAGAGAGAGAAAAAGCAGGGTATGTGGGAGAGAGAGAGCAGGGTATGGAGCAGAGAGAGAGAGAGAGAGAAGGGTATGGAGCAGAGAGAGAGAGAGAGAGAAGGGTATGGAGCAGAGAGAGAGAGAGCAGGGTATGGGGGAGAGAGAGAGATAGCAGGTTATGGGGCAGAGAGAGAGAGAATGCAGGGTATGGGGCAGAGAGAGAGAGAGTGAGAGCAGGGTATAGGGCAGAGAGAGAGAGAGAGATTGCATGGTATGGACAGACTCTAGGGTATAGGGCAGAGAGAGCGCAGGGTATGGACAGACTCTAGGGCATGGGGCATGTTCAGGATGCTGGGCACATGTATATAGGGACACAGGACAGCATGCACAGCAGGGCACAGGACAGCATGCACAGCAGGGCACAGGACAGCATGCGCAGCAGGGCACAGGACAGCATGCGCAGCAGGGCACAGGACAGCATACACAGGACAGTGTTATGTCCCCTGGACGCTCTGTGTCTCTCAGGTGTTGCTGGCAATGCTGCCAGTATCTGCTCAGCAAGTTACACACACAGGCCGATGTACTACTTAACCAGAGCAGGTTTATTACTCAGAACATTATGGCATTCTTACATGGAGGAGTCTTAATCCAAACAGTTTATGTCCTTATCAGATGTAATCCCTTCTCAGCCTCATGTGTTTGCTTCCAGTTCCCCTCACACACTGTCTGACTTCCTGGTACAGCTCCTCCTCTCCCATCATGCATCAGGAGAAAGAGGGTAAAGGTCACAGTGATCTATCACAACATCACACAATCCTTCCTTAGTGGCTTGGGCATCCAACACTACAAAACAGCTCCTTATCATCCAGCCTCAAATGGGCTGGCAGAACGATTTGTGCAGACGTTTAAGAAGCACTTACTGTCCACTCTGAGCCAGGTTGGAATGTCAGAGGAGAAGCTGCTGCAATTCTTGATCATGTACCGTAACACGCTACTACTGGGCTGTCACCAGCTTTTCTTATGTTTGGCAGGCATCTCCGCACCAAACTGGATTTAGTTCGTCCACAAGAACAGTCACTGACACCTCCTCTGCCGGGCTGTCTGGGATTCCATGCCGGTTATCTTGTATGGTCTCGGAATTACAGAGCTTTGCCTCCTTGGCTTCCTGGCGTTATTGATGGAACTCTTGGAAGAAGAATGTACCTTGTTCACCTGGAGGAAAGCATTTGTGTTCGACGACACCTTTCGCAATCGAGGAAGCACATTTGCCGGCCACTAGTGACAAACCCGACCCCTCTTTTTAACCACCCACCAGAGTCTACTGTGAAGTCTGCTGGTGACATATGGCATGGTGTCTGGCATGATCCCACAAGTTTACAACCAAACCCTGAACCGGTTGGGGAACATATTTCTGAGGAGCCCGGACATGTGCCTGAAATTACAGAAACTGATTTGTCTGTGGGACGCCCACTGACATCTCCAGAACCTTTGACCGACTTTATCCCTCCCGGTGCTGTGCCACTTCGTAAGTCTACCCGTCAAAGACATCAAACGCCTCGCTGGCAAAGCGCTGAAATCTTACGGGACACATTGGAGGTCAGGAAACAGAGACAAAGGGCTCATGTAGTGCTGCGGAAATAACAGAACTGAGTTGGAGATACTACTTGCTGAACTCATCTTACTTGCCTTGTTATGTTATGTGTTCAACATTTTGTTCTCTTGTTATGTTTCTGTTTTGTTTTTTGGGAAGGAAAGGAGGTGTGATGTTGTGATAGATCACTGTGACCTTTACCCTCTTTCTCCTGATGCATGATGGGAGAGGAGGAGCTGTACCAGGAAGTCAGCAGTGTGTGAGGGGAACTGGAAGCAGACACATGAGGCTGAGAAGGGATTACATCTGATAAGGACAGAAGCTGTTTGGATTAAGACTCCTCCATGTAAGAATGCCATAATGTTCTGAGTAATAAACCTGCTCTGGTTAAGTAGTACATCGGCCTGTGTGTGTAACTTGCTGAGCAGATACTGGCAGCATTGCCAGCAACACCTGAGAGACACAGAGCGTCCAGGGGACATAACAGCAGTATACAGGACAGCATACACAGGAGGGCACAGGACAGCATACACAGGAGGGCACAGGACAGCATACACAGCAGGGCACAGGACAGCATACACAGCAGGGCACAGGACAGCATACACAGGAGGGCACAGGACAGCATACACAGGAGGGCACAGGACAGCATACACAGGAGGGCACAGGACAGCATACACAGGAGGGCACAGGACAGCATACACAGGAGGGCACAGGACAGCATACACAGGAGGGCACAGGACAGTATACACAGCAGGGCACAGGAGGTCTGTTTACACTTCCTTCCTAGATGCAGAGTAGAGCGGGAAGCGGCTGTAAACATACCTCTTGTGAAGCACTCTTTCCCCGCCGCCCCCCCCCCCCCCCACTCTTCTCGTCGGTCCGAGGTGATGACAAATACAAGCACCTGGGATGGACGGAAGGGGAGGAGGGGACGGCCGGAGGAGCGCTTCACAAGAGGTATGTTTACCCTGCAGTCCTAGCAGGAAGCAGTGATTCGGGACCCGATCTACCCGTCTGTGATTGACGGGTAGATTGAAGGGGAAGCAGTCATGGGGCCCCCTACTGGTCACGGGCCCTCGGTCCGTGCCCAAAGTGCCCTATGGTCAGTCCACCCCTGGACAGAATCCATTTCCTCTATGTAAATTTAATAAGAGATGGAAACAGGTTCATTACCAATGTCTATTTCAAGCCTACTGATAGGAATAGTTATCTCCCAATTACTAGCGGACATCACCCGCATTGGCTTAATAACATCCCTAAAGGCCAAATAATGAGAATTAGTAGAAACTGTACGTCTGACACTGATTTCCAATCCCAATCCGAGATCATCAAACATCATTTAATTCAAAAATGCTATAAGGTGGATACTTTAAATAAAATGATCACTGATGTCGGGAACACACCAAGATCTGTGTGTTTGGAAAATAAGGTATCAACAAAAAGTTCTAAGCATGAATGGGGCTTCATTTCAAATTTTCATGACCAATATAGGGACATAGAGAAGATTTTCAAAGACCATTGGCACATATTACGAATGGACAAAACATTACAGAACATTGTGCCCATGAGACCTGATTTCATATACAGAAAAGCCACCCATTTTGGGGATAAAGTGGTCAGGAAGGTCCTGGATCCCCCAGTTAGACCCACAATGTTCTGGGATTGTAAAGGTTTTTATGCCTGTAGAAGATGTAAAACCTGTGCTAAGGTGAGCTCACCGATTCGAGGATTGACCGAATTCACATCAACCGGGAACAATCTTAATTTAAAAATTTAAGATTTCATCACATGTAGCACTACTCACATCGTCTACAGTGCCCTTGTAACCTAATGTATGTGGGTCGCACAAAAAGGACACTAAAGAAACATGTCTCAGAGCACATTTGCAACATAGAGATTGGTTACAAAGATCATAGTGTTTCCCTCCACTTCAAAAAATGTCATGGACTTTGTTTCCCTGGACAAGTGACTGAGCTTTTGCACCTCGCTTGCTTGGATCTGCTGGGTTTGAGACCTGGTTGTCTCGTTCTTTTTTGGAACTCTAGTTGTCAGGTTGAGTTCTTATCTACCTGATCCAATTCCTATGTTCTCCACTATGTTTTTTAAATTTTTTTTGCTCCTTTGGTTTAATAATTTTGTCTGTTTTTGTCTGGACTTTACTTATTATTTTTTTTTTCAGGTCAGCTTTGCTTTATTTGGATTGTCCGTGTCTACGACCGAAGATGTGCTTTTACTCTGCTACTGACTAGTCTGGTTGATTTGCTTATGTTTTGTGTGATCATCGTTAGACTCAAGCTTATGGCAGCGCCCCTGACAGGTATTTGTGCTGTTTTAGTCCTTTGCACAGCATTGGACTTTCAGTTGTGTAAACAATCTATAGCAAAAATCCTACTTCCCTTATGCCTATTACATGTATTTTGCATTATGTGAAGGGCTTTAATTCCCCTGTTAAGAGACGTAAGGCCTTTGACATGTACAAATTGCTTGGTGCCAAGGTTCTTCTTATTCAGGAGGCACACTTTGCTCAATCCTCCCACCCCAAATTTTTCCACAGGCAGTTCCCTCAGGCATTTTATTCACTCCATTCCTCTAAATGTAGGGGCGCTGCAATTTTCTTACACTCCTCCTTTCCCATGGAGGTCAAACAGGTTGTTAAAGACTCAGAAAGTAGATATGTCATTATTAGAGGACTGGTAAACAACAAAGAATTGACAATTGCCAGTGTCTATGCCCCCAACGATGCCCCTGTCTCTTTCTTTACCTCCTTTTTTGCCCTTCTGACAAAATATCAATCCCCACATATGATAGTAGGAGGGGATTTTAACATGGTTGCCAATGCTACGACTGCCAGGGCTTTCCCTAGGACCTTGGCTAGATGCTTACTTGACCACCAATTGGTGGATTCATGGAGAGCACATAATGTGGGCGTTAGGGAATATACTTTTTATTCTCATCCTCACAACAGCTCAGCTAGGTTGGATTATATATACACCTCTCCAGTTCTCTTGGCCAACTCCTCGTCCTCCACAAAACACCCCTGTGTCTGGTTGGACCACCAGGTGGTTTCCTTTACCATGAATTTCATTGGCTTGGCTCCAGCTCCTTTTACCTGGTGGCTAAATGAGGCACTCCTCTCAGACACAGTGGTTGAGTCGGATGTGGCGAATGCCATAATGGAATATTTCACGCTCAACGCCATTCCCGATACCCCGTTTACCACAGTCTGGACTGCCCATAAGGTGGTGATCCGCGGTAAGCTTATTGGTATTGCCTCGGCTCGTAATAAACTAAACAGACAAAAAATTGTATCTCTCTCTGCAGAGTTGGACCTTCTTTATAAGAGGGCTGATTCCCTGCACTTAGAGTCGACCAGGCAAATTATTGACCAGAAGCATTTGGAGCTTGACACTTTGCTCTCGGGTAAGGTGGAGAAGGCTTTGAGGTGGTCGAGGGCGCGGTTTCTGCTTCATGGTAACACGGCCTTGTCCATGTTTGCGAGGAAGTTGAATCAGCTCACGCGTCCCCCGCATGTTTATAGGTTAGATGTGGGTCCTGGTCGGACCTCCTCTCACCCACAGGAGGTGCTCCAACATTTCAAACATTTTTACTCCTCCCTGCTTGCGGGAAGGCCCTCGGAGCCTTCTGTGCAGAATGATCCCTGGTTCCAAGCCCTTCCTATCCCCTCCCTTTCTTCACAATGAGAGAAATTGAATGCGCCTATTACACTGGCAGAGGTTCTAGGGGTTATCAAATCGCTGAAGACAGGTTCAGCCCCAGGCCCCGATGGGTTTTCGTCGGTGTATTATAAAAAATTTGCTGAACCCCTTTCCACTAAACTAGTCCAACTGTTTAATTTTGTGTTGCAGGGTGGTTATTTCCCCGAAGAAATGTTGCTGGCCAACATGTCCCTGATCCCTAAGCCCAACAAAAATCATGCTCTCCCTCAAAATTATAGGCCCATTTCGGTCATTAATAACGACCTTAAAATTGTTGCTAGGATTATGGCTGATAGGCTTGCTGGGGTGATCTCCTCTCTTATTTCCCCTTACCAGTCAGGCTTTATCCCCCACAGACTTATCACAGACAATATACGTTTGGCAACGAACATTATTCAAGATGCCAACTTATTTTTGCGTAAGCTTTTTTTTTACTAGGCCTTGACATCCATAAGGCATTTGACAGTGTCTCTTGGAATTATCTGTCAACTCTTTTGCCCCATATGGGCCTCCAAGGAGAATTTTTCACGCGTTCCAGGCACTGTATCAAAACCCCAAGACTCAAGTCCGGATCCCAGGGTGCAGCTCGGAGTTTTGTAGTCTGGGGAGGGGAACCAAGCAGGGATGTCCGCTTTCCCCCCTAATTTTTGCGCTTGCCCTTGAACCCTTGGCCATTGCCATTTTAAATGACCCTGACATTCGGGGATATGCCAAGGGTACATCCACTTATAATTTTTTTTATGTATGCGGACGACGTTTTAATGTTTGACACAGACCCTCTGCTGTCCACTTTGTCCTCCTTTGCGATGATTTCCGGTCTATCAGTCAGTGTTTCAAAATTGGTGGCACTGCCGGTCGGCTTTTCGGCCGAGGAGTTGGATCACCTAAAGCAATCTTTTTCGTTCTCCTGGGCGGTTGATTCCCTCCCATACCTGGGCATTGACCTGACCGGAGATTACCGCAAACTGTTTAATGCTAACTACCCCAAGATGCTATCCAAGTTGAAGCGGCTGCTGAAGCTCGGGGCCCCTCTACACATTTATTTTCTTGGCAGAATTACAGCCCTTAAAATGAGAATTCTCCCCAAACTCCTTTACCTATTCCGCTTCCTCCCAGTTAAACTTTCCAAGTCCTTCCTGTTGGAATTTCAGTCTCATCTTAACAAGTTTATATGGCAAAATAGGCCCCCAAGGTTTTCCAGGGATATTTTGTATCGTCCAGCAGATCGGGGAGGTCTGGGAGTTCCTCAGATTTGGCTTTACTATCTGGCCAGTAAGTTCACACAGCAGGCTCAATGGAACATAGCTAACTCTAGAGTCCCATGGGTCAGGTTTGAGGAGGACTCGATCTCTCCCTTTTATCTCCCAGGGCTGCTGTGGTCCTCTGGTAGGTCGTGGCCTGGTTTGCGCTCTAGGAATGTTATAGTGGAAGACAGTCTGAAACTATGGGTAGATTATAAGGATACATTTAAACTTGTCTCAAAGACCCCGCGTGGTGCTTCTTTCTTCAGTGATCCTAGATTCCCTTCAGCCTTTGATCACCCGGACTCTTTTGAAATCTGGAGGGACTGTGGCCTAACAAAGTTGGATAACTTTCTGGTGAACTCCATGTTTGTCACGTTTTCTCATTTACAATCAGTTCACCCCCTGCCTACTAGTGAGTTTTACCATTTCCTGCAGATTAGAAATTTTTTCCAACAACATTACCCTTTCTCGATGACAAGCTTAAGCTCTACCTTTGAGGATATCTGTTACTCAGCTCCTAGATAGAAGGGTCTTATCTCTGGGGTCTACAGGTTACTGGATTCAGATTCTGAACCTGCTCAGGTGAAATATAGACTGCTGTGGCAGCGGGAACTTAATCTAGATGATGATGCCTTAGATTGGGCTGGGGGTTGGCAAAACATGCGTAAGTGCACTAAGTCGCTGACAGTTAGAGAAACGCCAATTAAGCTGCTCACGAGGTGGTACTACACCCCACTCAGGCTTAGTAAAATGTTTCCTCAGGCCTCCCCTGCTTGCTTTAGAGGTTGCCCGCAGCAAGGTTCCTTTTTCCACCTATTCTGGGAATTTGAGAAGTTACAACCCACCTGGAAGGCAGCTCTGGAGATGATAGATGGGTTGGCAGGTGAACGTGTTACCCTGACGTTTAGGCATTGCCTTCTTTTCCAGAACCTGCATGACATTTCTAAGCATCTGATGAGGTCGATTTACTCCGTATGTATTGCGGTTCACTGGGCTATTGCCCTTCACTGGAAAAGGCAGTCGGTCCCCTTTCCTCCGGTAATTGCTCGATTAGATCAGATGATGCGTTCAGAAAAAATATTTCATACCTTACATGATTCGGTCCCAGCTTTTGATGCTAAGTGGAACCCATGGTTTCTATATAGACTCCTAGGCTAACTGACCTTAGCTTTTTTTTGGGGGTTTTATTTTTGTGTTTTTCTTTTATGTGTTTATTTTTTATTTTTCTCTCTTGCGTATGGTATGTATGCTTCATTGGTTGGTTAATGTAATCACCTTGTGTATTCTCTGTATGTCTTCCTCCCAGGGCTCTGCGTTGGAGCTATATACAGATTTTCTATTTTTATGCATCAATGTTTTGTATACACCTTTTATGGTCTGTGGTTGATGTCATATCAGATGTTGTTCTTTATTACCCATTACATTGAGTGATTTGTTTACGTTGTCTTTAACCACTTAAGGCCCGGACCAAAATGCGGAACCCTTTTTGCGATTCGGCACTGCGTCATTTTAACTGACAATTACGCGGTCGTGCGACATGGCTACCAAACAAAATTGGCGTCCTTTTTTCCCCACAAATAGAGCTTTCTTTTGGTGGTATTTGATCACCTCTGCGGTTTTTATTTTTTGCGCTATAAAAAAAAAAATAGCTGCAATTTAAAAAAAATTCAATATTTTTTACTTTTTGCTATAATAAATATCCCCCAAAAATATATAAAAAAACATTTTTTTTCCTCAGTTTAGGCCGATACATATTCTTCTACTTATTTTTGGTAAAAAAAAATCGCAATAAGCGTTTATCGGTTGGTTTTCGCAAAATTTATAGCGTTTACAAAATAAGGGCTAGTTTTATTGCATTTTTATACATTTTTTTTTTTACTACTAATAGCGGCGATCAGCGATTTTTTTCGTGACTGCGACATTATGGCGGACACTTCGGACAATTTTGACACATTTTTGGGACAATTGTCATTTTCACAGCAAAAAATGCATTTAAATTGCATTGTTTACTGTGGAAATGACAGTTGCAGTTTGGGAGTTAACCACAGGGGGCGCTGTTACTTTTAATGTTCCCTGTGTGTATGTTTACAACTGTAGGGGGGTGTGGCTGTAGGTGTGACATCATCGATCGTGTCCCCCTATTACAGGGATGACGTGATCGATGCTGCGGCCACAGAGAAGCACAGGGAAGCCGTGTGTACACACGGCTCTCCCCGTTCTTCAGCTCCAGGGACGGATCGCCGCACTGCAGCGGCGATCGGGTCCGCGAATCCCGCGGTCCCGGTCCTGGAGCTTCGGACCGGGTCACGGGAGAGCGCCGTGGGCGTGCGCCCGTGACCCACGGATGGGTACTAAAATCAACGTAAATATACGTTGATGTGCCCAGCCGTGCCATTCTGCCGACGTATATGTGCAGTAGGCGGTCCTTAAGTGGTTAATAAAGCTTGTTTGAAAACAAAAAAAAAATCCATGGACAAGATCCCTCCGGTCCAAAATTCTGGGGTATAGATAGCATCTGTCCAAGTTGGAGGGGTTCAAACATGTTGAGAGACATTTCTAAAAGCGAGACCCGTTGGATTTATTTAATAAATACGCTTACTCCATCCGGCTTAAACGTTGAATTAGACGTAAATTGCCTTATAAGCGATTATTGATCAGTCCGCGTCCTTTTATAATATATATATTTTTTATAATATATATTTTTTTTATTAAATATTTTTTATTAAATATTTTTATAATATATTTTTATAGTGTCCTTTTCATAATATCAATTTTAAAATAACTTTTACAACATTTTTATATACAATTTTTGTATATCTCCTATATAGACATATTTCCTTAGATACAGACATTTTTATATATATCTGTTCTATATTCCTCACTACGGATTTTGTTTAAAATCACTATTTACACTAATAATACACTGTATATCAGAAGTAAATTTTGGTGTTTGCAATTCCCCTTCTGGATGTTTAGTAACAGTGGTATGGCTGAGAGTTTCTGTACCATTGTTTCCGGTTAATTTGGGGTTATATATAATAATAGGAGGTTATTACTAATTAAGCAATTAATTTTTAATTCTTCCTGTGTTTTTGTTATATGGATTACCATTCTAGCCATGTAAATACCTATTTCTGGATTGCTGAAGGGATTATTAACGTGTTTTATTTGTAGATGAATTGAATGGCAATGTAGTGTAATTATATATATTCTATATTTTAGTGAATCACGTTCAATTAGATCGTAGTGTATATGCAGATGACGATATGCACATGAGACGTGTATTCAATATTGTATGTCACATTGTATGTTTTATGTTATATACTGATCCTTACTGTTGCCGCTGTTAAAGATTGTTTCAATTGACCGTGCCCATGATGAATGTGCACGGTCCTCTGTGAACTGTCTATAGCGGCACTTGTATTAATAATTGTTTTTTGTAAGGAACGATGTCCCCTACAGGTCTGCATCACTCCGGCATGTAGAAAGTATGTGACGGTGTGAACTGCTGACCGTGACATCCAGATCCATTGAGATATCATCACAGTTGCAACGTGCGGCACATACGATTGCTACACTGCAACGATTCTTTATTTCCCGTTTTTCTCATGGACACGCTATCCGGTCCCCTTGGAGATATAATTTTCACAAGGTGCACGATGTTCATTGAGTAACCTTAATCGAATGTTTTCACTCGCGGGTATAAAGAGTGATGAATGCCACTTAGCTCCACCCTCAGATGATGTCCCAGTGACGAAACTAGTTTAGGGTGGAACTAAGTGAAACAGTTGAAATGTTAGCCGACATCGGTGACAGTTCCCCTCCTCGCAGCTAGACCAGCAGAAAGTGGTAGGAAATGCAGATATGCAGATGCTAACTTGACGTGGATAATTTTGTGATATATGCTGATATAAAGTTTGCTTAATGTGAGTGTACTGGATGATATTTTTATTAGGAATAAAAAGAGGAAACAGGATTAAGCTATGTGTTTGCTCCCTGTCTCTTTTTATGGTTGAAACCGGAGTTCAGTCAGAGATACTGATCAAGAGATTGCGGCTGAGAATCACACAACAGACACGCTGATTTATCTGCACTCTGGGGTAAGAGGATACTCAAGAGGGGGCTCCTTTCTCACACACCCCCCTCCTTTTTACCTTTTATGAGCACACGTGTGTGGTATCTTCCTTCAAACTCATTATCTCGGGCTTAAGTGGACTCTTTTTCATCATTCCAGTGTTTGCATTAAAGATTGACACTTTCATATGGGGACTTTGTACAAAGGACATTTCTTGAAATGTTATCATTTTTTTTTCAATTTCTGTTCTGTATTTAGTGCTGCCTGGTGAATTTTAATACATTGTCTGACTTAAGTGTTTCAGGTTACAACATGGACCCAGCAATTTGTGTTGGCACCTAGTTGTACAGAGATGGGAAATGTATCTCTTCTCAGACTTAAAGATATTTCAGTGTAGAAATCACTTTTTCACATAGTTTAAAAGCAGATTATCTTTAAACAATATACTGCATAGGGGTGAGCTTTATGTTCAGGTCGAGCATGAGTTTGACTTGAACATTGGCTGTTCGCCCATTCGAATAGCGAACGATTTGGGGTGTACACTGCAAATTCGAATAGACGTGGAACACCCTTTAAAAGTCTATGGGAGAAATCTAAAGTGACAATTTTAAAGGTTAATATGCAAGTTATTGTCATAAAAAGTGTTTGAGGACCTGGGTCCTGCCCCAGGGGACATGTATTTAATGCAAAAAAGTTTTAAAAACAACCGTTTTTTTCGGGAGCAGTGATTTTAATAATGCTTAAAGTGAAACAATAAAAGTGAAATATTCCTTTAAATTTTGTACCTGGGCAGTGTGGCAGGCGCAGCACTATGAAGTGCCTCATGCGCTGTGGCATTAGAAGAATTGTGATATCTCTGACTTTTCAATCCAACAAGACTGTCTATTACTCTATTGCCATTCTATGGAAGCAGTAGGTTTAAAGAGCACACCAAAATGCTTAAAATAACTTCTTTAATAACTTCACTTTTCTTCATATAAGATACTGCTGATTTGCAGCAGACAGTCCATGTACAAAACATGTGATGAATAAGTATAACAGAAAATGGTGGTTCAAATATTCAATCTTGTCATTTAACATAAGATGGTGGATATAGTTTTTTCTTCAGTATTTACTCTATCTCTCTGTAAGTTATTAAAGCATTCTCTGATTTCTCTGAAAGGTATAACTGTGGTTTGCAGGGTTAGCTTAGTTTGGTTTGAAGGTATGGTATGGTGAGTGATGAGTGATTCAGGTTTGATATGGTTCGGGTTTGATGGGTGGTTCGGTATGAAGGTTTGGGTTTGGTGGAACTACCAGTGAACACACAGCTAAATCAGTATACAGTTCTAATCACACTATTTACAATAAGAACATATATCTACAGTAACTGTGTAACGTACCTAATTTTGCCCTCTGGCTTCCATAAGAACTGCTCTCTGAATGTCTCTGTGTGTCTCTGTCTCCATGTGGTTCTGTCTCTGTGGAACAATCTAGCAGAGCACATGTACAGCACTAGGAACCTCCCAGACAGAGTGGATGCAAAGCTGGCTGTGACTGGTCAAGACTCTGCTCAATGTGAGATTAGCTGTGATTGGGCCAAGGCTTCTGATGAGTCACAAAAGCTTAACTCTATGATTGCTGATATGAATTAAACTGTGAATTGCTTTGCTTACCTCCTGCCCCCATACAAACAAATGACTTTTAAAGGCATATTTTTTCTTTTGCTTCTGTGAACACAACATACAACTGTTATATAAGATCCAAACACAAAATCACAGTGAATAACTCTGCCTTTGTCTCTCACATATAAACATGTGCTCTACATTAGGTTCTTAGCAGGTTTAGCTGTATATACATGTAAGTTATATTAGCTACCTAGGACAGGTTCTAGCTGGCCAGCTACAGGCAGTGTCTATAGCATGCCTGTAAACTGGCGCATTGTCCCGTGTTTAAAAGTCCCTGCATTTCTAAAAAAAAAAGTTTTTTTTTTTTAAACTACTAATGGCTATAACGAATTGTCGGGTCCCGGCAATACAGATAAAATTAATTGAAAGTCATTAAAAAAAAAAAATGTGTGGGGGTCCCCGGAAATTCCATTACCGGGCCCTTCAGGTCTGGTATGGATATTAAGGGGAACCCTGCAACAAATAAAAAAAATGGCGTGGGGTTTCCCCTCCAAAAAAAACCATACCAGACCCTTATCCGAGCACACAACCTGGCAGGCCGCAGGAAAAGAGGGGGGACGAGAAAGAGCCCCCTTCCTGAACCGTACCAGGCCACATGCCCTCAACATGGGGAGGATGTTCCCATGTTGATGGGGACAAGGGCCTCATTCCCACAACCCTTGCCGGGTGGTTGTGAGAGTCTGCGGGCGGGGAGCTTATTGGAATCTGGAAAGCCCTTCAACAGAAGGGGACCCCAGATCCCAGCCCCCCCATGTGAATTGGTAACGGGGTACATTGTACCCTTACCATTTCACAATAAAAAGTGTCAAAATAAAAAAAAAAACACCCACACCAAGTTGGGACAAGTCCTTGTAGTAGAAGATGGTGAAGATGAAATTGCAACACAGGAACAGTTGCTATAATGTAAAATTGATTGAAAAAAAAGACGTTCAAAGAACTTCCCTGACAGAAGGCAGAAAAAAAGTCCTGCATGTTTGTTATTTGGACTATGTCCCTGTAATTACCAGGTGAAAAAGGGCTGGGGGTTGACTGTACAAAAACTCTAGGATACCTTGTGATTTTTTAAGAACTCAGAACAGACTCATGTTTTGATTATATCCTGGCATTTATCTATCAATTTTTTCATAACCTGGATAGCAGTCCTTTTTAACCAGTGTGTCGCAGTAACAGGTTTCTATAGTTTCTCTATACCAAGCACAATACAAGCAGTTTTTAGAGTAGAACAGAGATACGACAGCCTTCCTGAAATGGCGTTTTCCCCGATGGGTCAGCTTTTCAAAAGAACAGTTTTATGTGTATTATCCAAAGAATTTGCAGCTGTCCCTTTTGTGCAGGCGCTGAGCAGCACATGGATTTCTTCAAGTGGCTCACGGTCTTCACGCTGTACATCAGCTGTCCGTCTCTCCAATCTTTAGTCTCCCCAGCTCACATGGGGTTTACTTCCAGGACACAACAAAGAAGCAGCGTCACGTGACGTCAACGCGTTTCGCAATGTGGATCACGTAGCTTCGTTGGACATACGGAGCTGGCTTCCGACTGTTCCTTATTGCAGCTGTTCGCCACGGAAGGTAACCGCCACATTTATATAATTAAAGAAACATTGTATGTTATATTTATTGTCTTTTGGTGATCTTCACTTAGCTCCAACTTACGGCATTCGTTATATAGTGATGGGGCAGAGAGAGAGAAAAAAAGATGGAAAGGGGAAGGATGCAATGAGAGGGAATTAGATTATTAGATAAGATCCAGTATAATAAAGTGTAAAATAAACCATTACTGATGGAATAAAATGTATGTTATCAGATCATAACACTGAACCTGATTATGTTGCATATCGCAAAAAATGTCTTGCTTTACTTAGATGAACCTGTATTTACTTTAAATATATCATTGGGGCCAAGTGATATGCTGAGTAAAACCTAATGCCGTGTACACACGATCACTTTTCGGCATGAAAAAAAAACGTTGTTTTCAGCATGTAGAAAAAACTAAGTTTTTCCAACTTCATCATTAAAAAACGATGTTGCCCACACACCATCGTTTAAAAAAAATGATGAGCAGAGCGCGGTGACGTACAACACGTATGACGGCACTCTAAAGGGGAAGTTCCATTTAAGCTCCCATCTCGTAACTTGCTTCTGAGCATGCGCAGGTTTAAAACGTAGTTTTTATTGTCGTTTTAGCCCACACACGATCATTTTTTACAACCCAAAAAAACTTTTTTTTTAAAACGACATTAAAAAATGCTGCATGCTCAAATATTTTTTTGTCGTTTTTCAGAAGATGAAAAACGATGTGAAGCCCACACACAATCATTTTAAATGACGTTTTTAAAAACGTTGTTTCTTTTCATGCCGAAAAGTGATTGTGTGTACGCGGCATAAGGTTTTCAATCGAAAATCATTTTTAAAAATCAAAAGTTTTGTTTATATTTTTTAAATGCACCCTGTATGCCACAAATGTCATGTGCTCTGTTCCCATTCAAACAAAGAATTGCTACGTATTAATAAACACATAATGTTTTTATTTTTGTTATTAAAACACGAACACATCAGTGGTATTTGTACTTTTCTGGCATGTTAGGGTCTCAAGAAATGAGAGAGGCTGTCAGTACATCAGATGTGATCAAATTGATCAATTTTCAGTAATTGGTACCATAGCTTGTAGACCCTATAACTTTCACCCAGACTAAATAATATACATGTTTTTTGTTTTGTTACCAAAGATATGTAGCAGTATACATTGTAGGCCAAATTTATGAAGAAAAATTACTTTTTTTGCAAAATTTTATAATACAAATGAAGAAAAATTCTTTTTTTTACAGAGGTGATCAAATACCACCAAAAGAAAGCTCTATTTGTGGGGAAAAAAGGACAAAAATTTCATTTGGTTACAGTGTTTGTCATTCAAAACATGAGAGCACCAAAAGCTGAAAATTGGTCTGGTTATTAAGGGTTTTTAAGTGCCCAGTGGTTAAAAAAAAATCTTTGGACTCTAGAAATTGTCTTACTAGACTAGAGACAAGTCATATTATCATTTACCCAGCACAAGAAAAAATTAACTGTTGGGGGGGGTGTTGTTAGATAAACAAGCTTGCTTACAGAACTTGTGATAAGAACAGTGGGTTTCTAGTATAAACAAACTGACCAATATTTACAAGGATCTCCAGGTCCCCTAAATATGAAATGTGAAAACACCTTGGCCCGCATTCACATACATCGGCACATATATATGCCACCGTAGCGTATGTCTTTTAAGCTACGCCGGCGCAGCGTGGAGAGGGAAGCATGTAATTCAGAAAGCCAATGCTCCCAACTCTGTGCCGGCATAGCGTATATTCGTAGGCGTAAGGCATGGAAGTGGGCATGATACATGGTAATGAAGTGTGACCCCATGCAAATGATGTGCCGAGTGCTAGGCAAGTACTTAAAACAAACGGCGCATGCGCCGTCCCGTGGACGTATCCCAGTGCGCATGCTCACAATCACGTCAAAACAACTGCCTAAGATACGTCGAATCACTGCCTACGTCGTGAACGTAAGCCAGCCCTATTCACGTACAATGTAAACTATGTAAAATTCAAGGGCATTAGATCCCTGGCCCATACCTTTGCATGAGTTGCGCCTCCTATATGGGGAATAACTTTACGCCGGATGTACGACTTACGCAAACCGCGTATATTATGCGCCGGGCGCAAGTACGTTCGTGAATCGCCGTATTTGACTAATTTGCATATTTGCATTGAAAATCAATGGGAGCGCCACATGCGTCCAGCGTAAATATGCGCCCACTATACGCCTGCGTAGCCGGCTGAAGCCTATTTTTCGACGTATCTTGCTTTGTGGGTCGGCGCATAGATACGACGGCGCACATTTGTACTTAGGTCGGCGTATCTGGAGATACGTTGGCGTAGGTGCTTTGTGAATCCGGGCCCTTGTGTGTGTGTTCAGGTGGAATTCAGGTGGAAACAATGGATTATTACCAGGCCTGTTTATCCAACAATTGTCTCAGCTCTGAGAAAGACAAACTTAGAACAAGACCCCTCTGACAGAGTTTAGAAACTGTATATCTACGGTATGTAATCTATTGTTAAAGACAATCTTGGAATTTTTATGTAATTATCTTATGGTCTGCCTATTAATCAAACTATTTATGGTGTGTATGTGACTTATTGAATAAATATGAATTTAATGTCAATAGCCCAGTCCATATTCACTTTGTTCTCATTTGTGTTCTTAACCACTTCCAGCCCAAGGACATCATATGACATCTTTGAGTTTCAGTGGGAATATCTGAATGATGCCTGCAGCTACAGCTGTTTTCAGCCGGCGATTCTGTGCACCATAAGAATGATCATAGCGGCAGTTCCACAGCTTGATTGTTCTTACATCCTGTTGCCATTCGGTGCGTCTCCAGGCTCTCCTGTGCCATCTGGGAACCAGAGAAAGAATTGTCTGCTGTCAGATGACAACCATAGAGATTTCTGGATTTTCTGCAATTGTAAACAAAGCTAGCACTAGACCTCCTCTGTAACTCTAAACTGATAACCTGTAAAAAAAAAAAAATCGAAAGTGACACTTATGAAGATTTTTAAGTACCTACGTTTGGCGTCATTCCATGAGTGTGCGCAATTTTAAAGCATGACATGTTGGGTATCGATTTACTCAGTGTAACATTATCTTTCACATACAAAAAAAATTGGGCTAACTTTACGGTTTTGTTATTTTTTACATCATGAAACAGTGTTTTCCACAAAAAACATGTTTGAAATATTGTTGCGCAAATACCATGCGAGATAAAAAGTTGCAATGATCACCATTTTATTCCCTAAGGTGTCTGCTAAAAAAATATATATAATGTTTGGGGGTTCTGAGTAATTTTTTAGCAAACAAATTATGATTTTTACATGTAGGAGAGGAGTGCCAGAATAGGTCCAGTATGGAAGTGGTAAAGAATTCAGCATTTTCTAAAATTAACTCAAATTTATTAATCATTCAGGCATTCCCTGACACAACATACAGTACCTGTCACTGAGAATGTGTTTCCAGCACGACAGCATCGCGCTGATTCTCGGCGACAGGGTGCCGACATCTTGCACTCGCTGGAATAGAAAAAGCACATTTCAGCAAGCGCGTCATAGAAGCGACGGAGATCCGACTTGGATTCCCGCCAATTCTACACGCGGCGTTTGGTATGAATCATGAGGGGGAACTCCACGCCAAAATTAAAAATAAAAATCCGGCATGGGTTCCCCCCCAGGGGGCATACCAGGCCCTTAGGTCTGCTATGGATTGTAGGGAGAACCCCCCTACGCAGAAAAAACGGCGTGGAGGTTCCCCCATAATCCATACCAGACCATATCCAAAGCACGCCGCCCGGCCGGTCAGGAAAGGAGTTGGGACGAGCGAGCTCCCCCCTTCTAAGCCGTACCAGACCACATGCCCTCAACATGGGGGGGTTTGGTACTCTGGGGCGGGGGGCGCCCTGCGTCCCCCCACCCAAAAGTACCCTGTCCCCATGTTGATAAGGACAGGGCCTCTTCCCGACAACCCTGGCCGTTGGTTGCGCGCAGGGAGCTTATCGGAATCTGGGAGCCCTCTTTAATAAAGGGGGCCCCCAGATACTGGCCCCCCACCCTAGGTGAATGAGTATGGGGTACATCGTACCCCTACCCATTAACCTGAAGGCAAAGTGTTAATTAAAAAAAACAACACAGGGTTTTAAAATATTTTATTAGTCAGCTCCGGGCCCCCCCTCTTCTTTAGCTGTTTTACAAGGGGGGCTTGCTTCGACGTCTTCTGGGGGTCCCAGTCTTCACCGCCGTCTGGTTCTCTTCCGCCGGGTGGGGGACGCTTTCTTCTTTAGCTCTTTTACAGCAGCCCCCTCCCGGGCTTCTCCTCTGGGGGATGCCCGGGCTTCTGATGCCTTCTGCATCTTTCTGCCTTCTTCTTCTTCTGCGTTCGCCTTTTTCTACTCTTCTTCTTGACACGTCGCTTCCTCCCACTGTAATGCCGTGTGCCCCGGCGAGCACTGATTTATATAGGCCTCCTACGATGTCGATGTCATAGTCCCATCATGCTCCGGGTACCAAAGTGGGTAGGTACCGGAGCATTATGGGACTGTGACATCATTAGAGGCCTATATATGGGCATTACAGCGGGAAGAAGCGTCGCATCAACATCGGTAGCAGAGAAGAAGGCAGAAGATGGCATAGAAGAGCGGGCTGGCCGCTGCTAGTAATTGAGCTAACACGAAGATAGCGGCAGCCAGCCCTGAAGAAGAAGGCACCGGAGAGCGAGCGGTAGAAAAACCGGAGAGCACCGAGACAACATTGGTGAAGTGGAGAAGATGGAAGAAGACCCCCCGGAGAGCGGAGAAAACCCCCGGAGAGCGGAGAAGACCCCTGGAGCAGACTAATAAATTATTTTAAAACCCTGTGTCGTGTGTTTATTTTCTTTTACACTTTGCCTCCAAGTGAATGAGTAGGGGTACGATGTACCCCATATTCATTCACCTAGGGTGGGGGGCCGGTATCTGGGGGCCCCCTTATTAAAGGGGGCTCCAAGATTTCGATAAGCCTCCCGCCCGCAGACCCCGACAACCAATGGCCAGGGTTGTCGAGAAGAGGCCGTGTCCTTATCAATATGGGGACAGGGTGCTCTGGGGTGGGGGGGGGGGGGCGCAGTGCGCCCCCTGCCCCAGAGCACCCAATCCCCCTTGTTGAGGGCATGCGGCCTGATACAGTTTAGGAGGGGGGCGCTCGCTCACCCCTACTTCTTTCCTGACCGGCCGGGCGGCGTGCTTTGGATACGGGTCTGGTATGGATTGTGGGGGTTCTCCTTACAACTCATACCAGACCTAAGGCCCTGGTATGCCCCTGGGGGGGGGGTAACCCATGCCGTTTTTTTATTTAAAATTTGGCGTGTAGTTTCCCCCCATGGTTCATACCAAACACCGCAGCTAGAATTGACGGGAATCCAATCGGATCCCCATCGCTCAGCGCTGGCTCCTGCGATGGGGCTCGTAGGTGGTCAATCTCGCCGACAAAGGGAGCGAGATTGACACAATATCACGGTCACCTACTGTAACACGATTATACATATATACAAGACATGCCAGGTAACATAAAAAGATTCAGAGTCTCACCATGCCTTAAATAGCCTATTTGGCAGGAGCGCTGGCCAGCACAATCCTGAGCGAGCATTTATTCACAGGCATGTGTCCAGGGCCATCTTAAGAGCATCATGGGCCCCTGGGCAAAGTAATGCTATGGGGCCTCTACAAGCCTGTCCCAATTTACGCACCTACTCTCATGAATGAAAGTACAATATTTCTACTTTATAGCGTGTCACTTGCTACCGTCACCTGTCACCAGATTTAACGCGACACTTGCCACCATCACCTGCCACCAAATTCAGCGTGTCACTTGCCACCCTCACCTGCCACCAGATTCAGCGTGTCACTTGCCACCATCACCTGCCACCAGATTCAACGCGACACTTGCCACCTTCACCTGCCACCAGATTCAGTGTGTCACTTTCTACTGTCCCCTGCCACCAGATTCAGTCTGTAACTTGCCACCATCACCCGTCATAATATTCAGCGTGTCACTTGCCACCATCACCTGTCATCAAATTCAGCGTGTCACTTGCCACCCACCCCCTGTCACCAGATTCAGCATGTCACTTACCATCCATCCCGTCACCAGATGCAGATTGTCATTTGTCAAGTCACCTGCCACACATTGCGGATTGTCACTTGCCACATGTTAGCCACATGGGGGTTTGGCAGAGAGTGGGGGGGGGGGTCTGACAGAGAAGATAGGAAACTGGCAAAGAAGATGGGGGTCTGACAGAGAAGATGGGTTTTTGCAGAGAGGAGGGGAGTCTGGCAGAGAAGATAGGGGTCTGGCAGAGAAAATGAGGGGTCTGGCAGAGAGGAGTGGGTGTCTGTCAGAGAGGAGGGGGTCCATCAGAGAGAAGGAGGGTCTGGCAGAGTGAAAGGGGTCTGTCAGAGAGGAGGGGGGTCTGGCAGAGAGGAGGGGGTCTGGTAGAGAGGAGGGGGTCTGGCAGATAAGAAGGGGGTCTGTCAGAGAGGAGGGGGTCTGTCAGAGAGGAGGGGGGTCTGTCAGAGAGGAGGGGGGTCTGGCAGAGAGAAGGGGGGTCTGTCAGAGAGAAGGGGGTCTGTCAGAGAGGAGTGAGGTATGTCAGAGGAGCGGGGGTCTGTCAGAGAGGAGCAGGGGTCTGTCAGAGAGGAGCGGGGGTCTGGCAGAGAAGAGGGGGGGGGTCTGGCAGAGAAGAGGGGGGTCTGGCAGAGAGGAGAGAGGTCTGACAGAGAGGAGGGGAGTCTGGCAGAAATTAGGGGGGTCTGGCAGAGAGAAGAGAGTCTGGCAGAGAAGAGGGGGGGCTCTGGCAGAGAGGAGGGGTTCTGGCAGAGAAAAGGGGGGTTCTGGCAGAGAGGAGCGGTTCTGGCAGAGAAGAGGGGGGTTCTGGTAGAGAAAAGGGGGGTTCTGGCAGAGAAAAGGGGGGTTCTGGCAGAGAAGAGGGGGGTTCTGGCAGAGAAAAGGGGGGGTCTGGCAGAGAGGAGAGAGGTCTGGCAGAGAAGACGAGGAGCTGACAGAGGAGAGGGGGGTCTCATGGCCCTTCTGGAGTGGGGGAAGAATGGGGAGCGTGCTGCTTTGCTGATCATCAATCTTCACATTAAGGGGGGGGAAAATCGCTCACCACTGAAGGCATTGGGATGGTGCTGGTTGCGGGAGAGAGATCATCAGTGCAATCCAGCCACAGGAGGGGGCGGGTGATGGGTGGGAGGAAGCAGTCATCACTGACACCACAGGAGGGGGCGGAGAGTTAGTACTGCTGGCGACCGCGTCACTCGGAACCGGGAACCACATCCAGCGGAGGGGGGCATGATGGAGAACGGCAGTGCAGGCACTTACCACGCTGGCTGGGAGACACAGCTTGTACAGGTGGCAATCGCGGCCGCGGTGCCGCAACCTCATCTATCACCCGCATTATGGGGGGGCAATTTGTCCGTCTCTGGGGCCCCCAGTCAACGTGGGGCCCCCGGGCTGTGCCCAGTCGTGCCCGCTTAGTAAGACGGCCCTGTATGTGTTTGGTCACAAACCACAATTTCATGACTCCGTGCAGGAGGATAACGTCAGTTTGCAGAGAGGACCCTCTGGCTTGTAATCTGACATATACTTCAGAGGAGTGTATTGATAAACAAATGCATGATAAATGAACTATTTTTTTCAAGCCTTGACAAAAGTGTATGTGATGCACCTGTTCTGAAAAAGTAGCACTTTATGTATTGTTTTAATGCAAAAAATTTACATTTTCTGAAGATGCAAAATCTCTCCTACATGCTGAGTTTATGGTTGCATCTGCAAAACAAAGCCTTCTGTGATTTTTCAGACACTTGCTTTATTTCTGTCAACTAGTCACAATTCTTCTCCAATTAAAATGCTCTCACCACCTTTCAAGGGAGTGTAACCATAATTGATTGGAGAACAATAGGTGTGACTGTGCATGAGATGTGCAAGATAGACCACAACCCTCTAGATAGATCACTGCCCTCACACAGATAACAGCTGATTTACAGTATGCTGTCAAGGAAGGTGAAATGAGGATAGGGCTGGATCACTAAAAAAAATAAAAAAGACATTACGATATTACAATACTTTTTTTCTATGCAGCCTCATTTAAAAATCATTTAAAATAGAAAATAGAAAGCCACAATTGAGTTTTAAGACTGTTTTCAACAGTGTAGTGAACCAATCACGCAGGATTGTAGCCATTTCATTATGTGTTTTCCAAAATGGCCTACTAATATTTAGAATGCAACAAAACATGCACATCCATACGGTAGAATAATGGCAGTTGATTTTTAAACAAAACACTATTGATTTATTCTCATTGGAGGCTTGGTCACATCGGGCCAGATTCATAGAGCAATTACGCCTGTCTAACTGGTGTTAGACAGGAGTAATTTCAAATTTCGCGCGCCGTATCACTAGTTTGAATCCTCGATCCGAGAGGCTTACGTCTTCGTAAGCCTTCGGATCTACGCTGCCATCTATTTGCGGCCGCTGGGAGGAGTTTGCGTCGTTTTGATGCGTCGGGATATGAAAATGTTTTTTTACGGCGATTCCCGAAGATACGAGTGGTCGTCGCAATCACTTTCGTCTATTTTTTTGTACGTAATGTTAGAGCAGCTTTTTGCTGCTCTAACGTTACGTAGCCCATGTTAAGTATGGCCGTCGTTCCCGCTTCGAATTTATTTAATTTTTGTTTTTGTTTACGTAACTCGTTCGGGACTAGGATAGCCCGTAAACGACGCTACCTAAACAACGAATGACGTCACGACGTGATTTCGCGCAATGCACGGCGGGAAATTTGCGAACGGAGCATGCGCAGATCGATCGCCGCGGGAACGCGCCTAATTTAAATGATTCACGCCCCCTCCTCGTCTATATGATTGCGACGGGAGAAATACACTGCGCCGCCGTCGTTTAATGGACAAAATCTACCTGAATTCCACGTAGAGCCAGGTAAAAAACGGCGGCGTAGTGTATATTTCTGATACGCTACGATAATCCATTTCTGTGTGAATCTGCCCCATCATTTTTAAATAAAAAGTAAATAATAATTAATTGTCGGTATAAAAAAAAAGAATAGGGGTGCATTGATAAATGTCACAGTTATGACTTCATTTAAGGTTCCACTTATTTTGGTTACAGAAAATCTGCATTCTCACCTTACATTTTGGACCCTTGGTAGTCATGCTAGTTGCCAACTAGCAAATAATTTTCAACAAATCCTGGGACTGAACACAACTTAAAGTGATTCTAAAAGCCAGAGGTCCATATTCACAAAGCACTTGCGCTGGAGTATCAGGAGCTGCGCCTGCGCAATTGGAAATATGCGCCTTCGTATCTATGCGCCGTATCCACAAATGATATGCGCCAGAAATCTAATTTATTTACGAATGGCGTAATTTCGATAGACCGGCGCATCGTGCGCGCAAAAAATGTGCTAGACACACCATTCATTTGCTAGGCAAATATGCAATTGAGGGAGTTACGGCGATCCACAAAAGTAAGTTGGTGCAGAGCAGGCTACGCGCTGTGCGCATCAGATGCACGTCCTGTCTAAAATTAGGCAATATAAAAGCTTGTTTAAAATTAGACAATCCGTCTACATGTCAGCTAAAGCAACACTGTTAGGCCTCGTACACACGATCGGACATATCCGATGAAAACGGTCCGCGGACCATTTCCATCGGATATGTCCGATCGGGAGTTTGATCCGATGGCGTGTACACACCATCGGATCAAATTCCCCGCCGCCGGATGGCGCGTGACGTGGCGGTGACGCGGCGGTGACGTTGACGCCGCCACGTCACCGCCACAGGAAGTTAAACACTTCCGCGCATGCGCCAAATCCATTCGGCGGCGGCGCGGCGGCGGTGGGGGACGATATGTCTGCTGGTAAGTGTACTAACCAGCAGACATGTCGGGCGGACAGATTCCCACCGGATAGATTTCAAAGCATGCTTTGAAATCTGTCGGGTGGAGAAATCTGTCCGCTAGCCCATACACACGAGCGGAGATGTCTGCTGAAACGGTCCATCGGACCATTTTCAGCGGACATATCCCCTCGTGTGTACGAGGCCTTAGGGACGATCTGAGCAGCCACACTTGCAGGACAACAATCTGTATGCCAACATGCCAGGGGCATCCTTGCTCATAGCTATACTACTGACTTTAGAAAAGCGCAGAAGGAGGAGGGCACGGAGCAGGGCACGGGAGAGGATATACCGCACACGCATAGACATCTTTGGCATGAGTGATTCTGAGGTGTCTCGCATCTTCAGATTCACCCCTGCTGCCCTCATGGAATTAACCACAACCCTGCAGGAGGACATCACCAGCCCAACACATCGCTCACATGCAGTGCAGCCACTGGTTAAGGTCCTGGCAACACTCCATTTCCTTGCCAGTGGCTCTTTTCAAAGAACAAGTGGAGTGGTGGCTGGGATGCCACAATCCTCCATGAGCAGATGTGTGCACCAGGTTATCCCTGCAATTCACAACAAGAACCTGGGGAATGCCCAGGGAATAACCAAGCCTACTTACCGACCAGCTAGCAGAACAACCAATTAACCTGTCTAACAATGTGCGTTAAAAACAGGGGTTTTGTCCGCACGCATTTGCAAACGCATGCGTGAGCCACAGAGCCGCGCCAAGGCACCCCATAATTCTGTGGTCCTAACACTAACAGTGAGTGTCCTCACAATGGAGGCACATGCATTTTAATGGATAGATAGGGGCAGGTGGACTGAAGGGGAGCCACCCCTCCTTAAAGGTACAGAAGCACACCAAGCACCCAGCATATAGCACAATGGCTGCAAAGGTGTTGGTGCACTGCTGGACCAAAATAAACACCACAGGTGATACAAAACGTATCCACCGCCCCCATCTATGGCTGGCAATCACAGTAAGTAGCAATGGAAGGCTAAAGCAGATAACAACAAGAACCTGGGGAATGCCCAGGGAATAACCAAGCCTACTTACCGACCAGCTAGCAGAACAACCAATTAACCTGTCTAACAATGTGCGTTAAAAACAGGGGTTTTGTCCGCACGCATTTGCAAACGCATGCGTGAGCCACAGAGCCGCGCCAAGGCACCCCATAATTCTGTGGTCCTAACACTAACAGTGAGTGTCCTCACAATGGAGGCACATGCATTTTAATGGATAGATAGGGGCAGGTGGACTGAAGGGGAGCCACCCCTCCTTAAAGGTACAGAAGCACACCAAGCACCCAGCATATAGCACAATGGCTGCAATTCTCAGACGCATGGCCAACCAAATCATCAAACCCACCCAGGAGGACCTGCGGCAGAAGGCAATGACAGATTTCTACAGATTCCCACGCACCGTGTGGGCCATTGATTGCACACATGTGGCACTCCAGCCCTCCCCCCCGTGAGACAGAGCACATGTACCGCAATCGGAAGCATTGGCATTCCGTCAATGTACAGGTGATAGTCGATGCCAAATGCCTCATATAGCACGTCCGTGCCAAACACCCCGGATCCAGCCATGACAGCTACATATACAATCAGAGCCCCATCACAATGGAATTCGAACAGAACATGTATGGGGACAGCTGGCTGGTTGGTGAGTGACATGGGTGGCAGGCATGACTGTCCCCCCCCATGATGCACACATCACAAGGGGCACATGCATGACTAACATCCTCCTGTCTTTTCCCTTCCAGGTGACTCTGCATATGCACTGGGACCCCATCTCATGACTCCTATCCGGAACCCCCAAACCCCAGGAGAGGAAATATACAATGAAGCACACGCCAAAACCCGTGCAGTCGTGGAGCGCACCTTTGGCCTCCTGAAGTCACGTTTCCGATGCCTGGATAAATCTGGGGGTACCCTGTTGTATTCCCCAAACTTTGTATGTCAGATCATCGGTGCATGTTGCATGCTGCACAACTTCGCAGTGAGAAAGGGCCTGGAGATTGACATATGTGATGACCTGACCCCCGAACCAGACAATCCCCTCCTAACTGAGGCTACCCCGTCTTCTGAGGGAAGAGCAGCCAGGAGACAGCTCACATTAGGCATCTTTGCACGTTAAACACACACATTAATCATGGCACAATGAGAATGCATGCATGCACACCACTGTGGTCCCTAGATCACACACACCACAGCCTCATCAAATTGGATTGGCACAAGCCCACAATGCAGGACTTGTGAGCAGCAACGCCACGCCACTGCTCCAATTATGTCACTGTACATTCATACACCATTCACACGGACCTGGGGATCACTTCTCCCTGGTACTGGGGATCCCTTCTCCACCACAAATGAGGGTGACACCCCTTTTCCGGCAGAAATGTTACCCCCACAATCAGAAATTATTCACAACGCAAAAAAAAAAAAATTGCCCAGCACCCAAAAAAATGACAAGAAAAAAAAAAAATCTGTAAAAAAAAAAAACTACCGCCGCTGGCGTGACCCATGCCTGGGGCGCCCACGGCCCCGGCTCCTCAGGGCGAATCCTGACCGAGGGCCCTCACATCCTGACCAACGCCTGCTGTGGTAGCCTGATGTTCATTTAGGCAATTGATCAAGGCCAGGGAGTTGCAGGCCATGTCCCCAACTGTTTCCTTTATGGAGGACAGGCTCTCCTCCATCCGCCCCAAACTCTGGCTGACCTGTCCCAGATGGCGGGTCTGAAGGGCCTGGTCCCTCCTCAGGTTGGCGGGCAGAAACTCTGCCACCCCCCTAGTCTTGTGGGTTGCCTTCCTGCCTCCAGATGAGGCTTGTGGCCGGGGAGAAGGGCAGCCCCTTGGGAGGGGAGCCCTGTTGGGGGAGGAGTGGGAGGGGCTACCCCTGATGGAGGCCTGGCTGCTGCCAGCCAAAGGGGAAGACTCCTCCAAAACATACAAGCCATTCTCTGACAAGCCCTTCTCCTCCAACTCAAACTCCTCCTCCTCAACCTCCTCTGAGGACTCCAGCCTTGTCTGGGGGTCTTCATCAGGCTGTTGTCCTGGGGATGGTGCGGACAGGCCAGATGGCCCAGCACCCTCCTGCACATCTGTGGATGACACAAAACATTCACAGGTTAAAGGATCCACACACTTGCCACATATCCCCCCCCCACACACATGCTACACACCAGATAGAAAAAAATAAAAATAAAACTTACCTGTCCTCATGGCCTCCTGACTGGACTCAAAGCCAGGCAGCCCCTCCACTTGCTGCCTGTTGAAGGTCTGGGCCACCGCACGTTCCTCCACTGTCAGCCGAACAGGGCATGGTGGGCCCCCTCCAGTGCCTCTGGCATGGGCGGCAATCTTGGCCACACGCCGGAGGTCATTAATCTTCTTGGCGATCCCCTGGCGTGTCCGGGTCTCCCCCCCCCAACGTGTTTACCTGGTCGGTAATTTCCTGCAATATCTGTGCCTTCCTGGCCGGGGTGGTGTTGGCACTCTCCGGGCCGTGCAGGAAACGGCCATATTGTGTAATGGCCCTGGCAAGAATGCCCTTCTCCCGCAAATAAAAATTCAACTTACGCTTTCTTTCACTCATGTTCTCACAAACTGGAACCAAAACCACCACCAAAAATCAGTCACCAAAAATCAGACAGCAAAAAAGTATCAAAAACAGTCACCAAACAACACTCTAAAAACTATTATCAAAAACACTATACTAACCAGTCAAGAAATATATTGAACACAAGTCACAAACCGACAAACGCGAATACACAACAGAACAAAAGAACCTTGCTGTATAGGGAGGGTGTCATGAGCAGTCCCAGCCACCAGATGACAGTAGCGGCGCATCGACGGCACGGGCGCGCGCATTCGTGGCAACGGCGCGGGCATGCGCAATCGCGGTAACGGCGCGGGCGCGCGCATTGGCGGTAACGGCACGGGCATTCGCGGTAACGGCGCGGGCGCGGGCACGTGAGGACGCCATTCTGGCGCCAAATTTGGCTTTAAAAAGGACCTGACCCCTGCACCTTTTGCTGTCCGGTCTACAGCGGTTCCTAGTGTTACCTGTGCCTGTTCCTGTTTATTCCTGTTCCTGACAACCCGGCTTGCTTCTGATTCTGCTTGTCTTCCGCCTGCCCTGACCCCGGCCTGCCTGACGATCCGCCTGCCTGACCCTCTGTACCTTCTGCTGCCCGCCTGTTGCCGACCCGGTCTGAACTTTGACTCTGCTTGTCTACCGCACCAGTACCCGACCTACCAGTCTGCCGCGGACTTTCCTGCTGGGACTTACTTCCGCTGTACTACAGAACACCTTCCCCGTTCCTGTGGCTTCTCTGCTTCAAGTGCCTTTCCACCTGCAGCGACCAGTCTATACCTGTTCCTTCACGCAGCACCGGAGCCTCCAGAAGCCCCTCTAGCCCAGCACCTGCGCTGCAACCGGCGTTCGTGCGACTCTGCACTCCCGTACCCCCTGTTTGCTCTATCAGGGGTATCGGGATCAGAGGAGCAAGGGCAGCCACTCCTTGCACGTCGTACTCGACCACCAGGTACGTGACAGAGGGATACAAAGGGATGTACTTTTGCAAAGGAAGGGCATTTGTCTCTGTCTATTTAAGCTCTCTGCGTAGCTCACTAAGTTGACCGGGCCAAGTTCCAATCTCACTGATTGCGCCGTGCCGAGTTGTGAGCATGCGCAGAGAGGTGCTGACCATGGTCTGCTTCATGTGTGCATGCGCAATCCGGCCAGCCTTTCATTTGCATGGGGTCACGGCTCATTTCAATGGATCACGCCCACGTCCTTCCCAATTTGAATTATTCCGCCTTACGCCTCGGAAATTATGTTGCACCGGCGCAAATTTCTGCGCAAATACTACGAGGATAATTGCGCCTATACATTGCGCCGGTCTAACGTAAAGGAGGTGCGCTACAAAATATGCGCCAATGTACGTGAATCTGGCCCAGAATGTTTGTTATCTTAATGCATTATGCAGATATACAGAGCAGTGGCTTGGGTGCCCCCATAGTAAGCTGTTAGCTGTGGAGGCACTCTGCATGAGGGAGGGGCCAGGAGCGCCGACGAGGGACCCAAGAAGAGGATCTGGGCTGCTCAGTGCAAAACCACTGCACAGAGCAGGTAAATATTACAAAAATAAATAAAATAAGACTTTAATATCACATTTTGATACATTTTGAAAAAACTAACCCACACAATCAAAGTTGTTACTTAAACCCATTTCTCTTTTTTTATTTTGACTTTTAGAGTGGTGGAGGATTAAATCTTTTTGTTTTTTTCTGCCATTTACTCATTGGAGAGATTTCCAATGGAGATAGAGACAGCAACAACAGCACTTTTAGAGTAGGGGTTAAACACGCTGTGAGGATTTTAATGCTGTCTGTGTCTTCCCATTCCAGAGACCCCTGTTCCCATCAAGTCAAAGAGATAAAAAGTGATTGGAAATCTGCCCAGCAGAGTTACAAAGGAAAGTAAAAATATGGCAGAAGTCATAAACCTTACCCATGTTATTAAAAAAAAAAAATGGTTAGAGTTGGGTTTATTTAATTTTAAGCCCATTTATTTTATTTTTTTAGAATAGTAAAAGAAGAAATATCAATGTTTACCATTTTTCGAGAAGAGCATCTAACTTTATAAAGCGCATGACTAGAGTAAGCTTCCATTGCAATCAACTCTGCAGCGAATCCATTTGTGTTCTCTGATTGAAAAGCAAAGATAGGAGAAAAAGCACACAGGGACATCCTTGTAATATGGCCTTACACAGAACTAACATTCCTTGTGCCACACAGCCAAATGTGAAAAATCTAAAGTATATCAGTAAATTACAATCATGTCTGGTCATCATGGAAAGCACATATAAAAAATTATTTGGAAAGACATCCTGAGGGAGTTAAGTCTAGAGGTTTAGGAAGCTGACATTTCATGAAGTGCACACTAATCTTAAGAAGAATAAAAAGTTGGAATCTCCTGCAGCAAGCAGAATCTGGACAATGAAAGCCATCTTTCTTTAAAGTATTGACTGCCCTGGTCTATTAATTTTGTGTTTGTTCTCTTATCACACCCAACCAGACAACTTTTGTCAATAAAAGTGGAAATCTCTTGCGTACCAGATGTAGAATGAGCTAAAGTATTTAATTTATTTCCGGCCAGGTTGCCCATATAGTTTTTTATTTACTGTTTGTATAGTCTGTGCTATGTAAGCAACATTGCAATTACATTTTCTCTTCCTGTACACAAAATACCTAAATATCAGTCACTTTATATTTTATTTCTTAATGTATTTGATTATATATCTTCCTTTCTCGCAACATAAGTACAGCATACTAGCAAACGAGACAAAATCTGTATTTTTAAATGATATAAAAAAAAAGCCACTTAAAATGTTATACAATATTCATTTGATTTGTATTTATTTTTTTATGTTCCAGAGCTTATATTTAACTCCTGGTAGATATGTAGGCTGTTGCCATTATTAGCATTTAGGAAAGTAGATCCAATGTTGAATTAAATTAAATTTAAAGGAGCTGTAAAGGAAAAAAATTGACTAAAATTAATGTCTGCAAGGTAGACAGACAGAATAGTGTAAAAAATGAGTAAATACCTATTAAATTCCTTCATCTATATCACCTACGGCGTTCTAGTTTCTGTTCTCTCAATCACTTCCTGGTTTTGCGGTGCTCGTTCATGTAAGAACTTCATTTCCCAGTATGCATTGCAGCACGCCCAGTAATTCATACCTCCTTGAAGTCTCTAACACGTAGAGAGCGTCCTGCCGCACAGATGTAGTTCCCAGGAGGGGGCGAGCACGTCACTAACCACCGCAGTAAAGCCTCCCTTCGCGGTGGTCAGTAAAATCAGACAAGCAGGAAGTGAACAGAACAGAGAAGAAATAGAGCAACTTCTGAGCAAAAATGAACAATGAGGAAGTGAAAAGAGGAATGTATGCAGGTAAAGGATGCTTATTATGGAAGGCAATTTTTTTTTTTCCTTTATAACCCCTTTAAACAGGCAATATGTGCCCAAGGTGGTTTGCTTATTAAGGATGGCTTTGCAGAAAGGCCTTTGAAGCTGCATAGGTTCAACAGAGCAGCCAGGACCAGAAAGTTACATTAAAAGGTTACATTATATTATTTTTCATAATCCTAGTAAATCAAACTTCTCACAGAAAAAGTAGTCAGAATGACAGTGCAACACAATCCCTGACAGAAAAGAGCATTCCATATGTACACCAAAATTATAACGAAGTAGCATTTTTAACTTTGTGTTGGTCTATCACATAAAATCTCAATAAAATAAATAACATTTTTTGTCTGCAACATGAATACTTTTTCAAGGCACTGTAATTAAGGCAGATCATCGTTCTGTCACTACAGAAGCCATGGATCCTGTGTCTCTACTAAGCAAACACCTTCCCTACAGTAGTAAAGCACATGTCAGGCACACATTTAACCCTTTGATCGCCCTTGATGTTCACCCCTTCCTGGCCAGTGTCAGTACAGTGACAGTGCATATTTTTTTAGCACTAATTACTGTATTGGTGTCACTGGTCCTCAAAAAGTGTCAGTTTTCCTATGGGAAACACTGCAGCGGAGCATACACACGGACGGTTTTCCCAACCAAAGCGGTCATGGCAGTTTTCCTGTCGGGAAAACTGTCCGTGTGTACACTGGGAAAAGCAACCGAGCAGGTTCTCGGTTTTCCCGGTGGACTTTTGACCGCCAGGAAAACCGATTGTGTGTACTAGGCATTAGTCTCTGGACTGTCCACTGCACTATTGCAGTCCCACTATAAGTCACTGATCGCTGCCGTTACCAGTAAAAAAATAAAAGTAAAAAAATAAATATTCCATTGTTTTTAGGAGCTAAAACATTTGCGCAAACCAGTCAATATACACTTATTGTTTTTGTATATTTGTTTTTATAGCAGAAAAGTAACAATTATTTTTTTTTGCCAGTATTTTTTGTGTATAGCGCAAAAAAATAAAAACCACAGTGGTAAAGAAATATCACCAAAAGAATGCTCTAATTTTTTGAAAAAAAGGAAACAAGTTGTCAGTTAAAGTGACGCAGAGCCGTATCGCAAACCTTCCAGAACTAAAATGGTTAACCACTTTCCGTCCAGCTGCTATACCTATACTGCGACAGGTTGGCTCTACTGCGTGAACCAATGTTCCTGTACATCGGTCCGTTCATGTGCTGATTGATGTCCGCTGGCCGTCCGCCATCGCTATATACAGAGGGAGAACAGGGATCTGGTAATGTAAATAAGGCGGATCCCCATTCTGACAGGAGACATCTAAGAGATCTGCTGTTCCCAGTGATCGGGAACAGCCATCTCTGTCATGTCCCAGGCATGCTATCCCCCCTACAGTTAGAACACGCTGAGGGAACACATTTAACCCCTTGATAGCCCCCCTAGTGTTAACCCATTCTCTGCCACTGTTATTTATACATTGATCAGTGCCTTTTTATAGAACTGATCAATGTAATATTGTCACTGGTCCCCAAAAACTGTCATTTGGGGTCAGGTTTGTCCGCCCCAATGTCACAGTCCGGCTAAAAATCGTAGCTCATCGCCATTACCAGTAAAAGCTAAAATAAAGGAAAAGTCCTTAAATCTATCTCATAGTTTGTAGAAATTTTGCACAAACCAATCAATATACGCCTATTGCGATTTTGTTTACCAAAAATATGTAGAAGAATACATATTGGTCTAAACTGATGAATACATTTTTATTTTAATATATTTTCTTTGTTTATAGCGCAAAAAAATAAAAACTGCAGAGGTGATCAAATACCACCAAAAGAAAGCTCAGTTTTGTTTGGGTACAACCTCGCATGACCGCATAATTGTCAGTTAAAATGTCGTATGTCAAAAAAATTGCCTGGTCTTTAAGGGGGCAAATCCTTCCGGGACAGAAGTGGTTAAAGAAGAGCTCCAGGCTAAAAAAAAGTTGTAATATATTCTGATGTCTAACAAATAGTTAAATTTCAGGAGGTGTATGCCACCCCCTGGATTGCTGCTGTCTCCATTTTTATTACTGTATTTATTAATTATATTTTTATTGCTGTTGGACCAGCACTCAGACAGGAGACTCATGGCTTTTCTATATATTAGACTATCTGTCCCTCTTCCCCTGTTCATTGACCTAATACTAAAGGGAAGATTTACTAAAACTGGAGAGTGCAAAATATGGTGCTGCTCTGCATAGAAACAAAGTTAGAAGATGAGTGGCTTCCATGCACAGTTGCACCAGATTTGGAATTCTCCAGCCTTTCTCCCCATCAACATGGGGGGGTGGGTGCTTTGGGGCAGGGGGGTGCCCTGCGGCCCCCCCACCCCAAAGCACCCTGTTCCCATGTTGATGGGGAAAAGGGCCTCTTCCCAACAATTCTGGCCGTTTATTGTCGGGGTCTGTGGGCAGGGGGCTTATCGGAACCCGGGAGCCCCCTTTAATAATAGAGCCTCCAGATCCCGGCCCCCACCCTAGGTGAATGAGTATGGGGTATATTGTACCCCTACCCGTTCACCTGGAGGAAAAGTAAAATAAACACACTACACAGGTTTTTAAAGTCATTTATTAGTCAGCTCCGGGGGTCTTCTTCCGACTTCTCCACTCTCTGTGGGTCTTCTTTTGACTTTGAGGGTCTTATTTCGTCTTCTATGCTCTCTTCTTCTTCTCTCCGGTGTTATCTCCATGCTCCCTGGTTCTTTTCCCACTCTCCAGTGCCTTTTCCTTCTGCCGGGCTGCTCCGCTATCTTCTTGGAGCTCTTTTACCAGTGGCGGCCTGGTCTTCCTTGGTCATCTTCTTCCCTCTACTTTGCTTCCGATGTTGCCACGACACTGTAATGCCGGGTGTGCGGTGCACAACGATTTATATAGGCCTCTTATGACATCACAGTCCCAACATGCTTTGGGTGGTGATGACATAAGGGGAATTCTGTCTAGAATTGGTGAGAATCCAAGTCGGATCCCCGTTCATTCAAGTCGGATCTATGTCGGCTTTTGCCCTTCCCGGCGAGCCAGCTTGGCACTGGCTCCTGCAACGGGGCTCATAGGTCGTCAGTCTCGCCGAGAAAAGGAGCGAGATTGACACAATATCACGGTCACCTACTGTAGTGTAGGTGCGTGCATATGTGAGTGTGCACGTGCATACACAACTGTAGGGCCGGTGGAACGCAAACACAACCATACTTCCTGGCCACGCCTCCTGTGTGCATGGCATTGGTAGGATGTGCAAGTAGGAGTGTATATGATATCAAGGAAGGTCGAAATTGGTGGATGGAACGCAGATGCACCCACACTTCCTGGATAAGGGATGGTGTGCAGTCCACCTGGCGGTCTCTGGTCCTTGTATCATACAGACTGTGCAGAACCCATCACCCAGCAAAAAAATCTCCCCATACCCTTCCTCCTATTGATCTACAGGGATTGTGATGTAGAGGTAAGATTTTGCTGACCAAAGGGAGGACAGACCATATTGGCCCCATAAAGAATGAGGAAGAACATCTGGTTACAAAGGATGGGGAGATGGCAAATGTATGGAATTTATTCTTCTCCTCAGTCTTCACGAGTGAATAGGGGGGCTTCAGTAACTTTGTGTTTCGTGACAGGTTCTATATACAAACCAATGGTACAGCCATGGGAGCCAATTTTGCACCTTCCTACGCCAACCTCTATATGGGGTACTGGGAAGATAATTTCATATGGGCCAACAATCCGTTTGCACAATATATAGCTTTTTATGGGCGCTACATCGATGATGTGGTGCTCATTTGGAGCGGTACTGTGGAACTGTTTCACTCCTTCGTTTCACACTGCAACTCCAACACTTTGGATCTGAAATTTACGTATGTACATGATCCTTCAGAACTAGTTTTTTTGGATCTGGTCCTCTACCATGAAGGCGATAGAATTTGCACCAGAAATTTCTGCAAACCCACCAGTGGCAATGCATACTTACATTACAAAAGCTGTCATCACCCGTCTTGGACAAATAATATACCTAATGGACAATTCCAGAGACTAAGAAGGAAACTGTACAAATGATACCGATTATGAACAACAAAGTTCAGTTTTGACCAAAAAATTCTTGGAGAAGGGATATCCCTCAGCTCTAGTACAGGCCGCCCATGACAAATTCATCCTACAACCTTCAAAAACAAAGCTTCCTACAGATTCCAAAAAAACACAAAAAAATACTTTTAGGTTTATCACAGATTTTAATAACAAATACCGAACAATACAAAATATTGTCAGAAAGCACTGGCATATTTTAAAGATGGACCCAAGGTTGGGACCCGCTTTACCTTCTGTACCCCAAATTATTTTCAAAAGGAATCGTACTTTGAAAAATATTTTGGCACCGAGTAAACTCAAAAATAAAACTAAGAAGGACCAAACATCGACGGTCATAGCACATTTTGATGACCGCACGGGCATATTCTAATGTAAAAAACGTGGTTGCTTGATCTGCCAATTCATAGAACATGAGCAATCCTCGTTCTCTGATAGAGCAGGCCAGTTGTATCAGATAAATCAATTCATCACATGTTCGACCGAATACGTGATCTATGTTCTCATCTGTCCCTGTAAGATGCTATATGTCGGTCGCACCATGCGTACCTTAAGAAATCGCATCGGAGACCACCGTCGCCTTATAGATAAAGGCGCTGATGAACACAGCGTACCAAGACATTTTAAGTGCTGCCATGGAAAAAAATTCAAAAATCTAAAAGTACTTGCCATAGAACACATACCTGAGGGCACACTTACTGCTAACGAGAGGTTTGTCTTATTATGTAAACGAGAATCCTTTTGGATCTTCAAATTATCGGCTTTATCCCCTAACGGCCTAAATGAGGGGCTCGAAATCAGTAACCTCCTATAAGAATTTAGCTCTGTTTTTTCCCCCACATATATTTACGTATATATTCACATACATATATATGTATATTGATTGATTGTTATTATTATTGCATAATATTCAACAGATTTTATTTTCCGCTTTTAACAGAGAAAATTGACTTACATCTTACCAATCACCATTTATTAAAATTTTTCATTTCATTTTTTATCAATTTTTTATTATTGTTTTTATAAATTTTCTCAATATATATATACAGTTATTTTTAGCCATCTCCTCTCTTGTCTTCCCAATCTCCCTTCCCACCATTCCCATAATGTGTGTTTATGATGTTTTTAAAAGTTTCTACCAGGAAACATGTACTGTTGTTATTGCTAGCATAGCCCTTTAAGTATACATTGCTTTGCTATGCCTCATCCCATACGCATCAGTCTCCTATAAATAGTCCCTATACTGCTACACCCTAATGACCTGATGAAGGGTTAATACCCGATACATGTTGTCCTAGCTTGTAGCTTCTACACATCCACCGTTCCAGCCCGAGTTGCATTGCAAATCTGCAGACTTCACAGATCTCCACAGATCCTCTCACACATACTGTAGCTTCCAGCTTATCCATTCGGGATCCCGCCCACCTTGACTACCTGGACCCAGCCTACGAGTCTCCACTCTATCCTACTCCAGCTCCTTCCGAGTCCTGTCTCCACCCCTCCTGTTCAGCGTCAGTGACACTTCACGTGTAGCTTGAACGGAACGCGCGCTCAGACTGAGCCCTGAGCACAGGATTTTCCATCATCATCCCCTCGGCTGGTATATGGACACATCTCCCCTGCATGCCCTTCCTTTCCATCTGGGACACGGTAAGCGTGCTCTACACGGTTCACCGTGGATGCCATTTAGCATTGGATCCTCCGCCTTCAGAGCGAGACTGCATGCCTGTGGGATTAGGCACTCATTCCACACGAGTGTAACTGTGTCTCTATTCATGCTGTGTGTTTTAGTTTGGTGACAGGCAGCCATTGGGATCAACCACGCTGCACACTGTAGATCAGGGATCCTCAAACTACGGCCCTCCAGCTGTTGCGGAACTACACATCCCATGAGGCATTTTAAAATTCTGACATTCACAGACATGACAAGGCATGATGGGAATTGTAGTTGCTGAACAACTGGAGGGCCATAGTTTGAAGACCCATGCTGTAGATTCTCCAACAGAGACTGGAACTTTTGTACACATATATGCTTTTTAACAGACTTTTTGCAATAAACAGCATTTGCATGATTTTGGGACTTCCTGCAGTTGTTTGTGTTACAGCGCTTTTTTGAAGGATCACTTCGGTTTGGGCTTCAGTAACCAAAACTGCAGTGTTTATTCTCATGAGTCATGACACATCACAGGAAGCACCTGCATGGTTATCAGAGGACAGAATTTAAATTAGACTTGGGGAAACTTAACATTAATAAATCACCGGAACCAGATGGCTTGCACCCAAAAGGTACTTCAAGTTATTGCCAGACCATTGTTCCTAATTTTTAATGACATTCTACTGACTGGAATGGTACACCTGATTGGAGAAAATCCAATGTAGCACCAATATTTAAAAAAGGGACCAAAACACATCCCTGGAAATTACAGACCAGTTAGCCTAACATCAAGAATCGTTCTTGCCAAACCAATCTATTAACCTTCTATAAGGAGGTGAGTTGCCATCTAGATAAAGGAAGGCCCATAGACGTGGTGTATCTGGATTTTGGAAAAGCATTTGACACAGTTCCCTATAAACTTTTACTGTACAAAATAAGGGCGAGTACATGGATTGAAAACTGGCTACAAGAGCAAGTTCAGAGGGTAGGGATAAATGGGGAGTACTCAGAATGGTCAGGGGTGGGTAGTGGGGTCCCCCAGGGTTCTGTGCTGGGACCAATCCTATTTAATTTGCTCATAAACAACCTGGAGGATGGGGTAAACAGTTCAATCTCTGTATTTGCGGAAAATACTACCCTAAGCAGGGCAATAACTTCTCCGTAGGATGTGGAAACCTTGCAAAAATATCGGAACAAATTAATAGGCAACTAGGGCAAATGAGGTTTAATGTAGAAAAATGTAAAATAATGCATTTGGGTGGTAAAAATATGAATGCAGGGGCGCATGCGCGGCGCTGAATGGGATGGTTGCCTGAGGGACTAGCTCTGCGGCATCAGGGCTGATCCCGGCTCACTGAGGGCTATTATCCTACATTATCACCTTAATTTTATCACCCCTCGAGCCCTCTAAAGGCGGTGCATGTCAACCACCAAGAGGAAGAAGAATAGGGGCTCTGCTCAGAAAACTCTGACCCATTACCTTCTCCGCACCCGTGAACTGTACGGCATGGATCAAGATGGCGCCGCCGCTGGAGAGGCTGGTGGCCTTTCCCCCGGCTCCTCTTCCCTCTTCACCCCGTTCTCGGGATGCCCCGGAGACTAACCCTGCAGCTTTGTCCAAGGCTGACCTGGATTCCAGCCTGGAGGCTATGTATTCCAAGCTTGCTGCTAAGTTCCAATCGGAGCTACACAAGACTTCCCATACTCTATCCCAGGAAAAGTGCGGCCTTGGGCACGAGAACGGAGAGACTTGAAACGAAACACGATGAGCTCGCCCTGGCCTGCAACGACCTCAGTCGGGAACATGAAAATCTGGCCTCAGCATTTTCATTGATACAAGCCCAAATGGAGGACCTTGACAACCTTAACCGACGCAATAATCTGCGCTTGAGGGGTATCCCGGAGTCGGTAACGGAGCTTATCCCTGCGGTGGTCCGTCTCTTTAATTCCCTGCTCCCTGATTGCAACTCTACGGCCTTCACTTGCGATCGGATCCACAGGGCGCTTCGGCCGAAGCCACCTGTGGATAAACCTCCGAGAGATGTTGTTCTCTGTATGAAGGACTTCCTAACCAAAGAAGAGATCCTCTGGGCTGCCCGGAATAAACAACGCATCACTTTTGATGACCACGTCGTGCAGATCTTTCTGGATGTTTCCCAAGCCACCCTGGAGAGGCGCAGAGGCCTGAAAGAAGTCACCACTGAGCTCCAGGCCGCTCGGATCAGATATAAGTGGGGGTTCCCTTTTAAATTAATAATCCCTCATAACGGATCTACGTATGTGGCCACCACTTTGCTCGAAAAGGTCAAGAAATCCTTGTTAAATTGGGCCTCCTGGAGGCTGAAGCAGTTTGCCGCCTACCCTCCACTCCGAGACCTTCTCCCCTCTGGCATACTCCTCCACCACGCCATGATCGTAGAAGGATTTGTTATGACATCGGAGGTATGGGTATTGACTGATGACTGATCCCCCGTTTTTTCTTTCAATCATCTACTTATGCCCTCGAGTTTTTTTTTCTGTTTGTTCAACTGCACCGATCATTTTCTGCTAATCTAGCCCTTGTTCCTCGGGCCCGTCTGTTTAAGTCACTGCATGACCGCCCCTCCCAGCTGACTACGCTCGATCCCTGCTGGCCCAGACGTGGGTATCTGAAGGACTCCTTTTACTGGCTCTCGCACCTCGTTCTTCTTGGTGGACTTGATGCTTTTTTTACTTTTTTGGCTGGTTTTGAGACCTGGAGGTCTCGTTTGGTTTCTTCTCTCATCAGGTGTGACGCTTCTACCTGATCCAAGTATTGTTATTTTTTGTAATTTTTTTTTCCTCTGCCTTTTTTTCACTCTACAATATTTTATGAACGTTTTTCTTTTTGTCCATGGTTCTGATCAGTCCCTCTCTTCACATTGGCTCATTTGGTACTATTGCTTGTATTTTTTATGCAGTTGTTCTAGATGTTATTTGCTTATTATTACTGTGGTAGATGGGATTGTAGTGGCGACCCCTGCTCCATCGCATAGGCCCTCCTTATGCAACAGCATATTAGCTGGGAGATCACCTGACTCCCTTTTTTTCCTAATGAGAAACTGCTTACCCTGTTGGAATGGCGATTAAATGTCTTTCTCATAATGTTAAAAAGGCTTCAACTCCCCAGTTAAACGCTGAAAGGCATTTGCTATATACAATCAATTGAAAGCCAAAATCATCCTACTTCAGGAAACACACTTCTCCGAATCCTCCCACCCAAAATGTTTCCATAGGAACTACTCCCAATCTTTTTACACTTTGCATTCGTCCAAGAGCAGGGGTGCTGCTATTTTCCTTCACTCCTCCCTCCCTTTTGAGGCTAGGAAGGTTTTCAAAGATAAGGATAGTCGGTTTGTAATTGTTAAGGGTATTATAAATAACAAAGAATTGACAATTGCCAACGTGTATGCTCCGAATGACCCCCCTGCTACCTTTTTTGCCTCATTTTTTGAACGCCTATCTGCTTAACAATCCCCACACATGATAGTGGGAGGAGATTTAAACTTGGTTGCTAATTCCTCACTAGATAGGACTTCAATCTCCACCTCTGCTAGAGCCTTCCCTAAATCGCTTACGCGTGCTTTGAGAGACCACCAACTAATTGACTCCTGGAGGGCACACAATATCGGGGCCAGGGAATATACATTTTTTTTCCACCCGCATAACAGCTCAGCCAGACTAGATTATTTTTTTGTTTCTCCCATTATTTTGGCCAATTTGAAGTGTGCTGCTATACTCCCTTGTATCTGGTCAGATCACCACATAGCATAATTTGACACGGACTTTATAGGACTTGCCCCAACACCTTTTGCTTGGCTTTTGAAAGAATCTCTTCTCTCAGATGCGGCGATTGAGGCAGAGATACTTCAATCCATTGACCAATATTTCTAACTAAACGCCCTCCCTGAGACCCCTATTTCCACGGTATGGTCTGCTCATAAAGCAGTCCTGCGAGGCAAACTGAAATCTCTTCCACCCGTAATAAAATTATTGGACAGCGTATTCTTGACCTCACGTCTGAACTAGGTGACCTCTACAAAAATACGTTGAGGCTTCCTAGGGACTCTGTGAGGGTTGACATAGATACGAAATGTCTAGAACTAGACGCATTACTCACTGACAAGGCGGAAAAGGCCCTGAGGTGGGCCAAGGCAAAGTTTCTCTTGCATGGTAGTTCTCCCTCTGCCATGCTGGCTAGGAGGCTGAATCGCCTCACCAGGCCCCCTCATGTCTATAAACTTACAGATAAATCAGGCCTGACCACCTCGCACCCCCAAGAAGTTCTAAAGATTTTTACCAAGTTTTACTCATCCCTCCTGGCTCGGTCTCCTCTGAATCCTTCAGGAGAAGCCCTGGCCTGGTTGGACTCTATCCCAATCCCTACTCTTTCCCCCTCTCAGGTTGAGACACTGGCAGTCATCAAATCCTTGAAACTAGGATCGGCTCAGGGACCAGATGGCTTTTCCTCCTTATATTATAAGAAATTTGCCACATCATTAGCTGGCAGACTGGTACAACTTTTCAACTGTCCTTCAGGGTGGCCCCCTACCAGAGAAAATGCTTTTGGCTAATATGTCGCTCATCCCGAAACCAAAAACAAAAATCACTCCCTTCCTCAAAATTTTAGGCCCATTTCCGTTATTAATAACGACTTGAAAATCTTCAGCAGAATTTTGGCAGACCGTTTGGCAAGTATTATCCCCTCCCTTATTTCCCCTTTTCAGGCTGGTTTCATCCCACATAGATTAATCACTGACAACATCTGTCTAGCAACTAATGTGATTCAAGATGACAACTTGCACTCCAAAAAATTGATTTTGTTAAGCCTTGACATTCAAAAGGCTTTTGATAGTGTATCATGGAACTATGTTTCCACCCTGTTGGGTCGCATGGGTTTTAAGGGCGAATTTTTGCAGGCCTTTCTGGCATTGTATAACAACCCCAAAACCCGGATTAAGATCCCGGGCTGTACCTCTGATTTTTTCAGTTTAGGCAGGGGGACGAGGCAGGGATGCCCCCTCTCTCCCCTCATTTTTGCCTTGGCCCTAGAACCACTTGCTATTGAGATGTTGAGGAACCCGGATATTTCGGGACACTCCAAGGGCCTGGCCGAGTATAAGTTTTGCATGTATGCAGACGATGTATTGATGTTTATCTCCAACCCACTAATAACCTTGCCTAATCTCTTTGGCTCTCTGAACAGATTTGCGAAGGTCTCTGGTCTTTCGGTTAATGTCTCCTAATCTATTGCACTCCCCGTAGGCTACTCCCATTCTGAGCTGGACCATCTCAGACAAACCTTTAAATTCTCCTGGGAAACACACTCCCTTCCATACCTGGGTATTAATCTGACTAGTGAGTTTCAAAAACTGTTCGACTCCAATTATCCCCCTATGATCTCTAAATTAACACCTTCTTAAGTCCTGGGCTCCGCTCCATATCTCCTTTTTAGGCAGAGTGCCCTCAAAATGACCTGTCTCCCTAAATTATTATATTTGTTTTGATCCCTTCCAATTAGGCTTTGCAAACTGTATATTCTCAAGCTTCAGTCCCTGTTTAATAATTTCATTTGGAAAAATAGACACCCTAGATTTTCAAAAGACATTCTCTATCGTTCCTTCAAAGAGGGGGGGCTCGGGGTCCCTCAAATTTGGCTATATTATTTATCAAGTAGATTTTCCCAACAGGCCCAATGGAACATTCGTAATCCTAGAGTCCCCTGGGTTAGATTTGAGTATGATTCGATTTCCCCTTTCTATCTCCCAGGTCTCATGTGGTCCGCCAATCCGATAGGAGCAACCCTTCGATCCAAAAACCTGATAGTAGCGTCCTCCCTTTCCCTCTGGGATGGCTATAAGGCCAAGTTCGGCCTTATCTCATGTCCCTCTTTAAACGCCTCGTTTCTGGGAGATTCTCATTTTTCTCCTGCCTTTGCCACCCCCGAGGCATTTCGGACCTGGGTTGGCCTGGGTCTTACTAGGCTCAAAGAACTCCTGCAGGGTACGACATCTGTTCCCTTCGCCACGCTTCAGAGGAAATTTGGTATCCTGGGGGGAGGGGGGGGGGAATTCTTTCATTATCTCCAAATTCGCCATTTTTTTCAATCCCACTATGGGACTCCCCCTTCGGAACGGCCTTCAGACTTTGAGATATTATGTTTTTCGGACTCCAGAGGGAAGGGTTTGATTTCAGGGATCTATGGCATGATGGTTTCGGCTAGTCAAACCCCTACGATTAAATATAGAACTCAGTGGGAACAAGAATTGCACTTAGACACAAATAAATTTAAATGGCAAGCATGTTGGCTCAACATGCGCAAGTGCACTCTCTCTCTCTCACTGTCAGGAAAACGGTGGTCAAACTGCTGGCCCATTGGTATTACACCCCAACACGTCTCCATAGTATTTTCCCGCAAGCCTCCCCATTATGCTTCAGGGACTGTGGGGAACTAGGCTCATATCTCCATGTTTATTGGGAATTTTCTAAACTTAAACCTGGGCAGAGGCACAAAGACTGATAGATATTTTAGCTGGTGAACATGTGGACCTTGAGCTTTCGCACTGTCTGCTTTTTGACACCTTCCGGCTCCCAATACGAGACTGATTCACTCCATTTGTCTAGCAATGTTGTGGGCTATCGCCTTATGCTGGAAGAAGGACCTGGTCTCTTTTTCATTGGTTACATCTAGACTTGATCAGATGATATTGTCTGAAAAGATATTCCATACCCTGCATGACTCTCCCCCCAAGTTTTATGCCAAATGGAACCCCTGGTTTATCTTTAGGCTCCAGGACTGATCCTCCCCCTTCCCTTTTTTTTTTCTCTTCTTTTCCTCTTTCTTTCTATTTTTTTCTCCTTTTTTTTTATCTTCTGACATCGTTAGGTCTAGGGTCTCTCCTTAGACCGATTTACCGCTTAGTTTAAGGTCATATTTTATAACAGATTATGTCAGTTGGGTCATTGCTTACTGTCACTGTTCTCTTGGTGCCTGCAATCTATATGTTGATACACGTGTTCTGTTGGGTCACTTCGGCTACTTACTGTACTCACTGACAATGTATGCAATCTTCTTCTCTTTGACCATGTAATGTCTATATGTATACTCAATAAAAACTTTGTTGAAATAAAAAAAATATGAATGCAATCTATACACTGAGGGGAGAACCTCTGGGGGAATCTAGGATGGAAAAGAACCTGGGGGTCCTATGTAGATGATAGAAAAGAAGAAAAAATACCGTGCTCCCTAATGGTGACTAAACACAATACAAATAAGTGAAATACTGAAAATGCATCAAACCTAGCAGTAAATGCAATATTATGAATATTAAGTAGACATGTGCAGACTGGAATATTTTGTTAAATTTATTTTCCAAACGAAAAAACGTATTTAGTTACTCCCGAAAATCGTTTTGATTTATTTTGTTTTTCGTTGGGGAATAGCTTTCGTCCGAAAATCCAATAATACTTGGTTTCTGTCGAATGGTCAAAAGAATATTTGACGGAACGTCAAATCTTTTTTGGTTGCTGTCGAATGGGCAAAAGAGTATTCGACGGAACGTTGAATCGTACATTTCCGTTCGAATATTCCGCCTACAAGAATTCTAATGTTGTATGACTAGTAATAATGTTGAATCTATTCTCTATAATGTCGAATCTATTTTCTCATAAATCGAAATCTATTCTCTGTAATGTATTTAGTTACTCCCGAAAATCGTTTTGATTTATTTTGTTTTTCGTTGGGGAATAGCTTTCGTCCGAAAATCCAATAATACTTGGTTTCTGTCGAATGGTCAAAAGAATATTCGACGGAACGTTGAATCGTACATTTCCGTTCGAATATTCCGCCTACAAGAATTCTAATGTTGTATGACTAGTAATAATGTTGAATCTATTCTCTATAATGTCGAATCTATTTTCTCATAAATCGAAATCTATTCTCTGTAATGTCGAATCTATTATTTCTATAGTGTTGAATCTTTTCTGTATAATGTCGAATCTTTTCCCTATAATGTTGAATCTTTTCCCTATAATGTCGAATCTTTTCCCTATAATGTCAAATCTCGCTATATCGAATTTTTACCGCAACGAAAACAAAAATAAAGCATTTTTTATGTTGAATCTTTCAGTTTTCGTTTCTTGCACTTTCGTTATCGTTTGTTAAAACGATAACGAAAAAAAACTTGATTTTCGGATGAAAATGCATTCTAACGAAGACTAATGCACATGTCTAATATTAAGCAGCAGTGAAAAAATCGTGCGACAACACAAATTTCAAATCGTCCTTAGCAGCAGCGAACGGCCAATGCAAACTTCCGCAAATGTTTGCGAACGGGCGAACTGCCATAGACTTCAATGGGCAGGCAAATTTTAAAACCCACAGGGACTCTTTCTGGCCACAATAGTGATGAAAAAGTTGTTTTAAGGGGTAGGACTAACACCTGGACTGTGGCATTGTGTGGAGGTGATAATGGGCACTGTAACTGGTGTGGCAGTGATCAGGGGCACAATGACTGGTGTGGCGGTGATCCGGGATACTGTAACTGGTGTGGTGTTGATAAGGGAAAATATAACTAGTCCTACAGAGATTAGAAACACTGCAAGTGGGTGGCATTATTATGGACATTGTCAGTGGGTGGCAGTGATTAGGGACACTCTGAGGGGACTGTGGTGAGTGGATGATGGTAATCAGAGACACTGACTGGTGTGGCGGGATACAAACTGGCAGCATGGGGGCAACACCCAGCTATTGTACATGTTCACTGCCACAGCTGTACAATGTCACCATATTGACACTGTACTTGCTCTGGTAAAAGTACTTTTCTTTTTTTTCTTTCTTTTTTAAACAATTTATTTTTGACATTGTCATTTATGAAACCCTTGTTTACTACTGTTTACCACTGTGACAGTTGGTACCATGTGATCACTATGGCCAGTTGCAGAGGTCACACAGTAGTATGCAAGCCATTGCGAATGACAACCTTGTTTACTACTGTGATTGGTCACAGCGATTATATGGTACCAGGGATGCTAACAGCGACCTGTCACAGTTTTCAGTGATCTGTTGTGTCCAGTGGATACACTGTTTACAGATCATGCCGCTATCAAATTATTAATTACTTAGCAATTCCTGGTTTCGGTTCTTTTAAATTTAGAATAATCTTAGCCAATGAATGCACTCAAAGGACCCAGGAGTTTAATGATCCAGTATGTTTAATTTATCTTAAATATGTCAATATTTAAAATAATAAAAAAAAAAATCTTTATGTGTACTATGTGCAGGTATATTTATAAATGCCAGTAGAAGTATACACTTTTCACAACTCACAGCCTGGTGGCTGCACAGACATAGATAAGAAAACTATATTATGAAGAGGAGTACACACCAGGATTTCTCAAAGTGATTTAATACTTGTTATTTGGCTGTTGACATTTCAATCATAACGGTAATTTTCTTCAGGGCAAATACACACTCATATGCATTTTGTATTTTTTATACATGAAAACGCAGGTGTTTCAAACACACACTTTATATATACACTGTATTTATATATAGTGTATGCCATAAAGAGATTGGTGCACTTAAAATGTATTAAAACATACACAAATAGTTAATTCCAATGGTTTTGGGCTATATTGTGATCGCTTTTATTCATGTAGGAACACATCTGAATAATTTTCCCACAGTTCACAATAACAAAACAAACATTTCATCTGGAACCAATTAATCAATTCTCTGACAATTAAAAAGCTATATCACTAAGTACCATCATATACACAAATGGCATGGATATGACAAACAAATTGAGATCAATGCCCAACACCATATAAAGAACCTTTGAATAAATACCCGATCTTAAAAATATAACTAATTATCCTTCCATCGTGGTTCCCGTTTCCCACCCCCTTCCTCTTCCTCCCCCCTCTGTTCCTTCCCTATCTTTCCTCCCCCCCCTCTCTCTGTTTTTCAACCCCCGCCTTTTTTCTTTCCCCTCTTTCCCCCCCCTCCCCGCACCTCCCCTTCTTTTCCCTTAATGACTGCCATAACTGGACAGCGGCTACTTTTTCTCTTTCTCCGGCATAATTTTCTCCCCTATTACCTCTCACCTATTTTCCCCTCCCCCTCCCTCCATCCATCCCTCTCAATCAATACTCCCTTCCCCCTTTCTTTCCCACTTCTCTTCCCCTTCCCCTTTTCTTCCCCTCCCCCCCCTCTTTCTTTTTACTGCCCCCCCTCTCACTTTATACCCACCTCCAATCCCTATTCCACACCCCTCATACCCATTCCCTCACATGCCTGCGATCTCTTTTCATCACCATGGTGTCCCATTCCCATGATCCATTTCAAACATATTTACATATATCTCTTTTTAACTCATCGTATCAGAGCCCGTTCTCTTAATCCCTCTTCGTACGCTACAGGCGAATTGCCAGACGCAGCACCTGATTGTGTTGACCAACCCAGGTGAGCAATATTCCTTTTGCTTTGCCCTGAATGAATACACTGTTTATTTTCTACCAATTATTGACCTAAATTGTATTCTCTTGCTTGCTGTTTATCATATACTTTACAAATATTTTTTAGACCCTCCTGAAGAAGCGGTTCCCACCGCGAAACCGGACAAGGTCAATTGGCTCCACTCATTGAGACACAGATGTTTTTTGCTATCTTAGATTGATCTGTGGGGTTTGTCCCTAAATGTTTGAATGTTTTTATATTGTTAACTGTTCTATGTTAATAAATGTAATCTTTTATATTATTTTGGTGTCCACCAGTGCCTTGAAAATCCCATTTTCCAAATACCAGACCCATGATTAATGCTAACTGGTCACAAGCAGCCTTTTTGCATTCTATCAACTGAGTCTAAAAATTTCTCCAACCAATTAATATAATCTTAAAAAAAAGGAAAAGAAAAAAATTGGCAAACACAGAACAAGTAATTATCAGAATAACCATATTATAAAAGAGAAAAAATCTATACAAAAACATGCATATCAAAATCAGAGTTAAGACTTCTGGGTTGCAATGTATCAAAATGAATAATCAACTGCACCTTTAGTTTCTTTAGCTCCATCTCCCCATTTCCTCCCCTCCTATTCCTTTTTATCCCATCGATCACCATGAATTTAAGTTCTGAAATTGTATGTCCTTTTTCAATAAAATATCTTGTAACATTATGTCCAAAAACAAAATTTCAGTTCTACTAATTTCCATAAAAAAAATTGTAAACCTGGTATAAGATAATCATGAAAAAGAGATAAGGTTCCAATGTCGCTTTCCCATACGTATCATCATTGAATCTAAGCCACCACTGGCAGTTCTCCAAAAACTATTATTGTAAACAAAAGCATTCCCTACCATATCCATTATGCATTAGTATATAGGATAAGCACCAAATTTGAATTAAATGTGAATAAATCTCTTGCGCTGCTCAATCCCATTCCTAATTTCTTTTAAGCAGCCCACCAATATTAATATTTGATCTACACACTTTATAAAAATTTGCTAGGCATGCTGGTCATTATTATGGGGGATTATAGGGGATTTCTGTTCAAACAACCAATATTCCTTTATGCATTGGTTATAGTGCACAGTGAGTGTTTAATTTAAAATGAAAAAAATTGGATAAATTGATGGAAAGTTTGGTCCTCCCAGGTACATTACCACCCTCAAGCTTAATAAGGTGTATTGGTAGATTCCCCCAACAGACAGGTCAGATGAGCTGTACCAGTATGTGGTCATTAGAGATGAGCTTCGCATTGTCTGTTCGTACGTTCGACGAAATTCGAACAAAAGCGATCGTTCGCGACAAATTCGAGTGACGCAAAACGGCCCATAATTCACTGCGGCATTGCGCGCTGATGATTGGCCGAGCATGCTGTATGTCCCGAATGCTTGGCCAATCACAGCGCGCAAAAAACGAAGAGCCATAATTGGCCAAAGCCTGGGTGGCTTTGGCCAATTATGGCTCAGGGCTTTAGCACATGCCCCACACTATATAAGGCCGCCTGCTGGGCGGCCTCATGTAGTGTGTTCCAGCTTGTTAATGAAAGCAGTCAGAGAGACAGAGAGATTGTCTTTTTAGATAGCTAGATAGAGCATCCAGGCAGGCTAGTCAGTTTAGCTTAATTTACAGTGTGTAGAGAATATATATACATCCCTAGGAGTTGTACATATATGTATACACTGTAGAGCTTAGATAGATCAGTTCTTCCCAATTTACTGGCAGGCAGGTGATTGTGCTATTTAAAGACGTTATCACAGGTATAGACACCCAGCAGGTACAATATTTAAAGGAATTTTTTTATTTTATTTATTTAAGCATCAATAAAATCACTGCTCCTGGAGCAGTGATTTTAATGATGCTTAACTTAAAAAAAAAAAAAATGAAAAAATTCCTTTAAATATTGTACCTGCTGGGTGTCTATAGTTTGCCTGTGAAAACGTCTTTGAGAACCCGGGTCTTGACCGAGGGAACATGTATCAATGGAAAAAAAAGTTTTAAAAACGGTAATTTTTTCATGAGTCCTGCTCCTGTTTTTTAAACTTTTTTCCATTGATACATGTTCCCTGGGGCAAGACCCGGGTTCTCAAAGACGTTTTCCAACAATAACTTGAATATTGGTCTTTAACCACTTTAGCCCCGGACCATATTGCTGTCCAATGACCAGAGCACTTTTTGTGATTCGGCACTGCGTCGCTTTAACTGACAATTGCGCGGTCGTGCGATGTGGTTCCCAAACAAAATTGGCGTCCTTTTTTTCCCTCAAATAGAGCTTTCTTTTGGTGGTATTTGATCATCTCTGCGGTTTTTATTTTTTGCGCTATAAACAAAAATAGAGCAACAATTTTGAAAAAAATGCAATATTTTTTACATTTTGCTATAATAAATATCCCCCAAAAATATATAAAAAAAAAGTTTTTTTCCTCAGTTTAGGCCGATACGTATTCTTCTACATATTTTTTGTTAAAACAAAATCGCAATAAGCTTTTATTGATTGGTTTGCGCAAAAGTTATAGCGTTTACAAAATAGGGGGTCGTTTTATAGCATTTTTTTAATATTTTTTTTTTTACTAGTAATGGCGGCGATCAGCATGTTTTTTCAGTACTGCGACATTATGGCGGGCACTTCGGACACTTTTGACACATTTTTGGGGCCATTGGCATTTTTATAGTGATCAATGCTATAAAAATGCATTGTATTACTATAAAAATGCCATTGGCAGTGAAGGGGTTAACACTAGGTGGCAGGGAAGGGGTTAAGTGTGTTCCTGGGTGTATTCTAACTGTATGGGGGGTGGCCTCACTAGGGGAAATCACTGATCTTCTGTTCATACATTGTATGAACAGAAAATCAGCATTTCCCCCGCTGACAGGAACGAGAGCTATGTGTTTACACACATAGCTCCCGTTCCCCGCGCTGTAACGAGCAATCGTGGGTGCCCGGCGGCGAGCGGGGACGTGGACGCTTTAAAGCGGACGTATAGCTACGGGATCTCGTCCAGGAGTGCCGCCGTCCCACAGTAATATGACGGCGGGCGGTCGGCAACCAGTTAAAATGAGTGTTTTTTTAATTCGAACGTTCGAGTCCCATAGACTTCAATGGGGCTCTAAATGTTCACGCGAACGGTCGGTCTGTTCGACGGTTCTGGTACTCTTCACCAGAGAGAATAAGTTCAGTGCTCGCAACCTTTCCTCATAACTAGGGATGAGCTTTGTGTTCGAGTCAAACTCATGTTTGACTTGAACACCGTATGTTCGTCCGTTCGTCGAATTACGAACGTTATGGGCCGTTTGCACCAAATTATAGGGGCGTGTCATGGCCCATAATTCACTGCGGCATCACAGTGCATTGCTGGCTGATGATTGTCCAAGCATGCACTGTGACCCGCATGCTTGGCCAATTACAGCTTGCAAAAAACAGAGAGCCACAATTGGCCAAAGCCAGGGTGCCTTTGGCCAATTATGGCTCAGAGGGTTTAGTACACACCCTGGAAGTCGGCCTTGTGTTGCGGTGGTTTACAGAGAGAGAGTGTCATTTTTTGGAGCTAGATAGAGCAGGCAGGCAGGCTTGTCAGTTAGGCCGCGTACACACGATCAAATCTATCTGCTGGAAACGGTCGGCCCGACCGTCCCAGCAGACAGATTCGGCCGTGTGTACGGGCGAGCCGACGGATTTGGTCACCCTACAGATTTCAAAGCATGCTTTGAAATCTGTCGACTGGGAACCCATCCGCCCCACATGTCTGCTGGTTAGTACGCTAACCAGCGGACATGTCTTCTCGCACACGCGCCGAATGGATTCGACGCATGCGCGGAAGTGTTTTACTTCCTGGTGCGGTGACGTGGCGGCGTCAACGTCACTGCCACGTCACCGCGCCGTCTGGCGGCAGGGATTTTGGTTTGATCGTGTGTACACGATTGTAACAGAATGGCCCGTGACACCCAGAGACGTTGGAAGGATGAGAGATACTCTTGTGCCAGCAGCACCAAAAACTCTTGGGTCGAAATCCACCCTGTGCCCTTTTGGGTATAGGGTGGCTAATAGTGAATCATAATTCATATTACATGAGATGGGACATTAATAATACTTCATATTGCAGGACTGAGATATCACAAGGAGTCATGATGACATGACCAGGTCAGCCAGTGAGTCATACCTTTTGTATAATAGGCTATTGAAATATCCTAAGGTGTTGGCTATTCAATGTAAAGACACCCACTCTCACTGCCATTGTGTGACAAAGCTGTATAGAGAACTTATTCAACTAGATGTCTGTGTTACTATTCAAGGTTAATTGAACCCTATTGATAATACGGTGCCGTCATGTCTAGCTACCAATTGGAGATTACATTGTCCTGTGATTAACTGCATTATGTTGTACTGGATATTAGCAAGCTAAGAACCAATAAAGTTATCCATACATTTTGGAAACTAGAGAACGGAGCGCTGTCTCGTTTATTCTGGGAAATGGAATGGATCATGTCTGCCTGGTTGTTGGTGTGTCGGATAAGCTTGTCGTGGATGGATGGAAGGTTGTAAGCGGTGGTAACCGTTACATTGGTGGCACAGCAGTGGGATGATTCCATCTTCAGAAGGACGGCTACAAGGACACATGACAATGGAGACGGTGTATGAACGGATGAAGCTCTCTTCCCTCATGGACTTACTGGAAAGCCGGGGCAGACCGGCCAGCAACCGTAAGAAAAGGGACATTATCGCAGAACTGGTCGAAATGGATAGAGCTAAAAGGCCCGCCGTAGCAGACAGGACACCCGAAGAAGCAAGTTTTGATCGGGCTGTTAACATAAGACTGACACATTATGGTCCTAACCCTCCACCGGAGATCAGGGACCGAGTTATTGCGGCTCTGAATGCCACCTTGCTACAGCGAAGAAGTGCTGCAGCAGCTGAAGTTAGAGCAGCACCAGCTAAAGGCAGAGGAGAAGTGCAGATACCAGTCTCCATGGAAGAGGAATTCCAAAGAAGGTTACAAGAGATGCGGATACAGCATAGAGGACCAGTATCAGAGGAGGTCCTGTTGGGATGGTCGGATGTGATTCGGTGCCAACTCTGGAAGGAAGCGTTAGCTCAGGAGCAGTAAAACCAAGGAAAGGTCCTGCCCTCCATCTATGCAAGGTACTGGCCGCAGTATGACGTACGAATGCTGTTGTTGGGGGAACAACCGAAGCAGGAGTGGATAGCCGAGTTAAGCAGGCTGATCCGGGCAGAGATGCAGCTGGATGAGAGCTACAGAGCCCTCCGGTGGTATGTAGCCCAAGAGTGCCCGTGGTCAGCGGATGACAGCCCCACAGAAGGCTATGACTATGATGGCCTGGGATTGTTGTATTGGAGGATGTCCAGTGATCCCGACTTTGGGGATGATCGGTAGTGGCGCTTGGAGGACATAATGGAGCACAGAGAGGAAAAATTAAATATCTCGGGAGGCCACTGGTCACAGGAAGATTTAGAATTTCTGGCCATTCGGGAATGGGAGCTGGAGGTCGCCTACAGACAGCTGCTAGACTCGGCTCAGCAGCAGGGTGGGGCTCCCATTGCCTGGGACTATGAGGAAAGTTCAGATGACAACTGTGAACTCCTGGCTGATGAATCGGCAGTGGAAAATATGGAGATTTTCATCCCTAAAGCCGAAGAGGATGGTGTGGAGTTCCAGGGAGCCGGGGCGGTTGGCCCCCCTCTCCAGCAACAAGCTGAGGTGGTAAAACTTTTACCCCCAGCTGAATCACTGGCAACAGAGCAGGGTACCCCAAACCTCTGCTCTCCACTAACGGAAGAGGGGGACACTGTGGTAGTGGATGGGACTGTGGTCCCCACTCACAGCAACCCAGCGGGAGAGCTGGCAACAGAGCAGAGTGTCATAGGCCTCTGCGCCTCACTAACAGAAGAGGGGGTTCCTGGAGTAGTGGATGGGACTTCAGTCTCCACTGGCACAACCCCAGAAAATGGTACAGGACTGGGACAGGAGGATGTCTGCTTTGTTTTGCAAGCAGCGGGGGGTTTTCACCTAGCACCAGTAGATGGGACTTCAGTCTCCACTGGTAGACCCCAGGAAGGGGGGGCAGTTGGTCCAGACCCCCAACAGCATGATGGACTGAGCCCAGCCACCCTGCTTTCTCCCCAGCGGCAGGCGTGTTCTCTGAGAGAGGCGGAGGTTGGCGGGGGGAGTAATGCTCAGTTTGGAGCCATTTATTTGGGGAACAGTATGGATACCAGCATTGGAGGACGGGAACTACTGAAGGATTTCGGAGTCAACCCGTTTGGTGTTCCCTCCTGTGTCCGTCTCCCACCGAAAGGGGAGAGATGTAACAGAATGGCCCGTGACACCCAGAGACGTTGGAAGGATGAGAGATACTCTTGTGCCAGCAGCACCAAAAACTCTTGGGTCGAAATCCACCCTGTGCTCTTTTGGGTATAAGGTGGCTAATAGTGAATCATAATTCATATTACATGAGATGGGACATTAATAATACTTCATATTGCAGGACTGAGATATCACAAGGAGTCATGATGACATGACCAGGTCAGCCAGTGAGTCATACCTTTTGTATAATAGGCTATTGAAATATCCTAAGGTGTTGGCTATTCAATGTAAAGACACCCACTCTCACTGCCATTGTGTGACAAAGCTGTATAGAGAACTTATTCAACTAGATGTCTGTGTTACTATTCAAGGTTAATTGAACCCTATTGATAATACGGTGCCGTCATGTCTAGCTACCAATTAAAGAATTATCCTCAGTGAGTGAATAGGGGGGTGGAGATTACATTGTCCTGTGATTAACTGCATTATGTTGTACTGGATATAAGCAAGCTAAGAACCAATAAAGTTATCCATACATTTTGGAAACTAGAAAACGGAGCGCTGTCTCGTTTATTCTGGGAAATGGAATGGATCATGTCTGCCTGGTTGTTGGTGTGTCGGATAAGCTTGTCGTGGATGGATGGAAGGTTGTAAGCGGTGGTAACCGTTACAACGATCAAACCAATACGTCCCCAGCAGACAGATTTGTTCAAATCGGTCGGCCCGACCGATTTGAACAAATCTGTCTGCTCGTGTGTACGTGGCCTTAGAGTTACGGGCCCAGATTCACGTACATCGGCGCATTATCGGTCCGGCGTAGCGCACCGCCATTACGTTAGACTTGCGCCATCTAGCCGCGTAATCCCCCGATTCACGTAGCTTTTGCGCAGGAAATTGCGCAAGCGTAAGATTTTTTCCAGAGGCGTAAGGAGGAGTAATACAAATTGGGAGGGACGTGGGCGTGTTACATTGAAATGAGCCGTGACCCCATGCAAATGAAGGGCCGGCCGGCTCGCGCATGCGCGCTTGAAGGAGACCATGGTCAGCTCCGATGTGCGCATGCTCACAACTCGGGAGCGGCGCAATCAGTGAAATTGGAAATCGACTAGGGCAACTTTATGAACTACGCAGACAGCATAAATAGACAGACACAAATGCACTTACTTTGCAAAAATACATCCCTTTGTATCCCTCCCTCTACAGCAAGGTGCTTTTGTTTGTTTGTGACGTGTCTTTGAGATATTTGAGGACTGTTTTGCAGAGTGATTTTTGTCTTTTCTGTGTTTTCTTTGTTGTTATTTTGTTTAAATTATATTTTTGCTGTGCATTTTTTATTTTTGCTCGTCATTTATTTAATTTTTTTGGTTCTGTTTGTGTATGATTTTGGAATGTGGGGGTGATATTCCTGCGGGAAAAGGGGTGTCACCCTCATTTGTGGTGGAGAAGTGATCCCCAGGTCTGTGTGAATGGTGTATGAATGTACAGTGACATAATTGGAGCCGTGGCATGGCGTTGCAGCTCACAAGTCCTGCATGGTGGACTGGTGCCAATCCAATGTGATGAGGATGTGGGGTGTGTGTGCTAGGGACCACAGTGGTGTGCATGCATGCATTCTCATTGTGCCATGATTAATGTGTGTGTTTAACGTGCAAAGATGCATGATGTGAGCTGGCATGAGATGGGGTCATGAGATGGGGTACCAGTGCATATGCAGAGTCACCTTGAAGGGAAAAGACAGGAGGATGTTAGTCATGCATGTGCCACTTGTGAGGTGTGCATCACGGGAGGGGATAGTCATGCCTGCCACCCATGTCACTCACCAACCAGCCAGCTGTCCCCATACATGTTCTGTTCGAAATCTGTGGGGATGGGTCTCTGATTGTATATGTAGCTGTCATGGGTGTCATGGGTAGTGCCATGTGTTGGGCTGCTGATGTCCTCCTGCAAGGTTGTGGTAATTCCAGGATGGCATGAGGGGTGAATCTGAAGATGCGAGACACCTCAGAATCACTCATGCCAAAGATGTCTATGCATGTGTGATATATCAAGTGAAGAGTGAGGGGCTTGTATCAGATAAGAATATTGTATTAGATTAATTTAAATTGTAAATTTTATATAAGCAAATAAAAAAAAATAAAAACATCTCCCGTGCCCTCCTTAGTGCCATCCTCCGTGCCCTCCTCCTTCTTTGTTCTTCTAAAGTCAGTAGTATAGCTATGCGCGACGATGCCCCTGGCATGTTGGCATACAGATTGTTGGGCAACACGTGTGACTGCTGAACTCCTCACTAACAGTGTTGCTTTATCTGACAAGTAGACTTTTTTTCATTTTTTAGACCAGCTTTTAGGTGCTCTAACTTTAGACAGGACATTTTGCTGTTGCGCACATCGCGTAGCCTGCGCAGCAACTGCGTTTTTTTGTGGATCCCCGCAACTCCCTCATTAGCATATTTGACTAGCAAATCAATGGTGTGTCTAGCGCATTTTTGCGCGGACGGATGCGTCTGTCTAACGAAATTACGCCGGACAAAAAAAAGTAGATTTCTGGCGTAATTCGTTTTCTGAATCGCGCGCATCTAAACGCACGCGCACATTTATACTTACGCACGCGCAACACCAGTTGCGCAGGCGTAATCGCTCTGTGAATCTGGGCCACAGTGTGTAGAGGATATATATGCATCCCAGGTGTTGTATATATATTTATACATGGTATTGAGTTTAGCTAGATGCGCTCTTCCTAATACACTGACAGGCAGGCAGGTGATTGTGCTAGCTGCAGTATTTTCACGTGGTGTACTGTCTGTGTCCTCTGCACAGTGTGCACCTAAAGCTACATGAATAGATTTGCTGGTGTTTCTCATATTAATTCCTACAGGCAGGGATCTGCTCATAGTAATACCCCAGGCAGGGGATCATTCTGCAAGTATTTTGGTGTACTGTGTGTCCTCTGCACAGTGTGCACCTAAAGCTACGTGGTGTGTGTGTACTGTGTGTCCTCTGCACAGTGTGCACCTAAAGCTATGTAAAGCTGGTGTTCTCATATTAATTCCTACAGGCAAAGATCTGCTTATAATAATACCACAGGCAGGGGACCATTCTGCAAGTATTTTCACACAATAGCAGTAGCTCCAGTAGGAGTCAGCCTGTCTCCTACATTGTACAGAGGCCAAGGTGAACAGCTCTCTCAACTAACATGTTGAGTTCAGAATCAAACAAATCAAGAATAGTCTTTACATATATGCTGGGAGATATTGTGGATAAATATTACTGTCCCATTTTAAGTAATCCAAGCCATATTTTTTCAGTCACACTGTGCCCCTAATGGACACAGAGTAACTTAGGCCTCGTACACACGATCAAATCTGTCTGCTGGAAACGGTCTGCTAGACCGTTTCAGCAGACAGATTCGATCGTGTGTACGGGCAAACAGACGGATTTGGCCACCCGACAGATTTCAAAGCATGCTTTGAAATCTGTCGGCTGGGAACCCGTCCGCCCAACATGTCTGCTGGTTAGTACGCTAACCAGCAGACATGTCTTCTCACACACGCGCCAAATGGTTTCGACGCATGCGCGGAAGTATTTTACTTCCTGGTGCGGTGACATGGCGGCGTCAATGTCACTGCCACGTCAGCGCACTGTCTGCTGGCGGGGATTTTGGTTTGCTCGTGTGTACACGCGAGCAAACCAAAATCCCAGCAGACAGATCTGTTCAAATCGGTCGGTCCGACCGATTTGAACAGACACATTTAATCGTGTGTACGAGGCCTCAGACATAAGAGGTGCACAGGGAGCTTAACCTTTCCAAGGGATTCTGGGTTCCACGGTCCCTCCCTTCACAGACACCATTACTAATAAAAATTACATAAATCTATTCCCTGTTTTGTAGACACTATAATTTTTGCACAAACCAGTCAATATACATCTGTGTGGCTTCATACACAGATGTCTATTGAAGCGGCACCTGAAATCCGAAAAAGTAGTGAAGGAACTACTTTTGCAAATAGGTGCCGCGCCACAAAATTTGTGTTGCATCAATTGGAACAGTGCCATTGATGCCAATAGTCATGCGATTTGATCTCCCAAATTGCTCCAATGTAAACCTATGCTTCAGCACACCTGCAAGTAAATGATAAAGGGTGAATCTTTATATATATAACAACTGTAGAGAATGGCTGGTAATGAATTCAGATGGCAGATAGGCAGTGTTGTATGTGTCTGCCCTGGTTCACATTGTCAAATCGGTGGCAATTTCACTGTTCTAATTGGTGCGATTTGTATTGATATCAGTGCAGAAACCTGCACAGATGTCTCCGATATTCCCCCGATGTCGGGACTGACATGCGGGAATGAAATCATGTGGGTTCACCTGAACGATTTCCTCCCCCTGTCAGTGTGAACCTGGGCTCAACTGGGCCTTTTGTCTTGTCTGCAATTGTCTGCAATTGACCTGCTGCTATCCCAGAGATGCCATTTGTATCAAAGAAATACCAATTTGTATATCTAAAAAAAAAAAAAAAAAAAGAATAAAAATTCTAATCATGGTTGCGATCAAATATTTGCAGCTGCAATCAAAAGAGTGTGGTTTCACCTCCTGACCCAGAAATTAGTCATTGTAATCACCCATACGTTTCTGTGGTGGTCAGGATCTCCATCTAGGTGGACATGGCGAGGTCCCTTTTTAGCAAAGAGGAGGTGTTGCTGATTTGCCGGGTAAGGGTAGCATATGTACTTGTGCTTGCTCAAGGTGAGTGTGGATGGAGTTCATTGATTTGTTTGGCATTTGCTTCCGGCCAATGTGCACACATCACTTCCTGTATTTGTTCTGCTGATGTAAATCAGTAAGAACTATGCAATTATAAATGAGCGCTCCGTTCTATTAAAATATACAGTAAAACCTTGGTTTGCGAGCATAATTTGTTCCAGAAACATGATTATAATCCAAAGCACTTGTTTATTATTATTTTTATTTTTACAGGGTATAAAAGAGAAGAGAGGCGCCTCTAAGTGTAGCAATAAGTTGCTAAATGTTGTACCTTCATTAAATGTAACCATATTGCTACACTTAGAGACTCCTCTCCTTGTTTATACTCAGTTGTGACATGACACTACTCTTATATCAAGTCATCTCTTGTATACAAGGCAAAATGGATTGAACCATTTTGTTTGTCTTGCAAAACGCTCTCAAACCAAGGTTTTACTGTATATGACTTGATTCACAGTTGGGTGACTTTTCCAGCAAATTTGGACATTTGTTTGGAGAACATGGAGAATATGGAGAACATATTCGGAGAAAAAGCAGCCGCTCCTGATGACATCAATGTGATGAAACGTGTAGGGCAGAACTTCCAGCGTCATTGCATCACTTCCGGTTTGAGAATGTGGAGCCCATTCACGTCTAGGACTTCCCATTTTAAACAATTAAGTGCATTTTAACACATGCTTTGTGATAAACAGTAAAGCAAATTTACACTATGGGCTCATTTGTTGTTGTCTCTGCATGTGAGTGATCTGGATGGCCAGACAAATTTAGGGGGAGAGAAAGACAGCACTGGATCTGGATTCTATATACAGCCACAGAGTGCTGTGAATGCTGATACTGTTACGTACCTGCCACATGAGCCTGACGTGTAGTGGGAAGGCTTCTCGTACAACCCAAGGGCCATCGATGTTGCGACAGTGGCCACAAGAGCCTGGCGGTGTATGGGTGCCTGGTTCGTCTTGGGTCTTGTCGGTTCAGCAGGTGCAGCAGGAAACAGGAAGCCGGCTGGTGGGTGCACTGGCTGTGGAGACACTGAATACGTAGTCAGACAAGCCAGGTTTGGTAACAGACGATCAGATATAGGTATAAACGACAGGCAGAGAATGGTCAGTATACAGGCAAGTTCGGCAACGGGAAATCAAGCAGTGTAAAGCTGAGCGTGGTCACAAGGGAGGCCGGGATCAGGATAGCAGAGATCAATCGTAGTCAAGAAGCCGGGTCAAGCACAGGAAACAGGAAACAGGTCAGATCACCGGAAGTCAGGTAAGAACTGCAGATCAGGCAGCAAAGACACTGTGCTGCTGAGGTGTTTAAATAGGGCAGCCTGTTGTCAATCACTGAAATCAGTCTGCACCATTAACTCTTAGGTGGCAGATCCATGACAGATACACCACTTAAAGGGGAAAAGTTTTTGGCGTGTTAAAAACGAGGGGGGGGTATGTGTGGAGTCACCAGCACACTGCAAGATTTATGAATCCAAATATTATATTATGGACTCATATATTCATAGCACATAGCACTTTTTCCTGTTTTTATTACAGACTAGCTGAATACCCGGCGTTGCCCGGTCTTCCTATCTTAACCTTTTGGGGAGGAAAATCATAGTTATATAAATATAAATAAATACATAATAAATAACACAATGTTTAATTGAGGCATTTTCACACTTTAAAATAATCCACAAACCAAAATGTTAATAAACTTGCAAGTCACAATTGAAATGTACTGTATCACATTTTTCAACATAAAATTGAAAAAGTTACTGAGATAGCCCTCATAAAAAAGGGCAGAAATTAGAAGGGGTGTGGCTTGTGGGAGGGGTGTGGAGAGGGCATGGTTAGTGGCATGAGCATGGTTTGCAAGCCAGCCCACATACTGACCTGAAGATGCAGTGCAGAGCTTGTGGAGTAAGGTGTAGCTGAGCTGTGATAAAAAAAAACTGTGGTTAAAGGACCTGTGATGACATTAGTAGGTGTGGCTAAGCTGTGATGAAGAGATTGTGGTAAAAAAGACCTGTGATGACATCAGTAGGTGTGGCTAAACTGTGATGAAGAGATTGTGGTAAAAGGACCTGTGATGAAATCGGTAGGTGTGTCTGAGCTGTGATGAAGAGATTGTGGTTGAAGGACCTGTGATGACATCAGTAGCTGTGGCTGAGCTGTGATGAAGAGACCACAGTCCCATATACTTGCATGGGACTTGAAACAAAAACCGCCGTTTGGAAGTTATGAAGTAACATGTATTTCCCATAGAGTTGAATGGGACTTTAAAGAAAAACCCCGACCATGGCAAATGGGGGTGGGTAAGGGTTAAACCACCTATCCTATGTTTGTTGCTGACATATAAGTAACATGTGTGCCAAGTTTCATGTTAATATCTTTAGCCGTTTGGACGTGATGCTGGAACATACATACTTACACACACACACACACACGTTAAGTTTTATAAATATAGATTCCAAGGAACCACTTTTGGGCATGGCACTGTTTCAGTATGTCACAGTTCATGGTTCACTCAATGAACTGTAGCTCACCAGTGCCGGCAGCACTCATGCAGCCTCAGACCATTACACTCCCACCACCATGCTTGACTGTAGCCAAGACACACTTGTCTTTGTACTCCACACATGCTTGACACCATCTGAACCAAATAAGTTTATCTTGGTTTCATCAGACCACAGGACATGGCTCAAGTAATCCATATCCTCAGTCTGCTTGTCTTCAGCAAACTTTTTGCAGGCTTTATTTTATCTTTAGAAGAGGCTTCCTTCTGAGATGACAACCATGCAGAATAACTTGATGCAGTGTACAGCGTATGGTATGGTCTGAGCACTGACAGGCTGACCCCCCTACCCCTTCAACCTCTGCAGCTATGCTGGCAGCACTCACGTGTCTATTTCCCAACCTATGGATATGACGCTGAGCATGTGCACTTAACTTCTTTGGTCATCTATGGTGAGGCCTGTTCTGAGTGGAACCTGTCCTGTTAAACCACTGTATGGTAATTTTTTTACATCCTTAGAGAAAGTTCTTTGCCATGAGGTGCCATGTTGAATTTACAGTGACCGGTATGAGATAGTGAGAGCGATAACACCAAATTTAACATCCATTCACACCTGAGACCTTGTAACACTAACAAGTCACATCACACTAGTGTTGCTCACGAATATTCGCATTGCGAATATTCGCTACGAATATTGCATATTCGAGTATTCGCGAATAACTCGAATATCGCGGCGAATATTCGCTATTTCGAATATTCGTATTTTTTCAAATTTCGCAATCAATTTCGCAATCAATTTCGCATTCGCACTAGCGAAATTTTGCAATTTTTTTTTTTATAAAATATAGCGAATATTCGTAAATATCGAATATTCGTGATATTTTATCCAAAAAAAAATAGCGAAATTTCGCAATCATTTTCGCTTTCGCATATGCGAAATTTCGCTATTTTTATTTTTTTATAAAATATAGCGAATATTCGTAAATATCGAATATTCGTGATATTTTATCCAAAAAAAAATAGCGAAATTTTGCATTAGCGAAATTTCGCATTGGCGAAATTTCGCAATTTTTTTTATAAAATATCACGAATATTCGATATTAACGAATATTCGCGAATATTCTTCGAAATACTTGCGAAATATCGCAAAATCGAATATGGCGTATTCCGCTCATCACTACATGACACCAGCATGGGCGTCCGCTGAAATTTTTTCAGGGGGGGGGCGCTTTGGCTGCGGCGATACAGTCGCATAGTCGCAAGTTAAAATGTAAAAACACCCCACTGTGCCCCCTGCATCTTTCAATATCTCTTTGTCCCTACTGTGTATCCCTCTCCACAACTGCATCTCTGGCCCCCTTTACATTACACAGCACCCTGCATCACTGGTCCCCTTTACATTACACAGCACCCTGCATCACTGGACCTATGTCACCTGCCCACCAAGCCACCCGCTCCCTCACCAGCCCACACAGCTGCCCAACATGCCCTGTTAGATTTCAGGGGGGGGGGATCGTCCAGCTGACAGAGAGGGGGAGGGGGGCGATCGGGGGAGATATACATTGCAGACAGCCAGCGGCTCTCCTCTTCTTGTCACAGCGCCGCGGCTCCATTTATCAGAGAGAGGGAGAGACAGGGAGAGGAGAGCCGCAGGCTGGCTGCACTTATTGTTGCCACCTTTTCGTCAAGCCAAACCCGAACAAATTAGCAGCGCACACCAATATATATATAATTATTTTTGTAGTACATTAAATTCATTACCTCTGTACAAAGCAATGCACAGCAATTTTTTTTTTTTATGTAGTATATACTGTGATTAAATAAAATTTCTAATCATAAGAAGTTAATCACAAAAGTCCCCCTTTATATCAGAGTCAACTGTGTTCTCCTTTAGATCTGAATCCAGAGTTCCCATTACATTTGAATGCACAGGGTTCTGCAGAAGAGAAGTGCAGAGGGTATGATAAGGAAGTATGTACAGGAGAGGAGGAGTGCAGAGGGTATGATGGGGGCAGTATATACAGGAGAGGAGTGCAGAGGGTATGACAGGGCAGTATGTACAGGAGAGGAGGAGTGCAGAGGGTATGATGGGGCAGTATGTACAGGAGAGGAGGAGTGCAGAGGGTATGACGGGGCAGTATGTACAGGAGAGGAGGAGTGCAGAGGGTATGACAGGGGCAGTATGTACAGGAGAGGAGGAGTGCAGAGGGTATGACGGGGGCAGTATGTACAGGAGAGGAGGAGTGCAGAGGGTATGATGGGGTAGTATGTACAGGAGAGGAGGAGTGCAGAGGGTATGATGGGGCAGTATGTCCAGGAGAGGAGTGCAGAGGGTATGATGGGGCAGTATGTACAGGAGAGGAGGAATGCAGAGGGTATGATGGGGCAGTATATACAGGAGAGGAGGAGTGCAGAGGGTATGATGGGGGCAGTATGTACAGGAGAGGAGGAGTGCAGAGGGTATGATGGGGGCAGTATATACAGGAGAGGAGTGCAGAGGGTATGATTGGGGCAGTATGTACAGGAGAGGAGTGCAGAGGGTATGATGGGGTAGTATGTACAGGAGAGGAGTGCAGAGGGTATGATGGGGCAGTATGTACAGGAGAGGAGTGCAGAGGGTATGATGGGGCAGTATGTACAGGAGAGGAGTGCAGAGGGTATGATGGGCGCAGTTAGTACTGGAGAGGAGTGTAGATGGTATGATGGCTGCAGTTAGTACAGGAGAGGAGTTTGGAGGGTATGATGGGTGCAGTATGTACAGGAGAGGAGTGCAGAGGGTATGATGGGTGCAGTTAGTACGGGAGTAGAGTGCAGAGGGTATGATGGGTGCAGTTAGTACTGGAGAGGAGTGTAGAGGGTATGATGGCTGCAGTTAGTACAGGAGAGGAGTTTGGAGGGTATGATGGGCGCAGTTAGTACAGGAGAGGAGTGCAGAAGGTAAGATTGGTGCAGTTAGTACAGGAGAGGAGGTCAGAGGGTATGGCGGTGGCAGTATGGGGAGGGATTTCTTGATGTTGGGAAGATAAGGGAAGGAAAGTGACCATGGAATGATGTCCCTCGGCTGGGGGGAGGGGGGGGGGGTTAGGAAGCAGCTCGGAGTGATGTCTGTATTACGTGATCTGGGGGTGATGCAAGCTGGGGGGAGTTGGGGGCTGAGAAGTGGTCAGATAGCGATGTATAAAAAAAAACTCATCCACTAAAAACATTTACAACAATGAATCACACAACAGTACTAGATGTAAGTACAGATCTATGTAATCCAGCTTCTAGCACTCTGCATCCAATCCAATTGTTCAGACTGGATAATGTGGGGTCATTTATAGCCATTCATGTAACCTGTGTGTGTATGTGGTGAGTTCACACTTCTGATTGTACATGTATACAGGCTCTGAGTCTGTGCAATTAGAAGTGTGAACTCACCACATACACACACACAGGTTACATGAATGGCTATAAATGACCCCACATTATCCAGTCTGAACAATTGGATTGGATGATGTTTGCACAGACTGTTCATGCTTAGAAGTGATCTGTCACATGTGATCGGGCTGCTGCAGACCTCACCCCCCCTCCCTCCCCCCACACTCACACTCACACTCACTATCTCCTCTGATTCTTCTCCTGAGAAAAAAACTCCATGAAAGTTTGCACTACTGCTATCCACACTAGGAAACTCGTTCATCTCACTCACCTCCTCCCTTCCTCTGGCACGCCCGACAGGAGCTACAGTGAGCTCCGCCTCCCAGGTCTCACAGCACACCGCACTGCTGATTGGAGGGGGAGTCAGAGATAACAGGGACACCGCACAGCACGAGACTGGAGGGAGGAGGGGGGGGGGCAGAAAGGAGCATTGAATCCCGAACACACAGCAGGCACACAGGGTATTCATTACAATGCCACCGCTGCTGCGGTTTCACAGTGAAAGGTGTGCTGATGGCCCCCCCTCTCTGGATGGTCTGCCCCTGTTCTGGGCTGTATATCACCCACATCCCCCTCTCTGTCAGCGGAGCTAAAAGAGGGAGAGAGCGGCTCTAATTTCTTTCACTGTGCCGCCGCCTTGCTTCCTGCCCGGAGAGGATCATGGCACTTGTTTCTAGGGGGGGCAAGGGCCCTCCCTTGCCCTATGGAGCGGACGCCCATGGACACCAGGGAGGGAAAATGTCTTATTGGGCCCAATTTGGACATTTTCACTTAGGAGTGTACGCACTTTTGTTGCCAGCAATTTAGACATTAATGGCTGTGTGTTGAGTTATTTTGAGGGGACAGCAAATTTATACTGTTATACACGCTGTACACTCACTATTTTATTGTTGTCATATGAAAAGATATAATAAAATATTTACAAAAATGTGAGGGGTGTGCTCACTTTTGTGAAATACTGTATATATTGTGAGTTGATTTAAAAATTCATTAGTTTTCATATTCATTTTATATATTTGCTTATTTGCACATTTAATATATTGAGCAGAGATGTGTCACTTTAATAGCACATTAAATGCAGGTGTATTTACCATTGTGTCCACTGTCCACACCAGAAATAAGCATCTTGGCAGGCAAGCCAGCTGACCACAAGCCCAATACAGCCCAGGATGATCATCGTGTGATTTTAAATACAGTAAAACAATACAATCTCCTCAACTTTCCGTCGTACAAAAATAACCCAACGCAGTGGGAACATAACATTACAGTCCGGTCAAGTGCAGTATCCTAGTTACTGTACAAAATCAGGCCAGGGCCCATCTGTGCCCATGTATGGCCCAATCCGACCCAATGCTTCTAGGACCATACTAACATCAAACTGTCCCAGTTCTCGCTGGAGACCTGCCCGCCCCAAGGGACCACCCCCCCAACCCGATAAAAGGAAAGGAGGGGGGGCACGACCCCCAGGTCACCCAGGCCTCAACCCAGCCAGCATTAGCTGACAACAAACGCTCTGAGACATTTCAAAAACATACATAATAAAGTATAGAAAGAGAGCAGAAGGATGAAATTTGAAGTCAGGGAAAGGCAGGGAAAAGAAGAAAGAGGAACAGGAAAAGAGAAGGGGGGGGAACCAAAAAAGCCTCGGCCCGGCACCCAAGCCTGTCCACGTGGGATAAGTAAGATATGCAATCCATGGGTCCCACACCCTGTGGAAAATTTTAATTTTGTCCTGCATTAACGCTGTTAGCTTTTCATTCAACATCAGCCACTGTTCGAATGGGAGAGCTGCAGATTTCCAATTTCTTGCGATCGTTATCTTTGCAGAAATAAATATAAATGTTAAAAGCCACCTACTGGGCTTCGAGGACTCAATAATCCTGTCCCCCCGTAATGCTTGTTTAACTGATTTCTGAAAATTAATCTGAGTGAGTGTGTAGAGACAATTATAAACTCTAAACCAAAACCTTCTTACCTTGGGGCAGGTCCACCATATATGGTAAGCGGTGCCCGTCTGACCACATCCCCTAAAACACAGAGGGGAAGCTTCCAGTACAAAGGTTGCCATCCTAGCTGGTACCATATACCACTGGAAAGGAACCTTATAATTCACCTCTATTTTTTTTTTTTTTCCACAAAAAGATTTTATTTGGCGAAGAGTAACACATAATACATCTTATACTTACAAAATTACAATAGCAGCAGATAATTGTAAGCATCAGAAGTTAAACAACAGAGAAAATAACAATCGGATAAAAAATCCAGAAAATTTTTATGCAAGCATACATGTATCAAAACTGCATCAACTTTCCGACTGGGTTGAAAGAACAATATTTATGCTCGAACAAGTTTATTTGTGTAGGGAGATATGGGGAGAGGAAAGGAAGGGAGGGGGGGGGGAGGAAGAGAGAAAAAAAAAAAAAAAAAACCCTGAGTATTAAATCTTATCTTTAGGTATACTTTATAATAGATTTGTACTGTTGAGACTCTTTGAATGTTGTCCAATTGTGCCAGGTAGCATAGAATTGGGTAATCCTTTCTTGGGAGATACTGATGAGTTCTTCAACTCTTTCCATGCAGTTTATTCTCCTAAACCATTCTACTTCCTTTGGGACATTTGGAGACTGCCAGTGAGAGGGTATGCAGTGCCGTGCTGCATTAACCATGAACATAGGGAGCGACTTTAAGTATTGATTTTTGGGCAGACAATTAAAATGTAATAGATACTGTTCCGGGGTGAAACTTAGGTTTGATGAGGTAACTGTTTGGATCGTTTCGTGCACTAACGTCCAGAAAGGCTGGATTAGGGGGCAGGACCACCAGACGTGTAACATGGAGCCCTCTTCCCGTTTACATCTCCAACATCTGTCGGAGGCCTGTGATGAGATTTTATGAAGAGTCGTGGGGGTCCTATACCATCTGGTAATGATCTTGTATCCGCTTTCTTGAGTGGCTACATTTAGCGAACCTTTGTGTGCGTAAAGATATATCATTTCCCAGTCTTCCTCAGTCAGATCTATGTTTAGATCTCTTTCCCAGGCTTTACAGGAAGGACTGGAGAAATCAGTAATGTCCTCGAAGAGCGAATTGTAAATCGTCGAGATAATATGTCTGCGAGGGGATGTTCTTGTACAAAGAGTTTCTAGCGAAGTGGGGGGTCTTGTCCAGTGATGTACATTGTCTTTATTGGATAGAAAATGTTTAATTTGAATATAATTCCAGTGAGAGAGGAGGGATGGTTTAATGTCTTTTAGTATGTCCTCTCTAGAGAGAAATTTGCCTTTTTTAAAGAATTGTTTTGAGAGTATGTCTTTAAACGGCCATTGATGTGTCGGGAACGATTTTTCCATACCTGGAGGAAAATCAGGATTATGTTGCAGTGGGGTAAGAGGACTAAGCCAAGGAGAGGGATTTTTGAGTTTAAAAGTGTTACGGAAACATTCGAGTGTGGGTCCAATAAGGGGATGCGTTTTGATAAAATTGGAGTGAAATTTAGGGTTGATCCAAGGTAGATTTTTTAACTCATGGGGGTACTGCGCTTTTTCAAGGGAAACCCAGTCTTTCACTGTTTGGTGTAAGTTCCAGTCCACGATTCTCGTCAATAGAGCAGCTTGGTGGTACTTCCTAAGGTCAGGCAAGGCAATACCTCCCCTGTTCTTGGGTAAGGTTAGTCTTGAGAATTTAATTCTCGGGGGTTTACCCCTCCAAATAAATGAGGAGCAAGCCTTTCTGAATATGGCAAAGAATGATAGGGGAATTTTTATTGGGATTGTCTGCATAATATAGAGAAACCTTGGCAAGATGGTCATTTTTATTAGAGCAGCCCGGCCAAACCAGGATATAGTTAAGGCGTTCCATCTTTTCAAGTCTTCCAGTGTTTCTCTCAGGACGGGTTCGAAATTGAGATGATAGAGATCTTTTAAGCTTGAGGAGACTTCAATACCTAGATAGGTGATACTGTGGTTGGCCCATTTAAATGAAAAGTTTTTCTTGCAGAGCTCTACCATATCGGTGGGCAGGGAAATGTTGAGGGCGTTGGATTTGGAATGGTTGATCTTTAAGTTGGATAGTAAGTGAAAAAGATCTAAGTCATTAAGAAGATTAGGTATGGAGATCAGTGGATTCGATAGGAAAAGGAGCATGTCGTCAGCGAATGCTGCTATTTTATAAGTTTTGCCATGAATCTCTATTTCTTTGATGTCATGATTTGATCTAATTTTATTAAGGAGGGGTTCAAGTGTTAGAACAAATAAAAGTGGGGATAAGGGGCATCCCTGTCTTGTCCCGTTGCGAAGGTTAAAGGCGTTCGATAGGTGTCCGTTGACCCTGACTCTTGCTGTTGGATTAGAATATAAGACTTTGATATATGCTCTCATTTGAGGCAAAAAGCCAATGTGCTTTAGTACTGCATCTATGTAGTCCCAGGCCACTCTATCGAACGCCTTTTCGGCATCCAGGGACAAGAAGAATCCCTGCTTATGATTAGATGTTAGCCAATGATTTATATTCAGAGCTTTTAATGTGTTGTCTCGCCCTTCTCTTCCTGGGATAAAACCCACTTGATCTAGGGAGACCAATGAGGTTAACAAGGGGAGGATCCTATTTGCCAAAATTTTAGCGTATATTTTTACGTCAACGTTTATTAAGGAAATAGGCCTATAATTGGTTACTTGGGTCACGTCTTTACCTTCTTTGGGTATTACTGTGATATGTGCTTCTAACAGCTGTTTAGGGGGATGTTGTTCTGAGTGTAAAGATTGGAAAGTTTTTAGGAACCTCGGCTTTAGTAAATCTGCAAAGGTCTTATAATATTGGAGGGGTAGACCGTCTGGGCCTGGGGCCTTTCCTATCTTCATTTCTTTGAGGGCTCTATCAAATTCTAAACCTGAAATGGGGTTTTCAAGTTCTTTTGCAATACTCCTAGATATTTGGGGTGGGCCATATTGTTCTAAGAAGTCCTGTATGAGATTCGCTCTTTCATTTGAATTCTGCGGGCATTTAGGGTTGGAGGGGATGTTGTAGAGGTCTTGATAATAAAGCTCGAATTGCTTTGCGATCTCATCATTAGAAGAATGCAGCTCACCTTGTTTGTCTCCTATCTGATGGATGGTGTGGGCGGTTCTCTTGTTTTGAACTGCTTTTGCAAGCAGCCTGCCACATTTATTTCCTTGCTCGTAATAAATCTTGTGTCTTAGTATATATTGACGTTTAATTTTTATGTTTAGCTCGTCAGATAGGAGTGATCTAGTGCGCGTTAGTTCCTCATATGCTGAGATCGCCAGCGTTCGCTTGTGAGTACGTTCTAATTGGTGGATGCGTTCTAGCAGAGTTCTTGTTCTGGATTGCTGTTCCTTTTTAATTCTGGACAGTTTTTTAATAAACTCCCCCCTTATGACACATTTGTGCGTCTCCCATTGTGTGGACAGTGAAGTTTCGTCATTCTCGTTGTGCAGGAAATAATCATTTAAAACTTCTTTAAACTCTATGATGTCAGAGGGGTTTTTCAGGATCGTGGTATTAAGCCTCCAAGTCTTAGATATGTTGTTTTTTTCTGGGAAGTTCAGAGTCATGGTTACTGGATGATGGTCCGAGATAGTCATAGACTCAATTTTTGAGTCTATCAGAAGTGGAAGGTCGGGTTGCGAAAGAAGGAGATAGTCAATCCTGGAGTACTTTTGGTGGATATTTGAAAAGTAGGTATAATCTTTCGTCTGGGGGTTCAAGATTCTCCAAGTATCATGTAGCCTAAGGTCTTGGAGTTGGATCTTGATTTGTTTCAGGGCCCTAAACGGTAGACTAGATGAACCATTGGAGGTATCTATAAGGGGATTTAAGGGGGTGTTAAAGTCCCCTCCAAATATCAGGGTACCTGAGGTAAAAGTTGTCAAAAGGTCTTTGATTTTACGAAAGAAGGCGACTTGTTTCACATTTGGGGCATAAATATTGGCGATGGTAATGGGGTGCCGTTTGAGCTTCCCTTTCAGGAAAATGTATCGACCTTCGGGGTCTATCAAGGTGTCATCAATGTGGAATGGGGTCCGACTGGACACCAGAACCGAAACACCTTTCGTCTTGCCATTTGGGTTGGTAGCATGGAATGAAGTCGGATATCTATTGTCTCTTATTTTTGGAATTTTATCTGATTTAAAGTGGGTTTCTTGTATGAGAACGATGTTCGCTTTTCGCTTGGAGAATTCGTTGATGAGTTTAGTTCTCTTTTCGGGGATATTGAGTCCTTTTGCGTTAATAGAGAGAATTTTTAATGATAGGGGAACAGAATGTACCTGGACTGGGGGCATTTTGTCCACTTGAGCAGATCTTACTTGGTTATAAGAGAGAGAAACACCAAAAAAAAAAAAAGGGGGGGGGGTGAGGGGAAAGGTGTAGGAGGGTAGAGTGCAGGGGATAGAACCGGGGATAGATATAGACTCACTAACCTATCCTAACTAATCAGGATCCGGTATGGTCAAAGGGTGATGAATTGATCACCCCTTGTGTGGGTGCGGGGTCCGTATGGAACCCGATGGAGCTAAAGGTGAAAAAACAAGTCTTACAGATTTGGTTTTGCTTTGTCTATCTCTTCCTATCTGTAACTCTTGTCTAGAATGATTGAGTGAATTGGCACAAGGAAAGCTGCAAGTGATAAGTAAATGCTATTGGCCGTGAATTAGGTGTCTGGAGCTCATCTGTGTATATTGCATCAGTAATTATTCTTGCTCTCAACTTCCATCCTTATTCAAAACATTAAGAATGTGTCCTGATTGAAACTCAGGCTTAAAATTTTGAGGAACCCATGCTTCTCACTATTATATAATTAGAATGGCAACTTGTACAAAAAGAAAAGAAAAGGGGAAAAAACCCCAGAAAAAAGTAACAAATTAAACTCATCAGTGAGATAATGAACTTCCGCCACTAGATGGCAGTGATACATCATAAACCGTAAACCAGCCTAAAAATAAGCTTACAATGACATTTATCCTATGAACCGAGGGTAAATACCTTCTCTTATACTAACAATGCAGCTTCAGACTCTACATATGAAAGTTGCGACTCATCTAGGTGCAAAAACAATTACCGCTTCAGATACCCCCGGGACAATATCACACGGTATCACAAAGTGAACTTTAGTGCACAATGTGACATTAACCCCTAGGGAGCACCGAAGCAGGGAATCAAAGTGGATTATGACACATATATGTGGCGCCACCAAAATAAGAATATAAAGTGGGGGCCTTGTTTAGTCAAAGAGTGAGTTGAGTGCTAGTAGTCAGGGTCACCGGGTTTGCATTGTAATTTCTCCATAAAATGTGAAAACCAATGTCACAACTATGTAAATATATTAAGCTAATGGTGATCTTTCATATCCTGACCCAAAAAAAAAAAAAAAAAGAACGGTGGCTGTATGGGACATACATTACTATGACAAGCTTTAAATCACAGGATGAAATGGCACGTACAAATAAAACAAAAAATATATAGAGATACCCAAGTAGTCGTTCGTTCCTTTTCCAGGATGACTCGATGGTTGGGATAGAGTTCTCGCTGATCATGAATTTACATCCTTCCTTTCTTCCAGTGGTCCTCCTCCATTATATATAGATGAAAAGTGTGTTTCCTATGAAAAAGACAATAGAAACCCAAAAGTAAGCTACCTGAATATGTAGGATGGAGGCGGAGGAGGACTGCATCACTAGATGAGGTGTCAGGTCATGGTACGGGTGTGTAGGTGTCTTGACTAGTAGACTGGGTGTGTGACGAAAGAATCAGTAATACATATATTCCAAGTAAACTGAACAGTTTCAAGGGGTAATAAAAAAAAAAAAACACAAAAAAAAAACAAAAAAAACGTGAGACTAATTCCGGGTATACATGAGTCAGGTATCCATATGGTCTTGATGATCCATGCGATCCCTGCGTCTGGGCGGCGAGTTACCAAGGTCGTCCTGGGCGTCATTTCTCCTGCTTCGTTGAGGGGTTGGTGATCTACGTCGACGGTCTCTGTTTCGTTGTGCTTTTGGCGTATTGCCTGCAACTGCTACCCAGGCGTCATTTGTCATAAAGGTGTCGTACCATTCCGGAACCGCGATGATTGGGATATTCAACATTTCACAGAATGGTTTGATGTCATCAGGTGTACGCAGGAGTGCGGTGTGGCCTCTCCATGTTGCAGATAGACAGAAGGGGAATTTCCATCTGTATGGAATCCCCCTGGTGCGTAGCTGGTCTGTCAGTGGACGCAGGGCCCTGCGTTGTCTCAGCGTTATATTTGACAAGTCTTGGAATAGTTTTATTTCAATTCCATTATGGATGATTCTGTTTTTTTCTCTCGCCTTTTTGAGAATAGCTTCTTTCAAAGGAAAGTTCACTAGGCAGCATATTATGTCTCTCGGCGGTTCATTATCTCTTCCCCTGGGTCTGAGCGCTCTGTGGATCCTCTCATATTCAATGGGGGATTCTAGGGGTCTGTCAAGCACATTATTAAATATTGCTGTAGCTGTCTGTTCCACAGGGTTCTGATCTGCCATCTCGGGGACCCCCCTAATTCTTATATTATGGCGACGCCCCCTATTATCCAAATCTTCCAAATGGCGGGTAATGTCAATCAGGTGAGTCAGATGTATATCTGAGTGCTTTTGAATTTGTTTTATTGCTTCTGCATGTTGCATTGTGGCCTGCTCAACAGCCCCTGTCCTTGCTGCTATGCCCTGGATGTCTGCCCTGATCTCTGTAATGGCAGCAGAGAACGAAGCTTTAATGTCATTTGCCATGACCTGCAAGCTGGTCTGCAGGTCGGTGAGGCTGAGGGCTTGTAAGGACTGCATGGGAGGAGGATGGGAGTTCTGGGACCCGCTGGCGGCGAGCGCGCCGCTCGCCGAGGGACCTGGTCCTCCGAGCGGGCCAGGTGGTTTAGGCGAGGCCGCGGCTTTCGGGCCTTCGCCTGGTTGAGTCCGGAACATCGCCGGAATAGTGGCTGCGGGCGGATGGTTAGGCTCCATCTGATGCGGCGGTGAATGGGAGTCTGTCTCACCTCCTTTTGTGTGTGCTGGAGCTCGGTAACGCGGCTGATGGCTGATGATTGCAGCTCCCCGTGCCAGAGAACTCGGCTTAGGCTTCCATCACGTTCCGGTGCCAGGCCACGCCCCCATTCACCTCTATTATTGAGGTATTGATGAGTGATCGAGAAGCCGTAGCAGCTAACCGGTGCCATTCATCCAGGTCTAAGGCTTCCTGAAGATCTGTTTCCCATTGAATCATATAGTTCAGCTTTCTCAACTCACCCATCAACAGCATATAAATAGAAGAAATATGACCCTTCATCCTATTGAATTGAGCACACAACCGTTCCATAAATGTAAGCGTTTGTAATTCACTTTTCTGGGCCAAAGTCTGTATATAATGCTAAATCTGAACATATCTATAGTTCTCTATTGATTCATATCATACTTATCTTTCATTATCTGTTCTGTTAACATGCCCCTGTGGTCATAGAAGTCCACTATACGCAGTAGACCCTTTTTGCTCCACCACTCAAATGCTTGGGGAGTGAGGCCCAGGGTAAATGCTCTATTTCTCAAAAATGGTGCCAGAGGAGTGAAATTTCTTTAGCCTGCCTCTCCTGGCAGTGCCTTGAAATGCATAGTGGTTCCTTCAGGGCTAAAGAGGGCTGGTCACTCCTAAAGTAAAAAGTTGCCTCCCTTCCTCTTGAGAAGTGGTGCTGGTATTGAGGGCTGGAGAGATTTGCAAACCATTATGTCCATGCACTCTTTTTTAGTCTAGAGTATACCTGCCTGACCCTCACATTAAAGCGTAACTTCAACGTGGTTGGGGAGAAGCTTCAGAAGGGCAAAGATGTTTTATTACAAATTACTGCATTACTCTTTAATGATCATGGCTGGTCTTTCTAGGTAAGCTCATGGTTCCTGGCTTATTGAGCTGAAGGACTTAAGTAAAAAAAAAAAAATACCTGGAAGTACTGGCTAGAACATAAGCATTAATACACTATTAGTAACAATCCACACAACCATCCGCAGAACATTGAAGGGTCAAAGCCCCACTCACAACTGCGATCCGCAACCAGTCGCATCGCCAAGGGCCACCACATGATAAGCAGTAAATGGGCCACTGAGCAAGGTCTGAAGCACATCATACAATAGCAATTACAGATTGATAAAGAAGAGCACTGACATTTACTCAGGCATTAGAACTAACATGTTAATGTATAGCAGTCAATAAATGCATAGCAGTCATTAGCACTAACGAGTTCATATATCACAGGCAAAGCAATGAATAGATATCACAAAATTTGCGCAGGCAGGTTAACCTACATAAGGCAAATGTACTGCAAAGGTCAATACAAAAAACTAAGCATTAAACATTAGGGATGAGCCGAACACCCCCTGGTTCAGTTCGCAGCAGAACATGCAAAAAAAAAAATTTGAACACGTGAACACTGTTAAAGTCTATGAGACACGAACATGAAAAATAAAAAGTGCTAATTTTAAAGGCTAATATGCAAGTTATTATCATAAAAAGTGTGACCTGGGTCCTGCCCCAGGGGACATGTATCAATGCAAAAAAAGTTTTAAAAACTGACGTTTTTTCCAGGAGCAGTGATTTAATTAATGCTTAAAGTGAAACAATGAAAGGGAAATATTCCTTTAAATTTCGTACCTGGGGGGTGTCTATAGCAGGGCTCAAAATTTCAAGCCCTGAGCTACTAGCCAGGCCTCAAGAGTTACTCGCCACCAGTTGCCCCACCTAACAGCCCATTCATACACTGCCCCGTGTCTAATTGCGCCCCTAAACATGCCCTTGTAGATTATCTCATGGAATGACACTGTTAAATGTTTTATGCAGAATCAAGTTACACAATTAAATATTACCAACAACTTTAACAAAATGGGACAGGGCACTGGGGGCAGACCAGAGGGACAGGGCACTGGGGGCAGACCAGAGGGACAGGGCACTGGGGGCAGACCAGAGGGACAGGGCACTAGAACCGGGTCTTCCCCATTCTCTTGCAACTCCCATCCAACCAGTCTACTCTGCAACTCCCATCCATCCATCCTCTCTCTCTCTCCCCCTCTCCCATTCATCTCATCATCAGGAGCCCCTGTGTGCTGCTCCACGCTTGCATGTCCCCACTTCCCCCTTTTATTCAGGCTGGCAGTGGGGAAAGGAGCTGCAGCACAGAGGGTACAATCTAGAGTACAAGCTAGAGTACAATCTAGTGTCGAGATCCATACAACTGCACAGCCATTGACACCATAGCACAGTGCACACTGACACTGCACAGCACACATTGAGACCAGTCTGCTCACAGTACTCAGGCTGAACTGCTGGACACTACATAGAGCACAAGGAGAAGAAAACTGCACAAACTGGAAGGCTGTTGCTTTCATGTTAAGGCTACTTTCAGTGAGCGCTGCACTGCCTACCTGGGGACACCCGGAGTGGTCATTTTCGCAATCCTCCACCTCACTCATTACTTCCAGCTCCCTGCTCTCCAGCTACATTGGAGGGGGGCAGGCTCAGAGAGGTCATACTGTTAGGTTCCATGGCTTAATGAGAATTGTCCTCACTCGCCCCCAGCTGAAATCCACTCGCCAAATGCTAGCAGGCGAGTGGAAATTTTGAGGGCTGGTCTATAGTATGTCTGTAAAGTAGCGCATGTTTCCCGTGCTTAGAAAAGCCACTGCAGCAAAATAAAATTTCTTAAGGAAAAAAAGTCATTTAAAACTGATTGCGGCTATAATGAATTGGCAGGTCGGCACAATCCCACGCGCCATTGTAGCCGTACGTCGGCTCATTTAAGAGTGGTAGCAGCCGTGGGCGTGTCCGCTGCACTGCGGGGGTGCCAATGCTCGTGGCGGGCATGAGAGGCAGAACGGGACATGTGTGTGTGTCTATGTGGAGAGTAGAGAGAGATTGCAAGTTCCTACTACGGTAGCTGGGAACCATGATCTGTCATCTACTATATGGTATGTGGCAAAATTACGTGCTGCCCTGTGGGTAAGCAGCTGACACAACCAACAGACAAAATGGCAGGCCAAATGAGAAAAAAGTGTAGCGCTAAATTAAACTAATCTAATGCACATGTATGTGATAAAAACACAGTGCTAAACTATATAAACAATATATAATCCTAAAATGTATACACCAATGAGGAAAACAATAAACAAGCGAATGTCTCTGAATAGGCTCAAAAAGAGCAACCACAAATGACTGAAGGTCTGTGCGATATGTTATATATATATGTATTTTAAAATTGATTGACTGCCTAAAAAATGTAGGAAATGTAAATATCAAACATTTTCCCAAAATGACACTATTTTTTGCGTAGCGCACAGTGGACAGTTCAAGGTATTTAGTAAGAGGCATGGTGAGCATTTAAAGATGTAACTTTGTCACAAAAAGAAAGAAATTAAATAAATGTTTTTGTTTTTACAAAGTTGCAATTTTTTTCACAAAGTTGCCATTTTAGGCATGCTGGCAATTACACCCCAAAATACATTCTGCTACTCCTCCTGAGTATGAAGATACCATACGTGTGAGACTTTCACAGCCTAAATGCATTGGGCCCAAAACCTATAGAGCACCTTCAAGCTTTCAAGAAGCATAAAGTATGCTGTATGAGTCCCTGAAGTGCCAGTCTTTCTGAAAGACATAGCAAATGTTCACAAGTTGACACAAGTTTTTTGAAAATGAGGAATGAAAATCAATTTTTTTAGTTGTTAAATAATAAGATATTTCTAACACACAGCATATGTGTACTTAGAATTACACCCCCAAACACATTCTGCCACTCCTCACAAGTATGGAGATACCGAACAGCCAAAGCCTGACCACACAGAAGGACCCAAAATCCAAGGATCATAAATTACACATCTAATTTCCTCATAAACCATTTTGGAGACCCTGGGGCTCCAGGACAATGATAACATCCACAAAATTACAACATTTTAGAAATTAAACACTTCAATGTATCTTTTTTACTTCGACAAGGTGTTTATTGAGAAGAAAATGCACACATGGTAAATAAAGGGTTTAACACATACAGGTTACATGCAGCAGTACACAAGGCAGGTAAGACACGTCGAGTAGTTACAGAAAAATCGCTTACAATGGCCTACAGCCTAGAGCAATCATGTGGTCACATACAGGCAGTATCTAAGACAATGCAGGGGCACGAGACAGTGAGCATGGCCCAGCTATCCATTGAGAGGTCTGTGCCTTAACCGCAGGTCTCCGAGTCTCCCAACCAGCGATCCCAGATTTTGCTATACTTGGCTGGGCAGCCTCTATTGATGTACAGACATCGTTTATAGGGCAATGAGGCATTTACCTCCGCTTTCCACTCTGAATAACTGGGAGGCATCGGCCTCATCCATTTTCTAGCTATTACTTTCCTGGCCGAGAACAGGGACTCATGGACGAATATTTTGGTGTACTTGTCTGTTTCCTCAGTGAATATGCCAAGCAAACATTGCTTGGGGTCTAGAGTGACAGGGGAGCCCATATCATCGTGTAGGAAAGTCACTATTTGTCTCCAGAGGTCTTGGATTTTTGGGCAGGCCCAAAGCAGATGGAAAAAGGTGCCCGTCTCTTGGCCACACATCATACACAGTGCAGACTGATCGCGTTTGTATCTGGCCACCCGAATGGGAGTAAGGTAGCTCCTATGTGTTATGAAGACCTGTGTGAGTCTGTCTGAGAGTTTTGGGGACACCGTATTACAAGTCTCCAGTGCTTCCTCCCACTGTTCATCATCCATGGGGCCCACCTCCCTCTCCCAGCGTGGTTTTAATGCATAGGCAATTTTGTTGGAAATGGGGGTAGTCAGCATATTATAGAATGCAGAGATTAATCCGCGGGGGTCTATATGTTTGACAATGGACATAATAGGATGTGGGGTGGGTTGCGGGAAGTTATGAGAAAATTGCGCTTGGGCTGCGTGTCTGACCTGGAAAAACCTAAAGAGCATATGGTCGGGAAATGAGAATTCCTCTTTAACCACTTAAGCCCCGGACCAATAGGCTGCTAAATGCCCAAAGGTGTTTTTACAATTCCGTACTGCGTCGCTTTAACAGACAATTGCGCAGTCGTGCGACGTGGCTCCCAAACAAAATTGGCGTCCTTTTTTCCCCACAAATAGAGCTTTCTTTTGGTGGTATTTGATCACCTCTGCAAATAGAGCGACAATTTTGAAAAAAATTCAATATTATTTACTTTTTGCTATAATAAATATCCCCCAAAAACATATATAAAATTATTTTTTCCTCAGTTTAGGCCGATACGTATTCTTCTACCTATTTTTGGTAAAAAAAATCACAATAAGCGTTTATCGATTGTTTTGCGCAAATTTATAGCGTTTACAAAATAGGGGATAGTTTTATTGCATTTTTCTATATTTTTTTTTTATTACTAATGGCACCGATCAGCGGACAATTTTGACACATTTTTGGGACCATTGTAATTTTCACAGCAAAAAATGCATTTAAATTGCATTGTTTATTGTGAAAATGACAGTTGCATTTTGGGAGTTAACCACAGGGGGCGCTGTAGGATTTGTGTGGGTTTACAACTGTAGGGGGGTGTGGCTGTAGGTCTGACGTCATTGATCGAGTCTCCCTGTAAAAGGGATCACTCGATCGATGCAGCTGCCACAGTGAAGCACGGGGAAGCCGTGTTTACATACGGCTCTCCCCGTTCTTCAGCTCCGGGGAGCGATCGCGAGCGGGCGGCTAGAAACGAATAGCCGCGCCCTCATCCCGGATCACTCCCTGCGGGTTTCCGACCACCGCATGTAGCGGGGGGGTCCTGATCGGACCCCCGACCCGCGCAAAGGCAGGGACGTAAATATACGTCAATCTGTCTGTACGTGCCCTTTTGTGGGCGTATATGTACATGCGGCAGTCGGGAAGTGGTTACGGATTTGGTAGGTTTGGAGGTTTCAATCTGAGAATATGTGATGTAAGTACTGTAATAGACACCCTGTGCCACCCATACTTCAGATCCCTGTTATGCCACAGTGGAGTATAATCATTGTGTTGGGGTATGCCTAACTTAGAGGACGCGATATCCCAGACCCTCCTGTATTGATATAGCAAGGACTTCGTGTCTCCCACCTGTTCAACACTCCCAAACCCTGCTGACATTGCGTAAATCCATCTCCCGTGGCCCGGGCCCCCCGTGAGCAGAGCATCAGCAGCAATTGTGTACTGTCTGTCTTGTCAATATGATATAATTGGGAAAGCTGCGCTGCGATGTAATATAGGTTAAAGTCCGGAAGGGCCATGCCACCCAGAGGTGTATCTAGGGTATGGCAGCCATGGCAAGTGCCATGGGCGCCATATGAAGGGGATGGTGTTGCCTTGATGCCCAGCCACTTACTTACCAGGGTCTGAGAGTCATTTCTTCCCTCCTCCTGAGCATAAGCAGGATCTCCTTTTCAGCACCTTTGCTAGTGGACAATGGCAGTGCTATCCCTGCTGCGTTCAGCCACAGCCCTCCCCTGTTCTCTCAGGCTCTCCCATTCCATCTGGTCATCAGTTTCTCCCTCTCCTCTGAAAACTGAGGCCTTAAGTGATGAATATTTTATCACTTCCAGTATTGGTTCTGCATTTACCTTGGCTTGGAGGGCAGAGGAGGGATCAGGGGTCTAATAAACCCCAGATTTCTCCATAGAGAGGATATGTCACTACCCAAGGTATCACAAGGGATGATAAATATCACTTGTTTTGTTAGCTGTTTTATTTTGTTAAGGTTATCTGAAAGACGGGTTTCAAATGTTTCGACGGGGGGCGCAGTTTCAGTGCTCGTCATAGGCGCTATTTCCCCTTGATACGCCTCTGATGCCACCCAATGTCGTTGGATTTTAAAGGGCCTGCCAAGTTAGTTTGTGCGTATTGTTACCCCACACAAAGTGCTTAAGGAGTGATTCAAGAGATTTAAAGTACTTCAGAGGAAGGTATATTGGGGAGTGTCATAGAACGTACAAGATTTTGGGGAGGAGGACCATTTTAATAAGGTTCACGTGACCCCATATTCCCAAAGGTAAACGGGCCCAGTTTTGAATTTTGGATCTGACCAGCGAGAAGAGGGGCTCTATGTTAAGGGTGATATAATCAGCTGGACTCCTTGTGATATGTATTCCCAGTAATTTAGTAGTGTCTGAGTTCCTGAGAGTGGTTCAGGTGACAGGAAGCTGTCGATCGGTAAAATTTGTGATTTCTCCCAGTTGATCTTAAGTCCGGAAAACGTTCCGAACCAATCGATTAACCGGAGTGCAGCCTGAAGAGAGGGGCCTGAATCAGCATGATAAAGCAGCGTATTATCCGCATATAGGCTGATTTTTTCTACCAGGGGACCTATCTGTAAGCCCACAATCTCCAAGTTCGTGCGGATGGACACGGCCAGAGGTTCCAAGGCAAGAGCATATAAGAGTGGGGAGAGGGAGCAGCCCTGTCTCGTACCTCTGCTGACGTTAAACATTGGAGACTGCCACCCATTCACCATTAGACATGTGCAGACTGGAATATTTCGTTTCGTTTTTTCGTTTTCGTTTGGAAAATACATTTATTTAGTTACTCCTGAAAATCGTTTTGATTTATTTCGTTTTTCGTTGGGGAATAGCTTTCGCCTGAAAATCCAATAATACTTGGTTTCTGTCGAATGGGCAAAAAAACAAAAACAAACAAAAAAAAAGAGATTCGACGGGACGTCAAATCTTTTTGGTTGCCGGTGGATGTCAAAGAATATTCGACGGAACGTCGAATCTTTACGTCTCATAAATCGAAATCTATTCTCTGAAATGTTGAATCTATTATTTCTATATTGTCGAATCTTTTCTCTATGATGTCAAATCTTTTCCCTATAATGTCGAATCTCTCTATATCAAATTTTTACCGCAACGAAAACGAAAATAAAGCATTTTTTATGTCGGATCTTTCGGTTTTCGTTTCTTGCACTTTCGTTATCGTTTGTTAATACGATAACGAAAAAAACAGATTTTCGGACGAAAATGCATTCTATCGAAAACGAATTCACATGTCTATTCGCCATCACACTGGCCACAGGAGCTAGATAAAACAGCTGAACCCATTTACAAAACCTGGGACCAAAGCCATATCTCTCTAGGCAGCGCCACAAGTACCTCCACTCCACAGAATCAAATGCCTTGGCCATGTCCAGTGTCACAACCACCCGAGATCCTACATTATCATGGGTAGCCTGTAGATTAATGTGGAGCCTGCGCAAGTTAAAGGATGTGTTGCAGCCCGGCATGAATCCTGCCTGGTCTGAATGAATTAAAGAAAGTATGACTTGATTGAGCCGATTCGCTAGGACTTTGTCCAGAATTTTGATGTTTACTTGTAAAAGGGAGATGGGGCGGTAGGATTCCGGGTATCCCGGGTCCTTCCTGGGCTTTGGTATGAGTACTATAGTAGCCTCTCTCATGGAAGGGGGAGGATAAATGTGTCAAATAGGTAGTTGTATAAGGCCAACAGTCTAGGGATGAGGACTTCACCATACTGGGAATAAAACTCAATTGGGAGGCCATCAGAACCTGGAGATTTGGATCTGGCGAACCCAGCAATGGCGTTCGCTATCTCCTTTGTATTGAGGGGCGCTTCAAGAGAGTCAATTTGGTCAGTGGACAAATGGGGGAGTACAATGCTGTCAAGGAAGGAAGTCATTGGGCCCTCATCAGCCTGACTAGTGGACGTGTAAAGTTCCTTGAAGATATCCCTGAATAGGGAAGACACCAGGGAAGGGTCAGTGATGTGTTGGTCATTCGGGCCATGTAAGGAGAGGTCTATCCTCACTGTGGACCAGGTAAACCAAAAGCTTGCCTGCTTTCTCCCCATGCTCGAACAGCTTCTGTTTATCAAAAAACTGTTCCTGTCTGGCCTTCTCATATTGCATGTGATTTACTATTCTTGTCTGTAGTTTTAGTGCACACGCTTTTTCTATGGTGGTATCTGCCATGTACCCCTGTTCTGCCAGAAATAATTCTGCCTCCACCCTAACGAGGGCGTCAGCCGAATCTGCTTTGATTCTGTTTATGCGGAAAATAAGGGACATGCGGGCATGGAGCTTGAAAGATTCCCAGACCACATCCGCAGAAGCAGACTGGTCATTCTCCCTAAAGAATGTGTGCCACTCAGAGGAGAGGTCATCCTCCTCCGGCAGCAGTGAGAGCCAGAATGGGTTCAAGCAACATGCGCGCCTTGGTTTATCCACTGGGACTCCCAGCGTTATCCAATATGGACTGTGGTCTGACAATAGCCACGGGCCAAACTTGACCTCAAGTAGTCTAGGTGTAAGGGCCTGTGAAACAAGGATACAATTAATCCTTGACATGGAGTTATGTGAGGAATAAAAGCAGGAATATGCTTGTTTGTGTGGGAATTTGTGACGCCAGGGGTCAATTAAGTGGAGGGATGATATTAGTTTGGAGAATTTAGTGTCCGTGGCCATCCCCGGAGAAGGAGGTGTGAGTTGAAGCCTATCCAAGGCAGGGTTCAATGTGGTATTGAAATCCCCCAGCCAGACTGCCTGGACTGAGGGGTGTCGTGCCATGAACGCAATCCCTTCCAGGACTACCGTCATGGAGAACGGGGGGGTACATAGTACGCCAAAAGGAGAAGGGGTTCCCCATAAAGTTTACAAGAAAGGAATAAGTAACGACCCTGAGGATCTGTACAAACCTTGCACAGTTCAAAGTGTACTGATTTAGCAATAAGCACCGAGGCTCCACGCGCATTGGTTAGTGTGGGTCGAGTGGTACGCCCACCCCACCCACGGGCGGCGGAGTGCCATCTGCAGTCTCCCTTCGATGTGTGTCTCGACCAGTACCACTACGTCAGCCTGCTGCTTCTTAAGAAACGCCAGGGCTGATGATCGCTTGATTTTTCCACGAAGACCCCTGACATTCCAGGTAAGAAACTTCAGACGCCATGAGTCACAGTGTAAAAATTAGTGCGATCTAGCAGGGCCTAGCACACCAGCCTCCCCTGTGGGATCCCAAGGGATCACATAGATCAAGGATAACTCAGACATTCCTGGACCAATCACAGTACACAAGACACACAAGTAACAGTTGCATAGTCTGACGCACAACCTGCATTTGTTTAGCCCAAGGTATCTTTTAAGAGGAATAATTATATTTAAAGACTTCATTCTTTGCCACAAGTTTTTGGAAAATGCAGAATGAAAATTAAAATTCACAGTTATCAATTAATAAGATACACAGCACATGCATACTTATAATTACACCCAAAAACACATTCTACTGTTGCTACCGAGTATGGCAATACTAAATGTGTGAGACTTTTTTACAGCCTAGTCACATAGAGAGGTCAAAAATCCAAGAAGCACCTTCAGGATTTTTTTGGGCATACCTATCACATAACATAAATATTAGTATTGATAATTCCTCAAAATCAGTATAGGGCCTGGTACAGATTGGGGATACCTGCACACCATTTTTATTTATTTTTAACCTTGACTCTTTTATTTACAGTACATTCTGCTGTCAGTAGGGACAAGTCATAATAAAAATGCCATAAAACTACCCCCTATTTTGTAAACGCTATAACTTTTGCGCAAACCAATCAATAAACGCTAATTGCGATTTTTTTTACGAAAAATATGTAGAAGAATACGTATCGGCCTAAACTGAGGAAAAAAAAAAAAAAATTATATATTTTTGGGGGATATTTATTACAGAAAAAAGTAAAAAATATTGCATTTTTTTCAAAATAGTCGCTCTGTTTTTGTTTATAGCGCAAAAAATAAAAACCGCAGAGATGATCAAATACCACCAAAAGAAATCTCTATTTGTGGGAAAAAAAGGACGCCAATTTTGTTTGGGAGCCACGTCGCATGACCGCGCAATTGTCAGTTAAAGCGATGCAGTGCCGAATCGCAAAAAGTGCTCTGGTCTTTGGACAGCAATATGGTCCGGGGCTAAAGTGGTTAATAGAGCACTAACTCCTGTACACTAAAATCTTCAAGCTCTTTTGTGTAATACGTAGTCCTTTTTTTTTTTTTCTTTTTTTTTTTTTTTCACTTCAGACTTAACCATAGCTTGAGACCTGCTCATGGTTATGTTCAATGATTATGTCTCGATTTGCATCATATGTGGAGTTAATATATATATTAAATTATAATTTTTTTATTTTTTTTATTAAGGTATCCCTTCCCCTTTCCCGACCCTATCTCCCTCCCTCCCCATCCCACTCCTCCCCCCTCCCTATCTCCCTCCTCCCCCCCCCGACCTCCTCCCAATCCTCCCGCTAGGCCTCTGTCGTCTCTCTTCTTCTGGAATTTCCTTCTCACATTGTTACTTAAGCCTCCATCATTTCTGCATATTCCATCTTAGCCTTATATTTTTTCCAAGTATCCCATTTGTCTTCAAAATCTGCCCAGGTTTCATCCTCTCTAAATCTTAAATATTCATTATAGTATATTTCATCTAGCTTTTTTCCCCATCATCTTAGTGTGGGACTCTCTTCTTGTTGCCAATTACTCGTGATTTGACTTTTTGCAGCGTTGAGGAAGTCTGGGATTAATGTCTTAAAGTATTTATTCTTTGGCATTCTAGCCCCGTGCAAGACACACACCCAGATGTCCTCAGGGATATTCATGTTTATTATTTCTTTAATTTTTTGTCTGATTTTTTACCAACATTTTTTAACTTTGGGGTAGGACCACCAGATATGGGTCATTGTGCTCACTTCTCTACAACCTCTCCAGCAAAAACGCGAGTTAATTCCTAAGGATGAATGTATTTTATCTGGTGTAAGGTACCATCGTACCAAGCATTTATAATTTTGTTCCATTACTTTATTGTTTATAGAGGTAACATGGACCCTATTTATTATCTGTCTCATTTCAAATTTGTTTATTGATGATCCCGTTTCTTCTTCCCATTTCTTGATGAATGGAGGTACGCTCTGTTGTTTTGAGGTATTCAACACTTTATATAACATTGAAATTATTCCCTTTTCAGTTTTTTTTATACAAAGTCTTTCGAGTGGCCGCGGATTCGTTTCAGATCTAACAGGCTGTGGGAGGCTTTCAAAAAAATGTCTTATTTGAGCATATCTCCATTCGTCAATCCATACTAAATCTCTCCTCTTTTCCAGGTCCTGAAATGATAGTAGTCTATTTTGCTCCATCAGATCTTTTAGTTGGATGTCATCTCTCCTAATCCAATTACCAAAAATTTTTGTTCTCCTGGAGGGAAAAATTGAGTATTTTTTAGGGGTGTAAGTGGCGAGTTAAAACCCCATCCTTCTTTCCTGTGAATCTGATCCCAAATTGCTAGGGCGTGCTTTGTAATATCGTGAACATCAGGACTTAGTCTTCTATACTGTGGTGGGATCCAGATTACCTTCCCCAGTGCAGTTTTACTTAATTTACTTTCCATATCTACCCACCTTTTCTCTACATTATTTTTTGCCCAATCTATAACTCGTGATAAAATAATTGAATAATAATATTTTTTGAAATCCGGTGCCCCCAACCCCCCTTGTGACTTATCTTTTATCAAAAGTGTTATTTTAATTCGTGGTTTTTTCCCCCTCCATATAAATTTAAGAAACATTGCTTGCAGTTTTTAAAAAAAGGCTTGCGGGATTCGAATTGGGAGCATGTGAATTTTGTAAATGAATGTTGGTAGTATTAATATTTTAAAAATATTTATTCTCCCGGTCCATGTTAATTGTCCTGATGAAATTCTATTAAGGTCGTCTTTAATATTATTTAATAATGGTATAAAGTTGGTTTTATACAAAGTCTCTCTAGAATTTCCTAATTTAATTCCAAGGTAGTTTAGGTCTTTTTTCCAGCAAAATGGAAAATCTTTCTGCAAAGCCTTCTCCTCTCTCTTAATAAGATTAATATTCAATATTTCTGATTTAGTTGGATTTATCCTAAAGTTAGATAGCATACTGTATTCTTTTATTGTTTTAATTATATTAGGCAAACTTGTCCTTGGGTTTGATATGTAGAATAGAATATCGTCGGCATATACTGCCAGTTTATGTTCCTCCCCTTCCATCGTTATCCCTCTGATATCCACGTTACGCCTTATTTCATTCAAAAGAGGTTCCAAAACGAGCGTGAATAGCAGCGGGGACAACGGGCATCCCTGTCGGGTCCCATTTCTTAATTCAAAAGAATCCGATATCTTCCCGTTAATTTTAATTCTTGCAGTTGGTCTGTTATACAAAGCTCCTATCCATTGCCTCATTCTGGGTCCAATTTGTAGTGCTTCTAATGTATTCTGGATAAAGCCCCAGTTTACTCGATCGAAAGCCTTTTCGGCGTCTACAGACATTAATAGACCTGGGGCTCTACTTCTTTTAATTTCTTCAATAATTAACAGTGATCTGATTCCGTTATCTCTCCCTTCCCGTCCTGCAATAAACCCTACTTGATCTGTATGGATTACATCTGACATGATATTTTTCAACCTATTAGCAAGGATTTTTGAAAAAATGTTTAGATCTATATTGAGGAGAGAAATCGGTCTATAGCTGGAGCATAGAGTATTATCTTTGCCCTCTTTAGGTATTACAGTTATTAATGATTCTAAGTTTTCATTCCTCATTTCCCATTTATCCCCTATTCCAGGGGTGTCAAACTCAAATTCATCGGGGGCCGCATCAGCAGATTGATTGCCCTCAAAGGGCCAGTTGTATCTGCACTCCAGTTTTCTTGCGCTGCATAGGGAGCACAGGGTTCAGGAGTGCACTGCGTAGTGAGCGCAGGGTTTAGAAGTATGCTATGCAGTATACACAGTGTGCAACAACTGATTTTATCCCTCCTAGTGGATTCTGACCTCACTGTCCCCCTGCTCTCTCCTTCCTACCTGACCCAGCTCTCAGGCTGCAGCCCACTGGATAAAAGAAAAACATATCTATCAGAGATATCAGGAACCTCTTGAATCCAAATCTCCAGTGCTGCAAGAACACACAATTGTGCAAATATATAAATAAACAAACTAATTCCATCTAAAAATCAATACATTTTAAAAAACATGGGCGTCACGCCAGTAATAATAACCCCACCATGCCAGTAATAATAACCCCACCATGCCAGTAATAATAACCCCACAATGCCAGTAATAATAACCCCACCATGCAAGTAATAATAGCCCCACCATGTCAGTAATAATAGCCCCATCATGCCAGTAATAATAGCCACCATCATGCCAGTAATGATAGCCATCATGCCAGTAATAATAGCCACCATCATGCAAGTAATAATAGCCATATCATGCCAGTAATAATAGCCACCATCATGCCAGTAATAATAGCCACCATCATGCCAGTAATAATAGCCACCATCATGCCAGTAATAATAGCCATCATACCAGTAATAATAGCCACCATCATGCAAGTAATAATAGCCCCACCATGTCAGTAATAATAGCCCCATCATGCCAGTAATAATAGCCACCATTATGCCAGTAATAATAGCCATCATGCCAGTAATAATAGCCACCATCATGCCAGTAATAATAGCCACCATCATGCCAGTAATAATAGCCACCATCATGCCAGTAATAATAGCCACCATCATGCCAGTAATAAAAGCCACCATCATGCCAGTAATAATAGCCATCATGCCAGTAATAATAGCCACCATCATGCCAGTAATAATAGCTATCATGCCAGTAATAATAGCCACATCATGCCAGTAATATTAGCCCCATCATGCCAGTAATAATAGCCCCCATCCACTCCCTTTCCCTGCCACTACAGAGAGGGATGTAACGCTGTTTTCTCAGTTTGCTCACCTTGCTCCCTGTGCAGCAATCAGTGTATCGGCCGATGCTAGGAGAGAGGCCGTCGCCGGTGTTAGGAGAGAGAAGGCCGCCGGTGTTAGGAGAGAGGAGGCCGCCGGTGTTAGGAGAGAGGAGGCCGCCGCCATCGTCTCCATCAGTGCAGGCGCAGCTATACCTCCAGCGCGTCTGGCCCACGAGGCACTTGCTGCAGGTCACAGGACAGGAGCCTTCTCTCTCACCTCCTTCTGCGCCTCTTAAATGTGCTGGCGCCGGCTGTGCTTAAGGAATGGCGTATAGCGGGAGGTGAGCGGCGGCCGCAGTCTGTGTTAACCCTGTCCAGACCGCGGTCGCCGCTTACCTCAGTCATCAAGAAGCCTCTTTAAAAAAAAGCAGCCCAGAAGCCGCGGCCCTATGGCCAGTCCAGGCTGCTCCCGACTGCCGGGGGCTGCTGCACGGGCCACATGGCAAGCCCTGGCGGGCCGGATTCAGCCTGCGGGCCTTGTGTTTGCCACCCCTGCCCTATTCCATTAAAGTAGGTACATAATTTTGGAGTCAGTATGTCGGACAGTAATTTATAATATAAAGTTGTAAATCCGTCAGGACCGGGGTTTTACCGTTAGGTAAATCTTGAATGGTCTTTGTGATTTCTTCCTCTGTTATAGGCATTTCTAAGGTCTTAAGTTTATATTCCGGTATGCTATTTAACTCTACCTTTTCCAAATATGTTTTCATTTTTTCTTTCCTTCAGACAGATTCAGGTAGAGCAGAGCATCTTTGCTCTGGAGTAACGCATCTCAATTGCGTTACGCTGCTGAAATTTTAGGAGCAAGTGCTGTTATTCAGGAAGCACTTGCTCCTAAAGTTGCGGCAGCGCATCACAAATGAGCCGGCGGAATTCAAATTGGGCGGGTACGGGGCGTGTAGTATTCTAACTAAGCGCGATCCCGCCGCCAACGTACTGCGCATGCGTCGAGTGTCCAAACATCCCCGTGCGCATGCTCCAAATTCTGTGAATGAACGTCAATGACGTCACATTCCCATTCATGAACTTTTTACGCAAGCGACGTGATTTTTTTTTTCCCGACGCGATGACGACGCCTATACCTAACATAGGATACTCCAACCCCATGTAGGTATATCTATGCGCCGCGTATCCCGTCCGGAAACGTCGTACCGTCATTGCGTCGCGCCGGAATTCGATCGCGAATTGACGATTTCCGCTCATTAACATATTTTTTGAGCGTAAATCGGCGGGAACGCCCCCGGCGCCATTTTTAAGTTGAAGTAACGATGCGATGGCGAAACTCAGTTACGCTGCTCGCATCGGAGCTTCAACCCGGCGTTTCTTGTTTTCTGGTTACAGAAAACAGAAACGCCGGCTCAAAGTCACAGTTAGGCTGGCGGATCACTGGATCCGCCAGCCTAACTGTTCCTGAATCTGGCCCCTTAACTTTATTTCTCTTTTAGTATCATCTTTATTAATTGAGTAGAGATCTTCGTAGAATTTTTGGAAGTTATTGATAATCTCTGAGGTTTTGAATCTTATTTCTCCCGTTTTCGTTTTTATTTTCTCTAGGAAATTCACAGATTTTTTCTTTTTAAGGAGGCTCACTAAATATTTCCCTGTCTTGTTACCCCATTGATATCGTTCTTTCTTAATTATGTTTAATTCCACCCGGGATTCTTGTTCTATGAGTTCTCTAAACTCATTTCTTTTGCTGTAAAGTTTCTGCAGTGTGTCCCTTTGACCGGTTTCTTTGTGTAGGTGTTCCAGTTCCGAACTTTCTTTAATTAAGTTACTTTTAATGTTTTTATTTATATTTTTTTTTCTAGATCCTTCTTTTATCAGAATTCCCTGAATAAAAACCTTATGGGTCTCCCAGATTATTGCTGCCGACATACCCTCGGTACTATTCTCTTCAAAGAATTGTAACAATTCCCCCCTTATTTTCTTTTCTATTTCTTTATCTAATAGAAGTTCTTCATTTAATCGCCAGTTTGTTTTCCAGTTATTTTGCTCACCTATTCTAAGTTGGAGTGAGATAGGGGCATGATCCGAAAAGGTTATAATTTCAATCCTTATGTCCTCTATCTGCTCAAGAAGCCTGTGTTCTACCAAAAAGTAGTCAATTCTAGTGTATGTCCCATGCACAGGCGAGACGAATGTATAGTCTCTTTGATCCCTATACTTTATTCGCCAAACAGCTACCAATTGATGTTGGTGCATCTTCTTTTTTAATTTATTCCTCTGACTCAATTTGCTCACCCGTGCATGGGACGTACTATACATCTTGGGGTCGATGCAGAAATTAAAATCTCCTCCTATCACAGCCTCCCCTTTCTTAAAACTCATGAAGTCTTCTATTACTCTTATTAGATATTGGACTGGTTTCTTGTTCGGGCAATAGATGTTCGCCAGAGAGATCTCATACCCATTTAGACTTCCATTGAGGAACAGAAAGCGACCCTCAGGGTCTGCCTTTCTTTCGGTCAAAGGAAACCGGGTGCCCCTGGCAAACCCAATTGCCACCCCCTTAGCTCGTGGAATAGGGGAATCCGCATAGAACCATAAGGGGAACTAATTCGTGGTAATTCTACGGCATGTACCCAAGGTTAAGTGTGTTTCTTGCAGAAATATCACTTCCGTCTTTAAAAAAGCTAACTCTCTAAATATATTGGCAGTTTTGATAGGGGCATTTATACTACGGACATTATAAGAAATTAATTTAACTTTTGCAATTTTTATTTAAGGCTTTCCTATAGTTACTTTTAGAGGCCTTCCCCCTGTGTCCATCCGCCCTCCTTCCCCTCCCCTCCCGATCCCCCCGCTCTCCCCTCCTCCCCTCCCCTTCCCTACCCCCCCAATCTCCCCCCCCTATCCTCCCGTCTCCCTTCCCCCTTGTATTTGGGGTTATTAGCCTCCCATAGGCTTATAGATCCGTGGCCTTCCTCCATCTGGCCCTACGGTTCTGTCCCCTTGAGGTTGACCTCTGTATGGGTGATTGGTGAGCAGTCAGCCCCCATATAGGAGGTTCCCGTGCCCGTGACTTTCCTTTCTTAAGTTTTCTATAGTGCCTGTGTAATTCATCTGTTCACCATATCTTTCTCCCCAACTCTGCCAACTCTGCCCACCCCCCCAACCGTCCCCTCCCCCTCCCCCTCCAGGTTACCAATCCTATATCCCCCCTCCCTATCGTTGTTCGAGTACTTATTTATTTTTTCTTTGGGATATGTTGCCATGTATGTTGTGCTATTTTGATTTCTTCCTGAGTCCTTTCCCACCAGCCAGGCAACTCTATTTCTGAGATATTCAATTTTTTGAAGAAGTTCATCGTATCTTCGGGAAATCTTAGGGTAGCTGATCGTCCATCTTTTCTTCCGACTAAACAAGCCGGGAATCCCCAAAAATATTGAATATCATGTCTTTTTAGATGCTCTATTAATGGTTTTAATAATCTTTTCCTGGCTAATGTTTCCACTGCCAAATCTGGAAAGATCTGTAATGGTGATTCCTCCAGTTTGGCAGGACCTTTTGATTTAAGATATACTCGGATCTGCTCCTTATCATGGAAATTATGGAATCGCACAATAACGTCTCTTGGGAGACTCTCCTGCAGGTTTTCTTATCCTATGGACACGTTCTAATTAAATTTTTTCCGTTTCGGTTTTGCCTAACATCTGGCCGAATATTTTGTCAATTTTCCCTTGAAGGTCCTCTACTTGTTCCTCTGGGAGACCTCTAATCTTCAGATTCTTCCGTCTGTTTCGGTTTTCCTGGTCTTCCATCTTGTATTTCAAATGTCTTTGTTCTTTTAATAAATCTTTCATCTGTTATTTTATTTCATTGACTTCTACAGCCTGTAGATTTATTTTCTCTTCCGTTTCTTCTACTCTTCTTAAAATATGGTTCATGTCCTCATGTATTGATTCCATCTCTCCTTTCAAAGAGGATTCCATTTTATTCATAACCATTTCCATTCTAGCAAACATTTTAGCAATTTCTCCTTTAGTAGGGAGTTGGTCTTCTACCGATTCATCCAGGTCCTCATCTTCCTCATCTGCTATCGTTGAAGACCCAGCTCTTTCTAAAACTTCTGATTGTCTCCTCGCTCCCGTCTTCTGCACCTTTTCCGCGCCTTTTTTCCTTGTTGTAGCCATTTTATCCGGACTATCTTTGACTTGATTTTTTATCAGATATTTTTTGTGCTTGGGCTCTCGCTTATTTTAGGTGGGTTTGCGCATGCACCTCCTTGTGTCCTACCTCTCATCCTTGTTTCCTGTCTTGATTTCCTATGGGTGCCTTTATCTTGCACTGTTTTTGTTTCTAGTGCAATCTCCTCTAAGATCCTGAGAAATTCTTTGCTACTATGAGTCCACTGAACGTATTCTTATGGTGAATTTATTGAGCTGTTTCTTTTACTAAAATTGGTGGAGGTGGGTGTGTATTATAGTATACCCCCTCCAGGAAGGTTGTACTTACAGCTCAATAAGACTCACCTCAGCCCCTTTTTTTTTCACTTGTCTCTTGTTAGGCTTCCCCTTGCTACTGAGTTATATACAGGTTATGTTTTAGTTTACCTTTAGTGCGTCAATATTTTTGGTTTACCATTATTCAGCAGCCCCGATGTTCTACTTTTCATCCTCTGTTCAACAGTCCACCTTATTTCGATGGTAGTTTACTGATATTTTAATATAGATATACGTTTTTATATAGATGTGGGTTCAACAAAAAAGAAAAAGTATGTGGCAGGAGGATCGCGGCACCTGGGAGTCTCCCTTTTGTCGATTTTACAGGTCTCTGTTGGTCATTTAAAACATTTTACAGTTCACAGTTTACCGCATTTTATAGTGATAAAGCGTACGGCTACAACGCAATCTCCCTTTTTTTTTTCTCCTTCCTTCCTTTCCACCTTTTCCCTTTAGGACCTCTTAGAAATCTTAAAAATCTTGAAAATCTTAAACCAGTATTAGACCATTGTTATCATCAGTTCTTTCGTGCTTCTTAATCATTTCTTAAATCCAACTTCTACTGCTCCCAAGCTACTCACCGAACCAGGGAGACAGTATCTTAATATTTTTACTCACGGCACCCCAGGGACGGTTCTTGGAGGATTGTGTGATGGGGATATGTCATTCACCCTTGAGCTTCCGTCTATCCAGGAATAACAGGAATAACACACTGATGCTGCAGATAAGATGGTTTCAACCCTAATCCTTGAACTAAGAGCCAGCAACCTGTGTGTCCCCTGCTTCTCAGGCAGCAAAGAGCCAATATCAGGAGATGATCAATAATATTATTGTTGAGAAAGTCTCACACCTCGGCGTGTCAGCGCGTGTCAGCGTGGTAGGAGAGACCGGGAGGTGCAGCCAGGCAGGCAGGTAAAACAAACGGGTCCAATGATCGGCCTCCGATGACTCCTTCCTAGCACCCGTCTCCTGATCTCAAGAACTTCAAACAGGTACTCGGGTGCAGATCAACGGACTCGGCTTCACCAGCCAACAAGCCAATCGTCAAACAAGCCGGTGCGTCTAGGCGCCTGGGCAGAGCATGGATGTGCGGACACCAAGGCACATATACTAGCAATAGCGATAGCTCTCCCTCTCCTCACGTCCCGCCAAGCACAGCCATACACCATTCAGCACGCCTTCAAGCACTCCGCACTCCTCAGGTCTCAGTCCATGTGCGGCTGCTAGAAGTCCCGAGGCAGAACACAGGGAACAAGAGGGAAACAAGAGGAGGGTGGAGGGAGGAGTGAGGAGGGGGAAGGAGCGAGGCAGGAGCGAGGCAGGGGAAATAGCAAACTGACCGATTAAGTATAGCTAAGTACAGCTATAGCTAAGTACAGCAAGTGCCGTGGGATCGCCGCTGACTCAGGCAGACAGTAGGTGGGCAGTAAGCAGCAGACAGGCAGGCTATGCATACTTATGGATACCACATTTGGCGGAGCGGAGCACGCTCCCTGCTCGTCCAGCGATCCCACACTCCTCCATAGTCTCCACGTCCTCTGCTACCAAGGGATCACGAGCAGCACGGGAGCGCCAGCTACTCACACACTCCACCCATCAGCAGCCCCTCCTCCCCCCATCGCCCGAGCAGGGCCTTCTGATCCCTCAGATGGATGACCTCAGTTTAATACATAGTCCTGACCACTTCACTCTTAGGCCGCGTACACACGAGGAGATTTATCCGATGAAAACGGTCTGACAGACCGTTTTCATCGGACATGTCTGCTGGGCTATTTTGGTTTGATCTGTGTACACACAATCAAACCAAAATCCCCGGAGACGTTGACGCCGCCACGTCACCGAACCAGGAAGTAAACTACTTCCACGCATGCGTCGAATCCATTCGCATGCGGGGGATTTTTGTCCGCTGGTTAGGCGTACTAACCAGCGGACACGTCGGACAGACGGGTTTCCAGCAGACAAGTTTTAAAGATGCTTTAAAACTTTTGTCTGCTAGCCCGTACACACGATCGAATCTGTCCGCTGAAACTGGTCTGCGGACCAGTTTCAGCAGATATATTCGATCGTGTGTACGCGGCCTTACAGCTGCATGACATTTCCTATGCTAAATGATTTGAGGGGCATTTTAGAGCCTCAAGAAATATGATTCATTATTTTTTAATGTTTGGTCTTTTTAATTTTATATAGTAAAAATAAGAAACCCTGTTTTATTAAGAAAAAATACCATAAAAAGCTATATCTGTCTCAAAAACTTGAATTCAATTAAGGTATGGTGTATGTCCAAGTAATGTCAATCAAACTAAACAAAATGACAACTGTCCTGCTAACAAATGGACATATACAGGGGAGTATTCAAATGGTTAAATATAAATCAAACCTATTACACAAATCTTCTAGTTGACTTGAAATTCAGAAAAAAAAAATCACACCAATCACTTTTTAGTAATCTTGGCAGATCTGTTTTCAGACTTAATAAACAGCAAATGTGCACACATATGGTTTAAACATACTTGTGACTCACACACAACATGTATTTGTTATTTACCTAAAAACCTAGCTACTGGCAGATTTATTAAAGCAAAGAGCAATGTGGCAATGCTGTAACTCATAGAGCAGTTCAACCATGCAGTGTTTGTTGTTCCTTTTGCTAGAAGTGTTTAAAAGATAAATCGTATTGCTATAGGCTAATACACATTGAACTGCCATTTTAAAAAAGTGTAGACATTATAATAAGAAATAAGCAAAAATATTTGCCATGCAGATTGCACTTTTATCAAAGTGACCAGCTAGCAGGTTATACTGTGCAGATTGTATATATCATTAAGATGGCATTTACCTATTGTACTGTGAATAAGTTCTCTTCCACCTCGGAACTTCCAGGAGTGTTGAACCCTTTGGGTCTGGTATGAGTTATAAGGGAAACCCCATTCCAAATGGGAACAAAAATGGAGTGGGGTCCCCCAAATCCATACCAGGTCGTTATCGGGTCATGCAGGAAGGGGGAAGAGACGAGTGAGCACACCCCTAATGAACCACACCAGTCCACATGGCCTCAACATCATGGGGGGGGGTGCTTTGGGGTGGGAGGCTCCTCCCCAAAGCACCTTGTCCCCATGTTGATGGGGACAAGGGCTTCTTCCCCGCAAACCCTGACCTGATGGGTGTGGGGGTGCAGGGGCTGACTTATCAAAATCTTGAAGCTTGAAGCTCTTGGCGCAGGAGGTGACAGTCCACTCCACACAGCAGATGACATCTCATCTGCTGTGTGGTGTGGACTGTCAACTCCTGCGCCCGGCTGCTGTCCCTGCTGCTGCTGTCAGCTCAGTAAGGAGATGAGCTTCTTGTTGCTGAACTAAAGGATTATGAGCCGCGCATTGAGTCCTTATATTGTGATATAAAGCTACTATTGACCTCTTTTTAATTAACCACTTAAGGACCGGACCAATATGCTGCTAAATGCCCAGAGGCGTTTTTAAAAATTCGGCACTGCGTCGCTTTAACAGACAATTGCGTGGTGATTCGACGTGGCTCCCAAACAAAATGTGTGTCTTTTTCTTCCCACAAATAGAGCTTTCTTTTGATGGTATTTGATCACCTCTGCAATTTTTATTTTTTGCGCTATATACAAAAATAATGCGACATTAAAAAAAAATAATAATTTTTTACTTTTTGTTATAAGAAAAATCGAATAAACTAAATTTTAGTCAAACATTTAGGCCAAAATGTATTCAGCCACATGTCTTTAGTAAAAAAAAAAAAAAAATAATAGCTACCTAGCGGCAACAGTGACACTAATACAGCGATCAGAAAAATGATCGCTTAGTGACACTGGCAATAGGGGGTGAAAGGGTTAACTAAAGCGGTGATCATGGGGTTAAAACTTTATTAGGGGGGGTACGGGGGCTACACTAACTGCCTGCCCCACTGACACTAAATGATCAGAAGGGGTTAATGTGCCTATGTGTGTGGTGTCAGTGTAGTGTTGGTGCAGACTCACTTGTGATGTCTTCTCTCCTCAGCGGCGGTTGAAAATACTGCCGAGAGGAGAGATTACATCACTTCCCTCTTCCTGTGTTTACACAGGCAGAGGGCGGGGGAGTGCGTGCATTGGCTGGGAGCGATCCGGACGGGGCGGACAAAAACGAACAGCCGCCCCCTCATCCTGGATCGCTCGCACAGCCACGGGGACCGCCACAAGTATCGGGGGGGGGGTCCCGATCGGACCCCCGACCCACATCTAGGCAGGGACGTACAGGTACGCCAATGTGCCTTGTAACATTTGGGGGCTATAGCTCAGCAGGGATTCAGTGCTTAAACCGTTGTTTTGAAGAAAAAGGCTTTTATTCACAGAAAAGCAAAATAAGGCTTTTTCAGCATGCCAGAAAACTATAACATAAAAGTCTGTTTGGCTCCAGCGTCAACCAAAAGTCTGCTATTTTCAGCACAAAAACAGTGAAAGCAAATGACATACGGTTTGTTGCAAGACAAGTCTTCATCCCCTGCACTCCAAAAGTCCTCACTGTGCAGCTAGCAGACTCCCATCTTGTCCTCACAGGTGCACTCTCCAAACTCACTCACCACCTCCAGCACCACTTCCTGCTTTAATGGGTGGTTCTCTGTGAGCGTTAACACCTTGTGCGCTGGCTCCCAAGGTTTAGGAGTGGAGGCTCCGTCCCACCCAAATAATACTTTGGAGCCTCCAAAATTCCAGGCCCCAAACTATTTTATTAAGATAGAGAAGACTGCGAGCCAGTCCTCTTTGAATTAGCGCCTGCCTGGAACTTTTCACCCACTTTTGGGTGACCCCCTGAACCTTCTACCTCTATTTAAATGGACCATAGTCCAAATAGTGGTGCCGTATAGCACCCGTCCAGGACCCACCCCCGGTGTCCTGTACAGCCTGTACGTGCCATTCTGCCAACGTATATGTACATGCGGCGGTCCTTAAGGGATTAAATAAGTCAACATCATCTGGTAAGGGGCCACCCTTTTAGCACAGTTTTGGGTGATTTTACAGCTGGTGGAGGTGGAGATCTTTCACAGTGAATTTGAAGATATCGTTTGAGTACAAGCACTTTATTTATGGACTTTTGCACATATATTTACAGTACTATTAATAAGATCCACCACCTTTGGTGGTGCTTCTGGTCATTATTCACATTATTAATTGTTGGTCTTGTTATACACTTGTTTGATGTATTAGGATTTAGTATATATAGTATTAATACTACTCACTATATTTGTAGCGCCCCATTCTTCTATATATCCAACACTTAACTCAGTTTACAGATTTTTTGGGGAGCAGCTTATTATCAATAATATTAATGAGCTATTATTTTTTACTATTATAATTTTCTCACCTTTCCATGTCACATGGTATGTTTATCTGTCATTCAGCTGTGTACCTAGATGGGAACTGTCAGGGACTTACCTCTCCGCCATCTTCATCTCTGCAGACGTCCTCTCTGCCATCTTCATCTCCGCAGACATCCTCCATGCAGTCCTCCTCCATGCAGGCTTACTCCAGGCAAGTAGCGCGTCGCCACGGGTCCCACGCTCATGCACGCGCATCAGCGGCTAGCACAGAAGCGTGCGCATGCACGTTAGCCGGCTGTGGCACCAAAGAGACACTTTAAAAGTTCCTTGCTGTTTGCAGCACATTGCTGCCTGATCTGCAGTTCTGACCGGATCCTACCTGAGACATGTTTGTCTGATATACCTGTTTGAAACTTGATTGAACTCTGAACCCGGCTTGTCTGACCATCCGAACCTCTCCGAACCCCGACCCGGCTCTGTTTGACCATCCGCCTGCTTGAACTCTCTGTTGGCAGATCCACCTGCTTGTTTAACCACTTAAGGACCCCCGCACGCACATATACGGCCACAGAATGGCACGTACAGGCACAAGGGCGTAAATTTACGTCCCCGCCTGAGTGCGGTTCGGGGGTCCCATCGGGACCCCCTCCGCGGCGTGCGGGGGTCCCCCTACCTCTGGGAGCGATCCGGGATCTGCGGGCGGATGTCCGTGATATCCGCCCCCCCCGCGATCGCTCCCAGCCAATGGGAGCTCGCTCCCAGCCTGTCACTTCCTCCTCCTGTGTGTATTCTCTCATCGCAGCGCTGTTTCCCAGCGCTGCTGATGAGAGAAGACATCACAAGTAAGTGTGCACCAACACAACACTGGCACACACTCACATAGGCATATTAACCCCTTGTGATCGCCCCCCCCCCCACCCTCCTGTCACAGTGTCACTGAATGCAGTGATTTAATCACTGCATTTAGTGTCAGTGTGACAGGCAGTGTAAAAAACAGTTAGTGTTAGGTTCAGGATAGCCCCCCCACCCCCCTAATAAAGTTTTAACCCCCTGATCACCGCCCTAGTTAACCCTTTCACTCCCTATTGCCAGCGTCACTAAGCGATCATTTTTCTGATCGCTGTATTAGTGCCGCTGTTCCCGCTAGGTAGCTATTTTTTTTTATTGCGATTTTTTTTTTTTACTAAAGACATGTGGCTAAATAAATTTTGGCCTAAATGTTTGACTAAAATTTAGTTTATTTGATTTTTTTTTTAACAAAAAGTAAAAAATAGTGTTTTTTTTTCAAAAATGTCGCTCTATTTTTGTATATAGCGCAAAAAATAAAAATCGCAGAGGTGATCAAATACCACCAAAAGAAAGCTCTATTTGTGGGAAGAAAAGGACGCAAATTTTGTTTGGGAGCCACGTCGCACGACCACGCAATTGTCTGTTAAAGCGACGCAGTGCCGAATCGCAAAAACACCTTGGGTCATTTACCAGCGTATTGGTCCGGGTCTTAAGTGGTTAAACAGACTACTCTTCAGCCACGCTCACCTGTTAGGCCTCGTACACACGATCAAATCTGTCTGCTGGAAACGGTCTGCTAGACCGTCCCAGCAGACAGATTCGATCGTGTGTACGGGCGAGCAGACGGATTTGGCCACCCGACAGATTGGAAAGCATGCTTACCTATCCGTCGGCTGGGAACCCGTCCGCCCGACATGTCTGCTGGTTAGTACGCTAACCAGCAGACATGTCTTCTCGCACACTCGCCGAATGGTTTCGACGCATGCGTGGAAGTGTTTTACTTCCTGGTGCGGTGACGTGGCGGCGTCAACGTCACCGCCACGTCACCGACACGTCAGCGTGCTGTCTGCTGGCGGGGATTTTGGTTTGCTCGTGTGTACACGCGAGCAAACCAAAATCCAAGCAGACAGATTTGTTCAAATCGGTCGGTCCGACCGATTTGAACAAATGAATTGCCTCGTGTGTACGAGGCCTTATGACCCGGCTTGTCTGACCCTGCTGATTCCTGTACTCCAAAACTACTTACCAGCTTGTGCCGCTGTAGTTGCAGCATCCATGCGAGTCGCTGATGTACCCTACGCTTCAGCATCTCTGCATCTTCCCTCCAGAGGTATTCATCCACCGGCGTCTACTCATCACCATCCGGCACCCCTACCCCTCTGTGCTCCGAGTCCGCTGTTCCCACTTCAGTGGCTCGCGAACCAGAGCCGTAGGAGAGGCTACCCTGCATCAGACTCTGGTAACCAGGTACGTAACAGGAACAGTCGTGGCAGGTGACTTTTTAGTTTTTCCTCCGTTCAGGTTGGTGTTTTTATTTTTGTGTCCAAAAATGGTGTTGAGTTTTTATTGAATTTTTGATTACTTTTTGTTGAATGAGTAGGGGGACTAAGTTCCCCTACTCATTCACATAGGGGGCAAGATCTGGGGACCCCTTGTTAAAGGGGGCTTCCACATTCCAACAAGCCCCTCTCTGCAGACCAAGTGGCCAGGGTTGTGGGAAGAGGCTCTTGTCCCTGTTAGCATGGGGAAAAGGTACTTGGGCGGGAGTGGCTGATCCTTCTTTTCTGGGGTCCCTCAGTGGCACTCCTGGTTCCTCCTCTTCTCGAGTGCCCCCACAGGGAGCCGCATTTCATGGGGCACTCATGTGGGAGTGTGCTCCCTGCTGCTATAAATCTATCCAATGAGGACCCAAGACTGGAGCTGATGTGCTCGTCCCCATCGCAGGAATGATCGGGTTCAGGTAAGTAAAAGGGGGGGGGGGGTTCTGCACTACGGAACGTTTTACACCTTAATGAATGGAATAGGGTTTACAACCCACAGCAGTGAAATAGGTCTGTATATGTAACATAGCATACTTGTTACACTCACTGTGGAACTTAAGGGGTTAATCCTCTGTTTTATCCTATATGCATAGATCCTCACCCTCCTGCACTGTCATTGGAAGAGGTTTGTTTACACTTACCTCTCCCCGTTCTTCAGCTCTGTGACATGACTCTGTAAAGTTTTATCTTGCACGGTATTTACGCAATTATTTTTCAAACGCCTTTTTTTTGTAAAAAAATTGTTTTATGAATTAAAAAAATAACAAAACAGTAAACTTAGCCCAATTTTTTTTGTATTATGTGAAAGATTATGTTACACCGAGTAAATAGATACCCAACATGTCACGCTTTAATTATGCGCACACTCATGGAATGGCGCCAAACTTCGGAACTTAAAAATCTCCATAGGCAACGCTTTATTTATTTTTTACAGGTTACAGTTTAGATTTACAGAGGAGATCTACAGTAGTGCTAGATTCGTTGCTGGCACTCTAACGCACGCGGCGATACCTCACTTATGTGGTTTAAACGGCGTGTACATATGTCGGCGGGACTTGCGTGTGCGTTCGCTTCTGCACGCGAGCTATCGGGGACAGGGGCGTTTTAATTTTTTTTTTATCTTTTATTTATTTTTTTGACTTATTTTTTATTTATTTTTACACTTTTTTTCATTTTTTTTCCCCACTTTTATTCCTATTACAAGGAATGTAAACATCCCTTGTAATAGGAAATGTGTGTGACAGGTCCTCTTTATGGAGAGATGTGGGGTCAATAAGACCTCACATCTCTCCTCCAGGCTGGAAACCATGAGATCGGTGAAAAAGAATTCACCGATCTCATGAATTGGGGCTTACAGCCGCAATCGCGGCTTTGTTTACTTATGGGGACCCGGGCGTGACGTCATCACATCGCGCCCGGGTCCTCCGACGGTCATAGAGATGACTGGTGACCATCTGGACACCAGTCATCTCTATGCTTCCTGCCGCCGCCGACGATTCGTTCTCCGGGCCCCCGAAGGCACAGGTAAGCCCGGAGAAGCACTGGATGGCGGCGGGAGGGGGGTATGTCCCCTCCCGCAGCCTGTAAGAATGATCAAGCGGCAGAACCGCCGCTATGATCGTTCTTACATTGTGCAGAATCGTCGGCTAAAGAAGAGGATATCTGGATGATGCCTCTGATATTCGCCTGCAATGCCCAGGCCGTCAATTGACGGCCACTTAGGATGGTAAATCCCATCCCAGGCCGTCAATTTTCTATGGCTGGGTATTGAAGTGGTTAAATTGGTCCAGCAGTGCACCAACACCTTTGCAGCCATTGTGCTACATGCTAGGTGTTTGGTGTGCTCCTGTACCTTTAAGGAGGGGTGGCTACCATTCAGTCCACCTGCCCCTATCTATCCATTAGAATGCATTTGCCTCCATTGTGGGGACACTGATTGTTTAGTGTTAGGACTAGAGTTGAGCGGACAACTGGATGTTCGGGTTCGACATGATCGGCCGAACTTCAGAAAAAAGTCCCGGTTCGGGACCCGAACTTGACCCCGAACCCAAATGTGGATAGGAAAAAAACTTAAAATAACATAAAATACATAAAAAAAAAAAAAATAATCTTGACCTAGGAGGACAAGGTTCAAATGGAGTAGGAGGTTGAGGTAGCGGTGGATGTGGCGGTGTAGGTGGAAGCGGCGGGAGGGTAAATGGGAGTGAAATGTGTAAGCTAACCAATCAAATGCATGTATTTGTGATTTTATGCTGATAATAAAAGAGCTGTGCAGGCCCAGCTAGCTCCTCTTTGCTGGCTGAGCATTCGAAGGTGAGAATGTAGTTTGTCTCTCTGCTCTCTACAAGTTTCACCATATAATTTGGGTCAACCGGCAGACATGGGGTTAATCCTGAAATTGTCAGGAAATTAATCATTATCATTTTGGCACAACCAACGTGTACTTTGCTTTACTGGGGAGATATAGCATCTCGAGATGCCGATGGAGCGCGTCTGTGCGGATGGAGACGGACTGATCACCTTCGAGAATGCGGTAGGAAGCGCTTCTTTTGTGCTTTTTGTTGCAGTCCACTTCCGTGCAGGCGTCCTTCATTTTATTGGCGTTTGTGCTTTCCCATTTAGAGACGGGTAATTCTTGAGCAAAGTATCTGTTTAAAGAGGGCTCGTCATCCCTTATTCTGCCGGGTTGAAGTTTTATGTTTCATGTTAGTTTGAATGTGACTGTTTTGGGTAGTTGTAAACAGTTGTATTCTGTGTATTGTTTTATTGTTTGTTTGTGTCATACTTTGCTATGCGTTTTTTTTTACATGCATTTTTTATGGGAGCTGCACGCTGCAGCCTGTTTTTTTTTTTTACTTTTTCACTCCCATCCACCCCCCTCCTTCCTTTCTGCTTTGGACAGGCTCTGGGATTTCCCTCCCACCTCCCTCCCTCTTTCCCCTCCTCCCCCCCCTTTGCCCTCCTCCTTCTGTCTGTGTCTTCGCTGACTCTTTGCTCTTACAAAAAAAGAAAAACACCCTATTGACGAACTCAGATCAGGTTTCTCTGTCTGTAAGGTTCTTGGAGTATCTAGGATATAGTGGCCGAGGCAAATCCATAATAATTACACATAGTGCAAAGGTTTTTAAACATAGGACTAATGTGTGTCTGGTATACTTTTTGTCAGATTGCGCCTGACAATCCTGTATAATAATAATAATAATAATCTCTGGTCTATTGTTGGTTTCTGTCATCAGCTAAAAGTTCTTTAAGGTTAAGACACAGCTAGTTTCCTTGCTTTGTCTGCTAGCAGCTTACGGAATCCCACCTTAAACCCCCCCCCCCCCTTCAATTAACTCTTTCTCTGCTGGAAAGTAATTAATTCCCTCTCTTGCTCTCATTTCCTTTCCCCCCTTCCTCTTATAGCACACTTAACTCTTTCTCGGCTGGACAGGAATTAATTCTCTCTCTCTCATTCCCCCCCTCTCCTTGCTGCCAGTCTGAAAGGAACACGGGGAGATTATTTCTTCTATTGAGATACCCATGGCTTGCCTCATTATATATATATATATATATATATATATATATATATATATATATATATATATATATATATATGTGTGTATATGTGTCATGGTTTATCTGTTTAAAATCTCAGCAGCTGCTTATGTATCTTTTTGATTCACAGAAGTTTGAGGTTTTGGGACAGCCCAGCCCAGCCCAGGTTATGATGGTCTGGACTCCCACACCCTGACCGCCACAATTGCAGTTGTAGGTTGGAGGACCTCCTCCAGAAGTCCTCCCCTTTGCAAACAGGCCCGCCTCCTCTTTCATTCCCCCCCACTTCACTTACCGATTTGTATCATATTATCGGTTAGGTTGCCTGACGGTGGTATGTGATTCATGATCTGATACATATATGGCCTGTTGCCTATTATACTGTTATAGTGGTGCCCAGGAGCTTTTATACTGCGGTTATAGACCCTTAATTCCATGCCTGATGTCCATTTATGGACTGCTGCCCGGCTGCTTTCCCTGATGTTTGAGCTGCTGTGTGAATGCTGAGAGCAACACCACTGCTATTGTGAAAGCATGGGCCCTGGAAGCATAGGCCACACCCAGATGCTGTTCTCTGCTGTGGCCTTGCTCCAACCTGCCCCGTCCTGCCCCTACCCCATGTCCCCTGTGAATGCAGATGGTGTCCTCTCCTGCCCGCTGCCCATTACAGATTCTGTGCTCTGCGGCCACCGACCCTTCTTCTCTTCTTTGTTTTGTCCAAGAGGGGGTATTATGACCATTTCGTTGGACAAATACAGCAAGGAAGAGAATGATGCAGACCTACCTATTGTTATCCTGAATGAACATGATTGTTCTGCACTCATGAAGGTAAAATCCGCTCATTTGCTTTACTGGATGCCCCGATCCCAGAGCCTCAACTCACCTTGTATGTTGATGGCTCCATGGGGTAGCTGAGGTGGTAGAGAGTGAGTAAGTCCTTGCGTTCACTGCTACAGTCACAAAAGAAATATGAAGGGTTCTGGGTACCACATTAGAACGCTTTACATATCACATTTAAAAGTTTTTTTTCACATACCATACCACCCTCAAGCATGAGTACGGTATTCCCCACTGGCATTTATTATTGTAAGAGAACTGTAACCGTCTGTCCCAGGCGCCCTCTGGCGCATGTGCGCGCACACGGGCGCCCTGAGAAACCTAGGCGCACCAATGCGCATGTGCGCGCACACAAGGGCATACCAATGCACGCACGCACGCCAATGTGTACACGTGCGCGCGGCGGACGCCATGCGCATCCCTAATGCCAATTAGCACTCGCTGCCTATTTAAGGAAGTGCTCTGGCCTAGACTTATTGCTGACTGATCTTCAGCGTGTACCCTGTCACCTGAATCCTGTGTTGTCTTGATGATCTCCCGTTGCTGAACCCGGCTTGCTCTGACCCGCTACTGGCTCTGTTACTCCCTGATTACTGGTTCCTGACTCTGGCTTCCCACCTGACACAGCTACTGCCTACTGCCTGGTACCTCACTGCCCGCCTGCCTCTTGACCTGGCTATCCGCATGACCCACCTTGACTTCTGGTGCCTGCGATCCAGCAACCTTGAACGCCTGCAGCTTGCTCCTGCGGCTTCCAGCATACGTCCTGTTCCAAGACCCTCAGGAACTACACCTTGTTGGATCTCCAGCACCCTGCTGTCGATATCCCTACCACAGGCACTTGTGTTCCTCCAGTCCCCTGGTGTCCTCTGTTCCATCTCCGGCGGTGCCGGGACTGGAGATGCAAGAGAGGCCGACCTCGTCATCTCAGCCTCCCATCAGGTACGTGACAATTATCCCCTTTTTGAAATCTTGTTTGAGACAGTCTCTAGATTAGGTTGTTATAAGCTATGACAGTTGCAATTACAGTCTGATACTTTGAGAAATTATGTGACCGCTCTTGAAAAATAATTCACTAATATACGTGTATGAGTTTTTCCTCACATTTCAGATGTAGGTACCAATAATTACCTATATTCCCTGGGTGATGGCCGAGAAGTTCCTTCGAAAACATTCTCTGGAGATGAGATATGATGGATTGTGCCACCCGCATCAGAATGAACCTATATATCTTTTTTTTCATATATGTGATGATTGGGATCATTGGGAATTTGTGGGGTGGAATATAGCTGATAAACTGGGATATAGGTTTGGATATATAGATACCAGAGGGCTCCCAAAGGGGGTCCCGGATGAGTTTAAAGCAAGAGATCAAGTAACTACAGGTTTTGAGTCCCATAATCACTGTGATATATTCCATAGGTGTCATGGTCGTGGCACAGGGGCGCCAGGAGCGCGCATTCGCGGCACTTCGACGGGCACGCGCGGCACATCGGCGGGCGTGCGGGCACGTGCTGACGCCATTTTGGCACCAGTTCAGGCTATTTAATGGGGCTCATCCCGTGGCCTCTTGCTGCTCGATCGTCAGCGTTCCTGATACCCGTCTGAGACCTGTTACCTGATTGACCTCTGTTCCTGTGATCCCGGCTTGTCTCTGACCCTTCTGATCGCTGCCTGCCCTGACCTCTGGCCTGTCTGACGCTGCCTCTGCCTTATCCTTTACCGGTTGCTGCCCGCCTGTTGCCGACCCAGCCTGGACTACGACTCTGCTGTTGCCTTATCCCTGAACCTGATCCGTCTGCCTGTATCTGACCCGGCCTGTCTGACTCTGCCAGCATCTGTACTACAGAACACCTCCCTCCTGCCGTCTGCCCAGTCATCTGCACTAGCTCCAGCTACCTGTCGGCACCGGTACTACAGCACACCTCCTTCCAGTATCACACCAGCGGTCTGCACCCAGCTCGGCTACCCGCCAGGACGGTACTACAGTGCACCTCCCTCCAGCCTGCGGTTCCAGTCGGCCGCTTCAAGTACCTGAACTCTGTCACCCCGCTGATCCTGATCACCTGTACCAAGTTCCTGCCGTTCATCGACCTGCTGTTCCAGCTCCACTCACCTCTCTCCAGAGACTACAGGAGACTGACGCAGTGTCTCCACAACATCCCCGCCAGGCGCTAGTGTGACTCTAAACTCCAGCACCTCCTGTCTGCACTACCAGGGGTTCCGGAGTCAGAGGAGCAAGAGTGGCCACTCCCGCATGTCAGGCTCTGCTCAGCACCAGGTACGTGACAATAGGGTAATTAGTTAATTGATGTCAGAGTGTAAAGAAGTTCTTTAATGAAAAAATTAAGCCAAACACCGTCTGTAAATGTTCATGAATATTTAGCCTAAACAACTGAAAATGTGTTATGATATGTCATTCAAAGCATAAACATGGGATCAGAACAAAGTTTTAAGAGAAATTATCGATTAAGATTGTGTAAAGAATTGTTTAAAATTCAGATAATGGTAAACAGCATGGCATTTTGTATTTAACATAAAATCCTACAGATCTGGTTGCAAGCAATGTTTACAACAGATTCTAAACTTGGGTTTGGTTGTTAAATTGGGGTGGTAGATTGTTCCAATTTGCTTAAGGTTCCCCAGGGAAAATATTAAAATAGGAAAGTTATGTTCAATTTTAAAAAAATATATAAAAATAGTAAAAACAAAACAAAAAAACAAATAAGTGTTAAAAGTTTTTGTAATATGATATTTCTGATAAAAGTGGAGATTTTGGTTGGTTGGAGTAATTTTCTCGGAGGAAAATGCTGATCAGTTCATGAGCAGGAACTGATCTGTGGATTTCACGAGATTTGTCCACTAAGCAATCTTTTGTCGCTGTTGTAGTCCAGAAATGTCATGTTATAATGTAATGTACATGATTTTTGGCAGATGTACAAACCAAATATGTTTAAGGCCTTGTACACACGAGTCAATCTATCTGTTCAAATCGGTAGGACCGACTGATTTGAACAGATCTGTCTGCTGGCATTTTGGTTTGCTCGCATGTACACACGAGCAAACCAAAATCCCCGCCAGCAGACAGCGCGCTGACGTGGCGGTGACGTGGCGGTGACGTTGACGCCACCACGTCACCGCACCAGGAAGTAAAACACTTCCGCGCATGCGTCAAAATCATTTGGCGCGTGTGCGAGAAGACATGTCTGCTGGTTAGCATACTAACCAGCAGACATGTCGGGCGGATGGGTTCCCAGCCGACAGATTTCAAAGCATGCTTTGAAATCTGTCGGGTGGCCAAATCCGTCGGCTTGCCCGTACACACGGTCGAATCTGTTTGCTGGGACGGTCGGGCCGACCGTTTCCAGCAGACAGATTTGAGCGTGTGTACGAGGCCTAAAAGATTTAAAAAAAGGGTTAAAAAATGAGAAAAACTATACAATTTGATTACAATATACGCTTGTACAATCTGTTCGAAGCAGTAAGATTCGGTTTAAATAGCCAGCAAATGTTTCTCTCTCTCTCTCTTTCTTAGCAGAGAGATCAGGTTACACAGCCTGACACGCTGTGACAAATTACCCTTATGTGTGTTTGCAGAAACCAGAAACCAACATGTGACTTTCTAGTGATGTTTTAAAAAAAAAAATATTTTGAGCCTAAATGACTTTGAGAGTACATTGAGATTTTTGAAGGATTATAGGGTAAATCTCTCCTTAATAAGAGGTAATTTGTACACAATCATTTGAACACCTGGAAGATCTGAAAGAAAGCCCTTAATAATTTAGTAGTTTTTTTTGATATAGAGATCTCTCTCTCTCTCTCTCTCTCTCTTTATCTCTCCTTCTCTGTCTTTCTCTCTCTCTCTCTCTCTCTCTCTCTCTTTATCTCTCCTCTGTCTTTTTCTTTCTCTCTCTCTCTCTCTCTCTCTCTCTCTCTCTTTCTTTCTCTATTTTTCTCTCTTTCTTGTATTTTAATGAAATATGGTGACAACTGAATGCTAAAAGGAAAGGTCAGTTAAAATAGTGAAAATTAAAGATACAATATGAACAGATGATGCACTATGATAGAGCCATATATATGGAACAAAAAGTCACTTTCCAGGCTTTGAATTGACGAATGTATTAATTAGGAAGGAATATTGTGCCTTTATAACTGGATCCATGTAGAGGAACAATTAAACTTTCTGTATGTTCGTTTATACTGAAGACTGAACCGAATGCTGCTACGTTTGTTTAAACAGTCATGTGACAAGAGTATTCATACTGTATGGTTGGTTCTGAAAACTAGTGTATATTAATGAATAAGTTCCTTTAGGAAATAAAATATTTAGGAAAAAGCCCAATATAAGATTAATGCTCTTCTGCAAAATTCAAATGTTTATGATTGAAAATAGAGTAAGTTGAAAAAACACAGTAATTAGGTGAAACTGATGCTTTATGAAATTTAATTTAGTAATAGGAATATAGATTGGATTATTTATATTTGCTATGGTCAACAGAGATTTGTTAACTATAAACAGGGATGCACTCCTGGGTATTACTAAACACTTAGGGCCAGATTCAGATAAAATTGCCTATCTTTAGGCGGGCGTAGCGTATCTCAGATACACTACGCCGATGTAACTCAGAGAGGCAACTACAGTATGGGCCAGATTCAGGTAGTCCAGAGCATCTTTGCTCTGGAGTAACGCTTCTCATTTGCGTTGCGCTGCAGAAATTCGCGAAGCACTTGCTCCTAAAGTTGCGGCAGCGCATCGCAAATGAGCCGGCGGAATTCAAATTGGGTGGGTACGGGGCGTGTAGTATGCTAACTAAGCGCGATTCCGCCACGAACGTACTGCGCATGCGTCGAGTGTTAAAACATCCCCGTGCGCATGCTCCAAATTTTGTGAATGAACGTCAATGACGTCACATTCCCATTCATGAACGTTTTACGCAAGCGACTTTTTTTTTTTCTTTTCCGACGCGATGACGACGCCTATACCTAACATAGGATATTCCAACCCCATGTAGGTATAACTATGCGCCGCGTATCCCGTCCGGAAACGTCGTAACGTCACTGCGTCGCGCCGGAATGCGATCGTGAATTGCCGATTTCCGCTCATTAACATATTTTTTGAGCGGAAATCGGCGGGAACGCCCCCGGCGCCATTTTTAAGTTGAAGTAACGATGCGATGGCGAAACTCAGTTACGCTGCTCGCATCGGAGCTTCAACCCGGCGTTTCTTGTTTTCTGGTTACAGAAAACAGAAACGCCGGCTTAAAGTCACAGTTAGGCTGGCGGATCACTGGATCCGCCAGCCTAACTGTTCCTGAATCTGGCCCTATTCATAAAGCACTTGCACCTAACTTTGCGCCGGCGTAACTTAATTCCTTCGGCGTAAGCCGGTGCAACTGCAAGTGGGTGTGATGTTATGCAAATGAATGGTCTAGTGATTTACGCCCGGCGTATCTTGGACAGAGCATGCTCAGTACGTTCGTTCCCTTGTGAGCATGCTCACAACTATGGCGGCCCAACTTACAGATATACGCCGGTCCAACTTACGCCCAGCCGATGCAAAAGTACATCCAGTTTTATTCCCCCCCCAGGGAAGGTACTTTTGCTGTGAGATGGCTGCTCCTGTTCCCCACAGGCAGAGGAGGAAAAAAAACTTTAACACCCAGGAGATGTCAGCCCTCATAACAGCAATGGAGACTTATGACCAGGGCAGCCATCAGGCAGTACACCTGTAAGGGGCCCGGGGGTCCCCAGGGGCCCGGATGGGAACCCCTCTTTTTTTTTATTTATTTTTTATAAAAATATATATTTTTTTAATATATTTTTATTTATATTTTTTTGATGGACAAGAAGGCCTGGCTTGCGGTCTCTGCTCTAATTAATTTCTAAGGTGTTCTATCGAGTTGAGGTCAGGACTCTGTGCAGGCCAGTCAAGTTCCTCCACCCCAAACTTGCTCATCCGTGTCTTTATTGACCTTGCTTTGTGCACTGGTGAGCAGTCATGTTGGAACAGGAAGGGGCCGTCCCCAAACTGTTTCTACAAAGTTGGGAGCATGAAATTGTCCAAAATGTCTTGGTATGCTGACGCCTTAAGAGTTCCCTTCAATGGAACTAAGGGGCCAAACCCAACCCCAGAAAAGCAACCCCAAACCATAACCCCCCCCTTTTATCAAATGATTTGGATCAGTCCACAAAGCAAGGACCATAAAGACATAAATGAGAGAGTTTGGGGTGGAGGAACTGGACTGGCCTGCACAGAGTCCTGACCTCAACCCGATAGAACACCTTTGGAATGAATTAGAGCGGAGACTGTGAGCTGGGCCTTCTTGTCCAACATCAGTTCCAGACCTCACAAATGCACTTCTGGAAGAATGGTCAAACATTCCCATAGACACACTCCTAAACCTTGTGGACGGCCTGCCCAGAAGAGTTGAAGCTTTTATAGCTGCAAAGGGTGAGCCAACCCAATATTAAACCCTACAGGCTAAAGGATCGCACACACGATTGAATATTCCGATGGACGTGTTTTGTCGTATAATCAAACCGTCTGTACGCTCCATCAGACAAAACAGCAAAAAAACTACGTAGTTTCGTGAATGTTGGCTGAAAAAGTTCTGCTGTCTGTATGCAGAACAAAATATATATATATAATTATTAATATCATTATTATTATTATTAGGGCCCAGAGGTCCAGGATGGAAAGCCCCTTTTATTTGGTAATTTATTTTTATATAAAAAAAGGGGGGTTCCCATCTGGGGCCCTGGTGGCCTCCGGACCCCTAAAAAAATAAAAATATAAAAAAGTATTTTTTTTTTAAGGGGGTTCCCATCCGGGCCCCTTACAGGTGTACTGCCTGTACCCCCCTGATGGCGGCCCTGTTGGCGGGGGACCCATTAGTAGTGCTAGGACCACGGCTGCCAAGTGTTGTCCTGTAACGGTGCTGCTGAAGCTGCTCTCCAGCTGACTTAAGCAAGTCTGGTGCAAAGTTACCCCTGCTTTTATGAGGGGTAACTTTAGGCCGGCCAAACAGCTTAGGCACACCGCGCGTAGCCTGCGCCAAACTGGTATATGTTCGGGAATCGGCGTTTCTCCCTCATTTGCATAGGAAATCAATGGGTTTGCCAGATGCGTCCGGCATAAATATGCACCTAAGGGGCCAGATTCTCTAATATTTTCGGCGGCGTAGCGTAAGCCAGTTACACTACGCCGCCGCTGCTTACTGGAGCAAGTGCTTTATTCTCTAAGCACTTGCTCCGTAGGTTTCGCCTGCGTCGCGTAAATCGCGCAGCGTAAACCCGCGCAATTCAAATGGGGCGGCTTGTATTTAAATTAAGCGCGCCCCCGCGTCGAACGAACTGCGCATGCGCCGGCCGGGGAAAAAGCCCAGTGCGCATGCTCCAGCTCACGTCGGAAAGCGTCGTTGAAACCGACGTCAAAACGACGTGAGCGTCATTTACGCAAGTCCCTATTCGCGAACGAGTTAGTAAAACGACGTAAGCGACGGAAAAAGCCGACGCTGACCCGACGCCATACTTAACATGGCGTCCGACGGGACACGACGGCATCCGACGGGACCTCGTAAGGTTACTCCACATAGAAGCTGGGGTAACCTTACGAGTTCGTAAACGACGTACGCGACGACGGGGCGGCGTAAAAGCGATCGAGAATCGGCGTACTACTTCATTTGCATATGCAAATGAAAAAACAACGTAAAGGCCACCTAGTGGCCGGAGTTGTCATTACATCTACGATCCGAAAGTATAATTGTATTACACTTGTCGGATGTAGAAGCGTATCTATGCAAAAGTGATGCTCAGCATCACTCGCATAGATACGAGTCAAAAAAAAAGGCGATACGACGGGGTATCTGAGATACTCCGTCGTAACGCCTCTGAGAATCTGGCCCTTAGAGGCCACTTCACAAATTACTTTGTTAAAATCGCATGACCCTAAACATATGGAAAAGAGAGACTGCAGCTCCAGGTGAGCACACTTCGGTGATCAGTGTCGTCCCAGAACCAGATGGGTGCTGGCAATGCTCAAGGCTTGAAATAGAAAAAAGATTTGTATGGACAGCCGCACTCCAACAGATCTTAAAAAAGGTAGCCTTTTAATGTAAAAAAGGAAAAGGCACTACAAGAAAGACAGCAAACAGTGGGATATAACAGCGGACGCGTTTCACATTGAATAACAATGCTTAGTCATAACTTTTTACATTAAAAGGCTAACTTTTTTAAGATCTGTTGGAGTGCAGCTGTCCATACGAATCTTTTTTCTATTTTAACCCTAAACATATGGTCCTAGTGAACAAGGGGGGTGAATTTAAAATGTTACCTGAGGACAGTACTGATCAAATAGTCATTTAAAGGGGGGACTGTGATGAAAGTTACTAAAATTCCTATTTTTGTGTTATGATTAGAACCACTGAAATGTTTTCCTTTTTTATTTCTTTATTTCTTGATCGATATAAGGTATAATACATATGTATGTGAGTGTATTAGAAAGTAACATTATAGAGAGTTAATCAACCCTTCAACCCTTCAGGATGTGATAAAGTGAAAGCAGATGTGTCATCCCCCTCACTCCAAAAGCTATTTACTCTCCAACCCCTCCTCCTTCTTCCTCTTCTGTCTTCATCCCCCACCGAAGGAATTTTATGTCCCTTGACAAGAAGAACTGTTATATCATATATGGCCAGACCCTTGCAGAGCTGACCAAGGAATCCCTGTATAATGAATTTTGGACAAAGGACTTACACGTGTATTACATGTGCTTTGGAAATGTGAGCCTGTGTAAAGGACAGACGTCACAAGGGGAGCGGGTAAATGGGAGTGAATGAATGAATGAATGAAAAACTTATATAGCGCAACACATGCGAACTAAATCGCCTCTGGGCGCTCGTTGTTCCTGTATCTCATAACCTCAAAAGAGCAGAGTTTTAGTCCGTCTTCTGAAGGTCAGGTGGTTTTCCTCCAACCGAATGCTGGTTGGTTAAGCGTTCCATAGTCTGGGACCTTGGAAAGCAAACCTTCTTTCTCCTTTGGACTTGTGTCTGGCTTTGGGTACTTTGACCAAATTTTGGTCGGTGGATCGCAGAACACGATTGGGATTGTGGGCTTCTATTTTATCGCAAAGATATTGCGGAGCCTTCCCATGGATGCACTTATGTGTCAGACAGAGTGCTTTAAAAGCAATTCTGTCCTTTACTGGCAACCAGTGAAGAGATCTCAGAGATGGTGAGATTGATTCCCAGGGTTTTTTCCCAGTCACAAGTCTGGCAGCCAAATTTTGAACGCCATGCAGACGAGTGATTTGGTACTTAGGGAGACCGAGATAAAGGGCATTTGCATAGTCCAGTCTGGAGTTCACAATTGTTCCCACCACGACTGCTACGTCTTCTTTGGGAATAAATGGAATAAGTCTGCGTAGTAGGCGCAGCAGATGGTGAGATCCGCTGACTACTGACCCTATTTGTGCATCCATTGTCATGTAGGTGTCAAAGATGACCCCGAGACTTTTGACTTTGGAGCTAGGGGTGATGATCTGGCCAAGAATGGGCGGAGGTGTCCAGGTTGTTGCCAGTTGACTCTTGTGACTGGCATGAAACAGAAGAAGTTCTGTTTTGGAATTGTTGAGTTTGAGATAACTCTTAGGCCTCGTACACACGATCAAATCTGTCTGCTGGAAACGGTCTGCTGTGGTCTACCGTGTCAAAGGCTGCGCTTAGGTACAGCAGAACCAGGAGACAAGATCCTCATTTGTCTGCGGCCTCAAGAACGTCATCCCATATTTTGAGCAATGCTTTTTCCGTCCCGTGTCCGGGGCGGAATCCCGATTGCAATGGATCAAGTAGGTTGTGGGTATCTAGATGCTGATGCAGCTGTTGTACCACTACTTTCTTCATTACCTTGGAGAAAACGTTTAGCACTGTTATGGGACGGTGGTGCATTGGGTCCTTGGGGTCCAGGGTAGGTTTCTTCAAGATGGGCTGGATTGTGCCCTCTTTCAGCAGGGAGGGCACTATGCCTTCTTTAAATGACTGGTTTATAAGCTGCGTGATGGGAGGTGCCAGGATATCGGCACATTTCTTCAGCAGTTTAGTGGGGATGATATCATTAGGCGATGTGCTGTTATGCAAAGCGCCGATGATATTTTCTGTGGCATCGATGGAGATAGGTTCCAGAGTGAACTTTGTTGGCTGCAGAAAGTTTCTCTGGGTGTAGTGTGGTTGATCAGGGGTATTGTTTTGCGGAATGCTTTCCCGGATTCTCTCAATTTTATTGATGAAGAAATCCGACAATTCATTGCAAAATTCTTGGGTATCTGAGTTGGGGGCTTCAAGACAGCCTGGATTCATGGTCTGCGTGACCAGCTTGAAGAGTTCACAGGGGCGATTTAGGGCGCTGACGATAGCCTTGGAAAAATAATTTTTCTTGGCTTTGAAGATTTCTATGTGGTATTTTCTCGTTGCTGCTTTGTAGATGGAGAGGTTCTCCTCAGAAGCGCTTCTTTTCCAGGCGGCTTCTGCCCTTCTACGCTCTTGCTTCAGTAGCGACAGCTGGTTGTTGAACCAGCCAGCCTTGTTTTTCCGGGTAAGGGCTTTGCGTTCTGGTGCTACTAAGTCGGCTGACTGTAGTAGGGCTGCATTTATGGCATCCAGTGTATCTGAGGCAGTTTGACATGGTTGAATTGTTTTAATTTTATTTCCCAAGGTAGATTTGAAGAGTTCCGAATGAAGCTTCTTCTGAGATCTGGTCCAGTGTGTTGTCATCGGCTTCAGTGTTTTTATCAATAGGGCAGTTTTGGAAATTATGAATTTAATTGCATGGTGATCTGTCCATGGCAATGGTTCATTTTCCAAAATACTTATTTTCAGATTTAGTCTGAAAATAAGATTGAGCGTGTGACCTGAAGCATGTGTGGGCCCACATACTAGTTGCTGAAGGCCTAATCCTTCTAGGTGGTCAATACAGGCGTCGGCAATGGGTCTTGTGAGGAGTTGGCCCAGAGATTGAAATCCCCGAGCAGCAAAAGGTGTGTGATGAACTCCGTCAAAGAGGGTAAAAACTGCGATTTTGGCCCGGGTGGCCTATAGCAGAGACGAATGTGGGAGGTCTCCTGGGGGTTTGTTTGCAGTTGCAGAGTAAGGGTTTCCATAAATCGAAGCGAGTACTGAAGGGCTGGTTTAGTGATCGCAAGGTGAATCTTGTGGATCGCCGCCAGCCCTCCTTCTCTTTGCCCTATTCTGTTTTCAGTGATAATACGGTAGCTTTCTGGCACCAGTTCTCCTAGAATGGTGTTACAGTCGGCTGTAAGCCAGCTTTCTGTAATAAAGAGGCAGTCTTAATTGTGTTGTAGAATGAAAACGTGGATTTCTAATCCGTGTCTTACTGCCGATCTTGTATTGATCAAAGCACATGATATGTGCTTGGGTTGGGGTGGGTAGCTGAATTTTCTGACTGTTGATCGTCGATCGATCCTCAAAAGTTGCTCAATTCTTAGGGCCTTATTGGTGACGGCTGGCAGCTTTGTGGCGAATTGCCTCAGGCCCCAGATGGTTTCTGCAGAATACTGCCGATTAGCCAGTGGCCGTCACCGGGGGGGGAGGGGAGTTGGTGGCCAGGTGGCGGTGGGGAGCAGATTCCTTGAATCCTCTCTCCAAGCTTTATTTTTTGGTCCAGAGGAAGGCAACAAAACCCAGGTCTAGCTGTGCCAATATGCTGGGCAGGGAAAAAAATTCCTTCCTGATACCTAAGAGGCGATCGGTTGAGACCCTGGATCAAAATGCTGATGAATTGTGAGGGGATGGGGTGAAGGGTGTAGCTGCTGCTGGGGGGGGGGGTGTACCAAGATGGCCGACGGCCTGTCACAGGGCCTAAGCCGGGGCCACCAACTGGCTGGAATTTACACCAGAGCGGGGGTGGTTGACTGAATCGGAGGTGGATGGGGACTTCCACGGGTGAGGGGGGGTGTGCTGGGTGAAACAGGGGGCGATTCAGGGTGCTGTTGCAGTGCGGCCACTAGGCCGCGGTTGAAGCCGCGGTCTTTCCTAAGCCCCGGCTGCCACGGACCTAGCGTGGCTGGCGTGGACCAACGAAAACAGCCGGGAAACCAGCGGCGGGGAGGGGGGGAGCCTCGGTTGTGGTCTGGGATGAGGAGAGCTGATTCCCAGGGCTAGAACCGACGCGGCTTATCCTGGCAAGGATGCCGCCCTTGATCCTAGGTTTTACCTGTTTTACATGGAGCCAGATGGTGCTCAAAGGAGGGGAGATAAGAGTGCTGGAGAAGACTGGAGGTGGAGGTAATCTGGATCAGATGCAGCTGTGTTGAGGCTGGAGCTGGGCTGGACTGGAGAACCCTGCCTGCCTGCTAGCATACACCTGCCTAGAGCTATAGCACGCACGCTCCTACTCCTAGGAGACGTGGGCCGTTGTGGGCTCCTGCTGCTAATCCGTCTGCCGGAGTGAAATGTGTAAGCTAACCAATCAAATGCATGTACTTGTGATTTTATGCTGATAATAAAAGAGGGGAGTAAATATATATTAGGCTTCCAGCTTGCCTTTTAGATGAGAGGTAAGCATGTATAAACTGTACAGTGTTTGGAGGACGCGGGCCACCTGCCATGTATTCTTGTCTATATATATTATGGCCCGGATTCACAAAGCACTTACGCCGACATATCTCGAGATACGCCGCGTAAGTGTAAATATGCGCCGTCGTATCTGTGCGCCGTGCCCACAGAACTAAGATACGTCTAAAAACTGGCTTCAGTTCACCAACGTAACTTGTCTACTCCGGCGTATCATGGGCGCATAGTTACGCTGGACGCATCTAGCGCTCCCATTGATTTCCTATTTAAATATGGAAATGAGGGAGACACGTCGATTCACGAACGTACTTGCGCCCAGCGCATAATATATGCGGTTTGCGTAAATCGAACGTCCGGCGTAAAGTTATTCCCCATATAGGAGGCGCAACTCATGCAAAGGTATGGACCAGGGATCGAATGGCGTCAAATTTTACGTAGTACGTAAATAGGGCTGGGCGTAGGTTACGTTCACGACGTAGGCAATGATTCCACGTATCTTAGGCAGTTGTTTCAACGTGATTGTAAGCATGCGCACTGGGATACGTCCACGGGACGGCGCATGCGCCGTTCGTTATAAGTACTTGCCTAGCACATAATTTGCATGGGGTGACGCTTCATTACCATGTATCACGCCCACTTCCACTTACGCTGCCTTACACCTACGAATATACGCTATGTCGGTGCAGAGTTGGGAGCATTTGCTTTGTGAATTCCATGCTTCCCTCTCTGCGTTGCGCCGCTGTAGCATAAAGAAGATACGCTACGGCGGCATATATATGCGCCGATGTATGTGAACCCGGGCCTATGTGTATATATTTTGCATCCATGTAGTATCTTTATGTGATTCTATATGGCTAATTTGAATATTTTCTTTTATCTAGTTGTAATCATTAAAATGGATATCGCTTTCCCCTGAAGAAGCGAAACTCGCAAAACATGTCGGGAATGTGCGATTTCTGTTTGCTTTAAACTGCAATTTTGTTATCTGACGACCACTTATATTCATGATTAGTGTTGCTCACGAATATTCGCATTGCGAATATTTGCTACGAATATTGCATATTCGAGTATTCGCGAATAACTCGAATATTGCGGCGAATATTCGCTATGGCGAATATTCGTATTTTTTCAAATTTATTTTTAAAACAGATCACATCCTAGTGATCTCCATCGACGTCTAAAAGCATTGCTGGTATGATTAGAGAGAGACCCTGGGCCGAGTAGCTGATGCGATTATTTTATTTTGCCGAAAATTCGCATTGCGAATTTTCGGCAACATAAAAGAATCGCATCAGCTACTCGGCCCTTCTTTTGCATCAGAGCCAATCAGAATAACTCGAATATTCGACAAACGGAATATTGCGCGATTATCTTCTCCGCCCTTCTTTTGCATCAGAGCCAATCAGAATAACTCGAATATTCGGCAAAAGGAATATTGCGCGATATTCCTTTTGCCGAATATTCGAGTTATTCTGATTGGCTCTGATGCAAAAGAAGGGCGGAGAAGATAATCGCGCAATATTCCTTTTGCCGAATATTCGAGTTATTCTGATTGGCTCTGATGCAAAAGAAGGGCGGAGAAGATAATCGCGCAATATTCCTTTTGCCGAATATTCGAGTTATTCTGATTGGCTCTGATGCGCCCTTCTTTTGCATCAGAGCCAATCAGAATAACTCGAATATTCGACAAACGGAATATTGCGGGATTATCTTCTCCGCCCTTCTTTTGCATCAGAGCCAATCAGAATAACTCGAATATTCGGCAAAAGGAATATTGCGCGATATTCCTTTTGCCGAATATTCGAGTTATTCTGATTGGCTCTGATGCAAAAGAAGGGCGGAGAAGATAATCGCGCAATAGGAATATTGCGTGATTATCTTCTCCGCCCTTCTTTTGCCCCCTTATTCTCCTTTCTTTTAAGTAGAGTTAGTGTAGAGTTAGTGTTTAGTGCATATTAGTTTAGTAATACAGGAAATTATCTCCGTTTATGAGAATTTCGCAATAATTTTTTTGGGATAAAATATCACGAATATTCGATATTAGCGAATATTCGCGAATATTCTTCTATATATTCGCGCAATATCGCGAAATCGAATATGGCGTATTCCGCTCAACACTATTCATGATATTGTTTGGACCATAGATAAATGTCTTTTGTACTAAATAAAACTATTTTGTATTTTTTATGAAAATAAGAATGTTCTTTCTCATCATTACCGCCTTTTCAATTGCACCGTAATATATCCCATTTTTTTTCTCCTTTACAATTCCATTGGTTCATATACATTGGCTGGTCGAAAAGGTGATAAATATGAAAGGTGTACTGTTGCATTAAATTATAAGAATTCAATAAAGATGCATCATCCGGCTCCCCCCAGCCCCACACTGGGAGAACATAATGGCTCAGCAGAATTGGTTCCAACACACTGATTGTGTTGATGGGGGAAATTGAGTGAAAATCACTCATCTATGGCTGGCTTTAGTGATTCCTGTGATTCCTTTAGTGATTCATCCTATTATCATCATCTTAAAAATCAATGCATTGAAAGTACATTAAAGCGAACCTTCAGTCATTTTTTCAGCTATCCATCTATTAAATCTTCTGCCCTTGTTGTTTTAACTGGATAGTAAAACATTTTTTTTTCTGCCAGTAAATACCTTATATAGCCCACTTCCTGTGGGCTGTATGACATTGTGCACAGCTCTCTCTCTCACTCTCAGCTGTCTCTCTCACCAGGAAAAGAGAAGGGTGAGTCATAAGAGGGTCAATGAGAGCTACAGGGCTGCAGAGCTGGAGGTGTGCCTCTGTGTGTCTGTGTAAATCCAGGAAGATAACAGGCAGCAGCTTCAGCTTCCCACAGTTAAAATGGTTGCAGCCATTTCTGCAGCTTATTTGGCAAGTATAGAGTCACAATATATATAAAATAATATACAAAGTGGTTGGAGGGAAGCTTCAGAATGGCAAAGCTGTTTTATTACAAATTATGTGAGCAGACTGCAGTTCCTCTTTAAGTTTTTATTAAAGAATGCATCCATCCTTGTGAAGTCTGAATTCTAAATCTAAAATATAAGCTTTGATCAGATTATCAAGCTGTGCACAATATAAAATTTTTGTTTGTGCATTTAAGAGTGTAAGGGCCATTTCACATGGGGCGGATCAGTAATGATCCGCTCTGTGAACCTCCGTTTGCTCAGCGGGGATCGTTCCGTTGATCCCTTCTGAGCCGGCGGATGACAGGGCTGTCCCCGCACACTGTGGAGGGACCGCCCTGTCTTTTCTCCGGTCTCCCCTATGGGGAGATCGGATGAACATGGACCGTCTGTCCGTGTTCATCCGATCTGATTCGCAGACGGAAGGAAAAATAGTTCACGGATGGATAAAAAAGTGGACATACGGTCCGCAAGTGTGAAAGGGGCCTAAAAAAAAAGAAGATCTGTTTGTTTTGAAAAAGATCACACCGTACTTAAGGTAAACAACATTTGTTTACACTAGTCCGTGGAGTCACGGAAGCTATTCACAAGTTACCAAATCTAAAATGTACAATTATCATTCAAGAATTGAAATGTTGTAATTTGTTATGGAGCTTGTATAGGAAATGCAAATATTATCTTTATGACCATTTATCTTTGATATGTATTGTAGAAGTATCCATTTATTTCTATCATCACAAAATATACCTGATATTAATTTTAGTTAATGAATATATATTTTTAACATATCATTTGTGTCACTTGTTTTCAAAATAGCACGGATAAACGAACTTGAATTTATTGATGTCTTTGGTGAAAATTGCAAGTCTCTCAAAACTAAGATTTACATAATTTCATAAATACAATACTATTTCATTATTTCAGTATAAGGCATCATTTTCCACGCAAAGGCACGCAAGAACAACATTGAGTATTTAAGATTTTCGATACATAGGAGTCTTTTGGCTTCTGAGAAGTTTTGTCTGGGCTCCAGTGGAAAAGTCAGGGAAGATGGATACATTGACATTGCCAATGGGTATATTACCTTTCACCCATGCTATGCGCAGTGCCACTTCTCTTTCTTTGTAATTCAGCAGTTTAGCGATAAATGTGACGGAAGGAAAAATAGTTCACGGATGGATAAAAAAGTGGACATACGGTCCGCAAGTGTGAAAAGATCACACCGCACTTAAGGTAAACAACATTTGTTTACACTAGTCCATGGAGTCACGGAAGCTATTCACAAGTTACCAAATCTAAAATGTACAATTATCATTCAAGAATTGAAATGTTGTAATTTGTTATGGAGCTTGTATAGGAAATGTAAATATTATCTTTATTACCATTTATCTTTGATATGTACTGTAGAAGTATCCATTTATTTCTATCATCACAAAATATACCTGATATTAATTTTCACTGTATTTTTAGTTAATGAATATATCAGGGCTCAAAATTTCAAGCCCTGAGCTACTAGCCAGGCCTCAAGAGTTACTCGCCACCAGTTGCCCCACCTAACAGCCCATTCATACACTGCCCCGTGCCTAATTGCGCCCCTAAACATGCCCTTATAGATTATCTCATGGAATGACACTGTTAAATGTTTTATGCAGAATCAAGTTACACAATTAAATATTACCAACAACTTTAACAAAATGGGACAGGGCACTGGGGGCAGACCAGAGGGACAGGGCACTGGGGGCAGACCAGAGGGACAGGGCACTAGAACTGGGTCTTCCCCATTCTCTTGCAACTCCCATCCATCCAATCTCCTCTGCAACTCCCATCCATCCATCCATCCTCTCTCTCTCTCCCCCTCTCCTATTCATCTCATCATCAGGAGCCTCTGTGTGCGGCTCCACGCTTGCATGTCCCCACTTCCCCCTTTTGTTCAGGCTGGCAGTGGGGAAAGGAGCTTCAGCACAGAGGGTACAATCTAGAGTACAAGCTAGAGTACAATCTAGTGTCGAGATCCACACAACTGCACAGCCATTGACACCATAGCACAGTGCACACTGACACTGCACAGCACACATTGAGACCAGTCTGCTCACAGTACTCAGGCTGAACTGCTGGACACTACATAGAGCACAAGGAGAAGAAAACTGCACAAACTGGAAGGCTGTCGCTTTCATGTTAAGGCTACTTTCAGTGAGCGCTGCACTGCCTACCTGGGGACACCCGGAGTGGTCATTTTCGCAATCCTCCACCTCACTCATTACTTCCGGCTCCCTGCTCTCCAGCTACATTGGAGGGGGGCAGGCTCAGAGAGGTCATACTGTTAGGTCCCATGGCTTAATGAGAATTGTCATCACTCGCCCCCAGCTGAAATCCACTCGTCAAATGCTAGCAGGTGAGTGGAAATTTTGAGGGCTGAATATATACTGTATTTTTAACATATATCATTTGTGTCACTTGTTTTTAAAATAGCACGGATAAACGAACTTGAATTTCTTGATGTCTTTGGTGAAAATTGCAAATCTCTCAAAACTAAGATTTACATAATTTCATAAATACAATACTATTTTATTATTTCAGTATAAGTCATCATTTTCCACGCAAAGGCGCGCAAGAACAACATTGAGTATTTAAGATTTTCGATACCTAGGAGTCTTTTGGCTTCCAAGAAGCTTTTGTCTGGGCTCCAGTGGAAAAGTCAGGGAAGATGGATACATTGACATTGCCAATGGGTATATTACCTTTCACCTATGCTATGCACAGTGCCGCTTCTCTTTCTTAGTAATTCAGCAGTTTAGCGATAAATGTGCGCGGGGTGCGCCTTATGGTGGTGGCCTAGCAGGCATGTGGTGCACTCTTTCGACAGAAAACGTCTTTGCCATACGTCGTGGTCAGTAATTGTTCCAGGAATATAGTAGGGTCTTTCCCCTCTGTCCCCTCCGGCAGGCCAATAAAGCGGAGGTTGCACCTACAGAGCCTGTTCTCCTTGTCATCCTGCTTTGCCAGGAGTTGGTTGATCTGGTATTGCATGCATTCCCCTCCGCCCTGGATCTTGAGTTGTTCGCAGGTTGCATTGGCATCTGTGGTAACAATGATCCATGGCTGCGGCCCTAATGGATGATGTCATTTAGCATTTTTTTGTCTACCGCCAGAGACTCTGGTGCCTCCGGCTGGTGATTCTGATTGGCTGGGCTGGACGAAATCTTCTACTGCATCAGGAGGCTTTGTTGGAAAACTCTGAGTTTCCAGTGAGCCCAGGGGGTCATCGGAATACATGAAGCCATCGTCCCAAGAAGACTCGTGTACTAGGATGCTGACATCACTGGTGCAGCCAATGCCTGTAGGAACTTCTCTCTGATTTTGGGGAGTTTCTGAGGTGTCAAAGAAACTGTGGCCATCTGAGTATTAAATTAGGCCTCTAGTAGACCATATTCTGTGTAGGCTCCAGCTGGCTCTGGTAATGCCTGTCCCTCAATACAAATCTGAGGAACTGCTGGTATGACTGAAGGATCGGGACATGTTGGTAGGTATATTGCAAGTCTACTGAAATCCTCCAGTATCCTGGTTGATTAATCTGGATTATGGTATGAAGAGACTCCATCATGAGTCTATCCGGATAAAGTGATTCAGCCTCTTGAGGTAATTCTGGAGGCTGCCGTTTTAACAGGCAATAATGGCCTTGCACCACTGTGTACTGAATCCGCTGTTTTTTGGCTGTGGTCTTGCTGAAACTGGGTCATATTGAGCCACCTGGCTCCAACTGCCTCCTGGGTGGGCCTGGTGTTTAAAGGGCTTCTGGGTATCTGAGGGAGCCGCAAAGGTCTTAGCTCTCTGCGATCTTACGAAGGTTGACTGTGTACCCCTCCAACGCTTCTGAAGTCCTTAAATGGGCAAAAGTATTTGAAATCCCAGTTCCTGTTTGGCACTTCTCTGGATGGTTGCCCCCTCTGGCGTCTAAACCTTCGATTTTGGGGCGGAAGACCTGATTTTCCTCCTGTAACCCTGGAGATATAGTCTCAATTGTTTTGGCCAAACAGTGCCTTCCCATCAAAAGGCAGTTTACAGCAAATCTGCCTTGAGGATGGGTCAGCCGCCGAGGGTTTTATCCACAGTGCTCTTTTGGCTGTGACTGAGCTGAGCACGGTTCTGGAGGACCATTGCATGATGTCTATAGCTGCCTCACTGTGATTGGAAGGCATGTATGCCCATGGACATACATCAAGTCCGCGGGACCAGCAGTTGGAGTCACGGAGCTCACAGCGGGCACGTGCCACCGGCGTTGCGCGTGCCCACACAATGCCGCATCTTAAAGGTGACGTATATATACATCGATTGGCCCAGCCGTGTCATTCTGCCGACGCATATCGGTGTGAACCGGTCGCCAAGCGGTTAAAGTCCAGCTGAGCATGGACTCAACACCTGGCCTGGAACCAAGCCTGCCACAGAGGCCGAAAAACCCGGACGGGTTTCTGCTTCAGTCTCTTGCACCAGGGAAATTTCCCTAAAAAAGTATTTATAGCTCTGGATAGGGTACAATCCCCAATCCTAGGGGTGGTGATTGGGATAAGACCTTACTTCAGCGAGAACCCAGGTGACGGTCACCATATGTGACTATGATTGACTGATACTATTCGTTTAATTAATCAATTGCTTTCCTAAATTACACAGGGGTTAAATATTCATCTATGCAGCTACAATAGGATCCCCAGAATGTTTAGCCTTGTCGAGATGTAACATTTCTGGTAAGATGGAGGTAGGGAGTATCATTTGTGGACTTGTCTTCTTTCTGGTAAGAAAGTAAGAAAGAACACTCCTTTTCTTTGGGTTTGTACTTTGTAGATTTGACCACTAGGGGGTGGGGGAGCGTTCGAGAACTCCTCCAGTTGAACTATGGCTTCCTTTCACCCAACAGGATGTCAGCTGCACCCCCTCATGGGCGGTGCATTGCGCACGTTAGCCTTCAGCAGTACCTCTGCTGATGCAGGGTTTTCTGTTGACAGCAATCTGCATATGCACGCGTGCCATTTGCGGCGGTTTGTGCATTTGCGTGCGCATACATGATGTTGTCAGCGTGCGCACGTGATGACATCTGGTCATCACCATGTTTAAAAGGAGCCACGGTGGGTGAATTATTTCAGGCACCTATTCACTTGGGGCAACACCTCTCCACCTTTGGACCTAATAGGTAAGAGGGGAACCTCGATACACATGTAGATATGGGTTGACTCATGGGGCAGATGCTAACTGGGGTTTCCCCCTTTTTTTTTTACTATAGAGCAAGTGGGTCTATTTAAAACCAAATGGGGATTCAGGCAGCGGTGAGTTTTGGAATTATGCAGGACGTGACCCGGCTAGTCACACACAGTAAGGTCCTGGGCCCCTCTACTCCCCCCCCTCTGGTAACTACCCCCCCCCCCTTTTTCGTATTTTTTATAGTTGGTATGTATATCTGGTGATCAGACAGATTTCTTAGTGGTATAACCAACTTGTACACTAATTCAGATACACTAGTCTTTAGACTTAGGGGGACCCATTTGGATGTGCTTGCTGCGATCCTCTCGATCGTGGTTACATTCTCTGCCCCATTCATAGAAGCAACCTTTTGTAGCCAATTGGTAGACAACACAGTTTCCTCTTTACTTATCGGACACTACTATCTAATGTGCAATTTGAATATCACTGCATGTCCCCTTATTCCATGGGTCCCTGTATTTTGCCTGGCTCACCTACCTATGGTCCTGGGTGTAGGGCTTTGCTACTTCCCCCCCCCCCCATAGGTCACTAGCCAATGTGAGGCTGATTGTTGGCCCCATCCGCATATGGGTGCCAACAATTTGCAGATTGGCCACTTGGAAACTAAGTACACTACATAAGTATCAGTATACAAATATAGATACTATTTACGATACGTTACTCCATCCCCACACAATTCTATAACAAAACAAAGGGGGTCCACATCCAGTTTATTATGTGGTTTGGTATGCTATCCGTCTACCATATGTTACATCAGTTTTTTATGACGTGTCTTTTATCACTTTTTACTGTAAACAGAACTACGTTTTGCACTACTCTTCCTCCGAGGCCCCTGATGACGGTCGACAACCAAAATTGATGAACTTACTTATACAGCTGAATCTATTTTAGTAGCCATTGATATAGAAGCATTGTACAGTTCAATTCCTAACAAAAAAAAGGCCTAGCTGTCATTGCACGTATCCTCCAGCAGAGCTCTCGCTACGATAAGGTACTTAATGATTTCATTCATGATGGTTTGAAATGTATTATTCACCAAAATGCGTTTCTATTTAATGGCTCCCACTACCTCCAGGTACAAGGCGTAACGATGGGGACTTGTTGTGCCCCATCCTACGCCAATTTGTACCTGGGGGAGTGGGAGCAGTGCCTCCTGGACGAGGAGGACCTTGTCAAATACACCAGTCACATTTCCGTTTGGCTGAGGTATATCGATGACGTCTTCGTCGTCTGGAAGGGGTCAGAGAAATTACTTCTTGAATTTTTTGATTTGATAAATATCAATTCGTATAATCTCAAATTCACCATGACATTTGATAAACATTTTCTGGATTTTCTCGATGTTGAGGTGTATACTTCCCCCTCCGGTAAACTTGGCAGCACCCTTTCGTAAGCCCACAGCTGGAAACACGGTGCTGCATGCCACCAGCTTCCACCCCCTGGCTTTAAAAGACTCAATACCTTATCATCAATACCTGCGCCTTCGCAGAAATTGTTCCAATGATGATACTTTCAAAGAGGAAGCAGGCAAACTGCAGAGTAAACTCCTTGATAGGGGCTACTCTAGATCTTGCCTTATAAAGGCCTACAACAAAGTGTTCCTCAAATCTAGAATTGATTTATTGTTCAAAGTACAGTCCAAACCACCTTTGTCCAATAATACCACCAGAATCATTATGCGATTCTCTAAACAAGACAAACCGATTTGTGACATTGTCAAACGATACTGGTCTGTCCTAACTGATGACCGGAACACTAGCTAATTTGTTACAGATTCTCCAGCTATCACCTTCAAAAGAGCCATGTCTTTAATAGATTAGCTAGTACAGAGCAAATTTAAAGGTGTCATGGTGAAGAAACATTGTCCCGCTTTGGGAACCTTCCCATGCGACCACTGTTCGCACTGCCACTTGATGCGTAAGGAGAAATCCTTAACATTACTAGACATGTGCATTCGTTTTCGTTAGAATGCATTTTTGTCCGAAAATCTTTTTTTTTCGTTATCGTTTTAACAAACAATGACGAAAGCGCAAGAAACTAAAACCGAAAGATCCGACATAAAAAATGCTTTATTCATTAAGATGATGATTCCACCATAGACCGATCTCCTTTGACCCCGCAGTTAAATTTAGCTACTAATGTTTGCTATATCAACAGGCTATCCAACCCATTAGTTTTTGTATTGGGGCTTAACTTAAGTGTGTACAACTGATCACCCTCCCCCTTCCCTACCCCCCCTCCTCTTTTCCACTTCCTTTCTTTTTTTGTCTTCTATTCTATTTTTCTAATGTTAAGATTGATAGTTCGATACTAAATTGCATTACGGGTTAAACTTCAGATCCGTCAGGATCTGTGCCACATTGCATGTACACCAAGAATTCAGGCTTGGTCCACAGTTTATGTCTGGTGTTAGTGTATACCGAGCACTTTGTGAATCTGTGCCCTACTTTATGTATAATCTTTTAGTGACTCAAGGTAACCAATTTTTCTATTCGCACTATTACTATATTGTAGGCTTCATAAACTTGATGTTAAATACAAAGATTCATCAGGATCCGTACCACACGGCATATATACTAATATATCTTGTTCTGTTCACAGTTTAGAATTGCTGTTAGCTCATACTACACATTGTATAATTTTCTGTGACCTACCTTTTGTTTGATAACCACTGACTCAGGGGACTGTGTTTCCCTAATCGCACTATTTCTGTATTTGCAAATTTAATAAACTTGATGTTAAAAAAAAATGCTTTATTTTCGTTTTCGTTGCGGTAAAAATTCCATATAGAGAGATTCGATACTATAGAAATAATAGATTCGACATTACAGAGAATAGATTTCGATTTATGAGAAAATAGATTCGACATTATAGAGAATAGATTCGACATTATTACTAGTCATACAACATTAGAATTCTTGTAGGCGGAATGTTCGACCGGAAATGTACGATTCATCGCAAAGTTTCGAAGTTCCGTTGAATATTCTTTTGACCATTCGACAGAAACCAAGTATTATTGGATTTTCGGATGAAAGCTATTCCCCAAAGAAAAACAAAATAAATCAAAACGATTTTCGGGAGTAACTAAATAAATGTATTTTCCAGGCGAAAACGAAAAAACGAAACAAAATATTCCAGTCTGCACATGTCTACACATTACCCAATGGTGTATTGTTCAGACTGCACCATTTTGCCAACTGTCAGACCCGTGGGGTGGTCTATTTGATGTCATGTGAATGCAAGGCATTCTATGTCGGCAAAACTAAACAGGAATTTTGGCGTCGTGCAGCCAGGCACGAATATAATATGCAAATTGGTAATAGATACCTACCCCTTGGATGGCATTTTGTTTCCAAACATAACACTAAAATGCCAAAAATCTCTTTAGTCGCCATCGATAGAGTTTGTATACCTATCAGAGGAGATTGGCACAAAGCTCTGTTGCAATGCGAACAGAAGTGGATTTTTAGACTGCAAGCCATGGTATATCCAGGCCTCAACAAATCCATCTTGTTCGCCCCTTTTATTAAAGGGTATACATCCGGGAAAACCGACTGACCCCAAGATGCTGGAGAGACCGGACCGTCTCACTTTGATGTTCTAGCTCCCTCCTTAGGTGTTTGGATCTTCTGTCATCCTAGGCTGTGTGCTTTTTGAGCACTTTGTTCCTTTCATTATTTAGTTAGTCTCCATGTTCTCTCATTAAATGTTTTTGGATACGATTTCTTTTTCTCCCTCCTTGCTCAATTTTTTGTCCTATATATCATCTCACGTACTCACTCATACATCCCAACTGAAACATTTGTTTGGATTTAAGTCTTTATTTAAGTGACTACTTTGCAAGTTTACCAGCTTTTTAAATGTTATATATCTCTATCATACTTAGTTATACTTCTCAATTGTTAACTGTTTTAAATTGACTGTAGAGAATATAAGAATATATGCTGCCCACAGGGTATATCCTATGTGCATTTCATCCCATATGTGCATTTCATCCCATATGTACATTTGATTATCTCCATCCTGACACTATTTTGGTCCTTGAGCCTGGCTCTGCCCCCCCTTTTTTTTCTGCCCCCCGGGGTCCCAGGCACATTTTTATGGGCATCCAGCACCATCGGGGGGGCCACCCATGTTTATGGCCTCACGGCAGTCTGGGGTTCAGCACTCACTTGGGCTACACCCAATTGTGATGTATACTTCCTGGTGTCATGGCGGCTTGGGCGTCTCACTTTCAGGGCCGGACCTCTCCCTGTTGGTTGGGGGAGGGAGGGTTCTCTCTTGGGGGGTGGGGTTTTGGTCTCGTCCTGTGGGAATTTTTAGACCTCTGGGAAGGGGCTGGACAATGGAGGGGGGGTAATCGCACGCTCTTGTCGGGGTTCCCCATTCTGGATTGCTCGGCCTTTTTTGCCTGGCCCGCTTTGTGGGATCAGCTGGGGGGACCCTCTCCACTGATTATGCGGATACACCCTCCCACTGGATGTCGGCCGGAAAAAAAAGAGCTACAACAATGTGGATGGACCGAAATCCCATTGTGATCTCATATCTCTGGCAGGGCATACCTGTACTGTCGGGAACGCCTGTTTGGTTCTCCTCTGCTCCTACAGCTCTGCTCTCTACACTTTATTAATACCTATTATTGTTGCAAAGATCCTATATACAATTTTTGGCTCTGTCAGTCTTATCCCCCTTTCTCCAACAGACGGGGGCATTCGCAGAATCCACACCATCCTCTTCTAAGGGAGGCCTTTTCCTCCATTTACTAATCACCATGGCCCAGATTCAGGTACATCTGCGCATTATTGGACCGGCGTAGTGCACCGCCTTTACGTTAGACTTGCGCAATGTAGCCGCGTAATCACCCTATTCTCGTAGCTTTTGCGCAGAAAATTGCGCATGCGTAACGTTATTTCAGAGGCGTAAGGCGGAGTAATACAAATTGGGAAGGACGTGGGCGGGTTACATTGAAATGAGCCGTGACCCCATGCAAATGAAGGGCCGGCCGGCTCGCGCTGTGCGCATGCTCACAACTCGGGAGCGGCGCAATCAGTGAAATTGGAAATGGACTAAGGACTACGCAGACAGCATAAATAGACAGACACAAACGCACTTGCATTGCAAAAGTACATCCCTTTGTCCCTTCCCATTTAACCAAGTGCTTTTGTCCCGTTGTTCGTTGCGTTGTGTTTTGTATTTGTCAGATTAGTGTTCTGTGTGATCAAGTGTTTGTTAGTAGATCTTTGAAAGTGTTTTTTGATAAGTGTTTGAGAGACTGTTTGTTTGATATATTTCTGTTCGTTTGTTTTCTTGCTGAATTTTTGCTGTTTGTTTTTGTGACTGTTTTTTGCTGAGTGCTTGTGTGATTTTTTGGGTGTTAGTTTTCTCTTTGTGTGTGTTCATACTTGATTGGTTGCGCTTGTTTTTGTGACTGATTTTTGTTGACTGGGAGTGAGTTTTTGCAGTATGACAGAGAGAAAGCGAAAACTAAATTTTACTTTGGGGGAAAAAATAATTCTTGCCCGGGCCATTAGCGATTATGGGCATTTCCTCCACGGCCCGGACAGTGCCAACACTAGTGTTGCTCACGAATATTCGCATTGCGAATATTCGCTACGAATATTGCATATTCGAGTATTCGCGAATAACTCGAATATCGCGGCGAATATTCGCTATTTTTTTTCAAATTTCGCAATAATTTTTGCAATAATTTTCGCAATAAATTTCGCAATAAATTTCGCACTAGCGAAATTTCGCAATTTTTTTTAATAAAATATAGCGAATATTCGTAAATATCGAATATTCGTGATATTTTATCCAAAAAAAATAGCGAAATTTCGCAATCATTTTCGCTTTCGCATATGCGAAATTTCGCTATTTTTTTTTTTTATAAAATATAGCGAATATTCGTAAATATCGAATATTCGTGATATTTTATAAAAAAACAAAAAAAAACAAATAGCGACATTTCGCATTGGCGAAATTTCGCAATTTTTTTTTTTTTATAAAATATCACGAATATTCGATATTAACGAATATTCGCGAATATTCTTCGAAATATTCGCGAAATATCGCGAAATCGAATATGGCGTATTCTGCTCATCACTAGCCAACACCACCCCGGCCAGGAGGAGGGAGATTTTGGACCTCATCACTGAGCAGGTCAATTCAGCGGGGGAGGGGGAGACACGGACCCGGTCTGTGATTGACAAAAAAATTAATGACCTCCGGCGTCTGGTCAAACAGAAGCTGTCCAAAATGCTTGCCCATGCCAGGGGCACAGGAGGGGGCCCACCATGCCGTATTAGGCTGACAGCGGAGGAGCGTGCGGTGGCCCTGACCTTTCATCGGCATGAAGTTGAGGGCCTGCCCGGCTTTGACTCAAGTCCGGAGCCCGTGGTGCCAGGTAAGTTTTTTTTTTAATATTAGGTGTGTAGCATGTGTGGGGGAGGGGGTGAAAGGGAATATGTGGCAAGTGTGTGGATCCTCCAACCTGTGAATCTTTTGTGTCATCCACAGATGTGCAGGAGGGTGCAGGGCCATCTGGCCTGACCGCACCATCCCCAGGACAGCAGCCTAATGAGGCCCCCCCGACAAGGCCGGAGTCCGCGGAGGAGGTTGAAGAGGAGGAAGAGGAGGTTGAGGAGGAGGAGTTTCATGAGGAGGAAGAGTCCATGTCAGGCACTGGACTTGTGGTTTTTGAGGACTCTTCCCCTCTGACTGGCAGCAGGCAGCCCTCCCTAAGGGGGAGCCCCCCTCCTCCCCCAACATGGCTCCCCTCCCAAGGGCCTCCCCTTCTCCCCGGCCACAAGCATCAGCTGGAGGCAGGAAGTTGTCCCAGAAGACCAGGGGGGTGGCCGATCTCCTGCCCGTCACTCTGAGAAGGGACCAGTTCCTCCAGACCCACCATCTGGGACAGATCAGCCAGACATTGGTGCGGATGGAGGAGAGCCTGTCCTCCATCAAGGATACGCTGGTGAACCTGGACTGCCACTCCCGGGCTTTCACAAACTGCCTAAACGAACTGCAGACGACATCAGCAGGCGTTGGGCAGGATGTGAGGGCCCTTACCCAGGCTATCCAGGCCAACATGGCAACACTTGGTGGTGCCCTGGACAGAATAGCCTTGGCCTTGGAGGGCAGGCCGCCAGATGGGCAGAGATCAGGGGCTGCTCCTCCTTCCCCAGTTTTCCCCCTCCCCATGAGTCTCCCCTGAGGAGCCGAGGCCGTGGCCGGGGGAACCACAGGCGTGGCTCACGTCAAGGGCAATAATTTTTTTGTTCCCCTTTTTTTTTTTGCTGGAAATTTTTTGATTTTGCTGGTCATTTTTTTTTTTTCGGGGTTGTGAATGCTTTTTGAATGTGGGGATGACATTCCTGCCGGAAAAGGGCTGTCACCCTCAATTTAGGTGGAGTAGGGTTCCCCAGGACCAGGGAGAAATGATCCCCAGGTCCGTGTGAATGGTGTATGAATGTACAGTGACATAATTGGAGCCTTGGTGTGGCGTTGCTGCTCAAAAAGTCCTGCATGGTGGACTGGTGCCAATCCAATTTGATGAGGATGTGGGGTGTGTGTGCTAGGGACCACAGTGGTGTGCATGCATGCATTCTCATTGTGCCATGATTAATGTGTGTGTTTAACGTGCAAAGATGCCTAATGTGAGCTGTCTCCTGGCTGCTCTTCCCTCAGAAGACGGGGTATCCTCGGTTAGGGGGGGATTGTCTGGTTCAGGGGTCAGGTCATCACGTAGGTCAATCTGCAGGCCCTTTCTTACTGCGAAGTTGTGCAGCATGCAACATGCACCGATGATCTGGCACACAAAGTTTGGGGAATACAAGAGGGTACCCCCAGACTTATCCAGGCATCGGAAACGTGACTTCAGGAGGCCAAAGGTGCGCTCCACCATTGCACGTGTTTGGGCATGTGCTTGATTGTATCTTTCCTCTCCTGGGGTTTGGGGGTTCCGGATAGGATACCTACAAGCTACTTGACCCATTGCAATCAGGCTTCCGTCCCACCCATGGGACGGAAACAGCATTGCTGAAAGTATGGGACGATGTTCTCAAGGCCGCAGACGAAGGAGAATCTTGTCTCCTGGTTCTGTTGGACCTAAGTGCAGCTTTCGACACTGTAGACCACAATCTGTTACTGACTCGGCTTACTGAAGTAGCCAGGGTCGCAGAAGGCGATTTATCTTGGTTCTCCTCTTTTTTGGAAAACCGATCGCAAACAGTGAAGTTAGGACCTTTTACGTCTGAAAAACGCACAGTAACATGCGGAGTCCCTCAAGGATCGCCTCTGTCACCAGTGCTATTTAACATCTACCTTCGTCCTCTTTTTGAGATTATTAGCAGCCAAAAACTGCTTTATCACTCTTATGCAGATGACACGCAACTGTATTTCCGCATCTGCAACAGACAAGATCACCACCTCAATCTAGAGACATGTCTCTCTTTGCTAGAGGACTGGATGACAAAGAGTTATCTTAAACTCAATGGAGCGAAAACAGAACTTCTTCTGTTTCACGCCAAGCGTAGGAATCAACTTTCAACAGCGTGGACTCCCCCGCCTATTTTGGGCAAGCTCATCACCCCTAGCGCCAAAGTCAAAAGCCTAGGGGTCATTTTTGACTCCTTTATGACAATGGACGCACAAATAGGGTCAGTGGTCAGCGGATCTCACCATCTACTGTGCCTACTACGCAGACTCACTCCGTTCATCCCTAAAGAAGATCTAGCGGTCGTGTTGGGAGCTATTGTAAACTCCCGGCTGGATTATGCAAATGCCCTTTACCTCGGCCTCCCCAAGTACCAAATCGCTCGTCTGCAAGTCGTTCAGAATACGGCCGCCAGACTTGTGACTGGGAAAAAACCCTGGGAATCCATCTTGCCTTCACTGAGAGCCCTTCATTGGCTGCCAGTTAAAGACAGAATTGCTTTTAAAGCTCTCTGTCTTACGCATAGATGTGTCCATGGGAATGCCCCCCTTTACTTATGCGAATTAATAAAAGCGCATAATCCAAATCGCGTTTTGCGATCCACGAATCAGAACCTGCTCCAGGTTCCGAAAGCCAACTTCAAGTCCAAAGGAGAAAGAAGATTTGCGATCCAGGGTCCCAGACTATGGAACGCTTTACCAACCAGCATTCGGTTGGAGGAGAACCACCTAGCATTTAGGAAAAGGGTCAAGACTTTTCTCTTTTGATAGCAAAGGAGACAGGAACAACAAGCGCCCAGAGGCGATTCAGTTCGCATGTGCCGCGCTATATAAGTTTGCATTCATTCATTCATTCATTCATTCAGGAGTCATGAGATGGGGTCCCAGTGGATATGCAGAGTCACCTGTAAGGTAAAAGACAGGAGGATGTTAGTCATGCATGTGCCCCTTGTGATGTGTGCATCATGGGGGGGTACAGTCATGCCTGCCACCCATGTCACTCACCAACCAGCCAGGTGGCCCCATACATGTTCTGATCGAATTCCATTCGGATGTGGCATTGATTGTATATGTAGCTGTCATGGCTGGACCCTGGGTGTTTGGCACGGACGTGCCATATGAGGCCTTGGGCATCGACTATCACCTGTACGTTGATGGAATGCCAATGCTTCCGATTGCGGTACATGTGCTCTGTCTTCATGGGGGGGCTGGAGTGCCACATGTGTGCAATCAATGGCCCCGATGGTGCGTGGGAATCTGGCAATTTTGTAGAAATCTGTCATTGCCTTCAGCTGCAGCTCCTCAGTGGTGGGTTTGATGATTTGGTTGGCCATGCGTCTGAGGATTGCAGGGACAACCTGGTGCACACATCTGCTCATGGAGGATTGTGACATCCCAGCCACCACTCCACTTGTACGCTGAAAAGAGCCACTGGCAAGGAAATGGAGTGTTGCCATGACCTTGACCAGTGGCTGCACTGCATGTGAGCGTTGTGTTGGGCTGGTGATGTCCTCCTGCAGGGTTGTGGTTAATTCCAGGATGGCATGAGGGGTGAATCTGAAGATGCGATACACCTCAGAATCACTCATGCCAAACAGGTCTATGCGGGTGCGGTATATCCTCTCCCGTGCCATCCTCTGTGCCCTCCTCCTTCTTTGCTCATCTAAAGTCAGTAGTATAGCTATGTGCGACGATGCCCCTGGCATGTTGGCATACAGATTGTTGTGCAACACGTGTGACTGCTGAGCTCCTCACTAACAGTGTTGCTTTATCTAACAAGTAGACTTTTTTTCTCTTTTTAGACCAGCTTTTATATGGTCTAATTTTAGACAGGACATTTTGCTGTTGCGCACACTGCGTAGCCTGCGCTGCCCCAACGTTCTTTTGTGGATCCCCGTAAGTCCCTCATTAGCATATTTGACTAGCAAATCAATGGTGTGTGTAGCGCAGTTTTGCGCGGACGGATGCGCCTGTCTAACGAAATTACGGCGGACAAAAAAAAAGTAGATTTCTTGCGTATCTCATTTTGGGGATGCCGTGCATCGAAACGCACGCGCACATTTAGATTTACGCACGCGCATCTCCTGTTGCGCAGGCGTAATCGCTCTGTGAATCTGGGCCCATATCTCTACATTTGTTTATCCATACGGCCAGTCCAGGTACTTTACACTTTAGCACCGCTACTTCACTCCATTTTCTATTGTTTTATGTTCACGCTACTTCCTTCACCATCCTTATTCACTGTCCCTCCATGACTAGCTCCCCACTTACCACTTACTTTTTACTCCCCTTCCTTTTCACGTTTTCAGGGCACATCTTCTTTTCTGACCCTTTTTCATCCACTCCATTCCATTTTCCTTTACACATTTCATCCCACCCCCCTGTTTCTTCCACCACACTCCTTCCCACTCCACACTCCCTTTTTCTTTCCCTCCTGTGTTTTTCTGTCTTTCACTCCATATCTTCACTCTTCACTTCCCACTGCAGCATGCTTTTCATGCTCCCTTATCTTCACTGCTTTACCCCACACTTCATGCCTTTCTCACCCCCTATTTTTCCTAATAGTCACTCTTCATTTAGGGGAGGTTTTTTCTTCCCTTCCTGTTTTTCCTTTCCTCATTCTTTTATCCCCCATCCAATCCCCCCATCACCTCCTTCTGTATCTTGGAGACTATCTCTATTTGATATATACCTTCACTGTTGCACATATATATATATGAAGATGTTTTGCCATCGACATATATCCTTTGATACATTAATAAGTCTTTTTTAATTCCTGTTCTACTTTAGATTCTTATATACTTATAGATACCATTTATATTTTTTATTTTTCAGGGAGCCCCATTTTCATCCAGGAGGGGTACACCCCATAGTGGATATACCCCACCCACTGCTTACTTGGTGTGTCGGGCATTACTCTGGCCCTGCTGGTCCTGGCTCGGGTATCTCCATTCTAGCCTGCATCTCTCCCCCTACGCACCTCTCGGTGCTTCCCCGCCTGCCTCCCCCCACTGTTCCACTCCTCCACCGCCCCGTCCTTCCCCTCTTTCCACTCTACCCCCCCGTTTCTTTGATGCCTGTTTATGACCTCTCGTAGGCCATTCTGGTCCATGCTCTCCTTTATACGTGCCCTTTGGGGGAGTCCATTACATCTGACCTGGTAAGGGTTCTTCGTTTCTCCCCTCCATTTGCCCGCCTGGTACCCCCACTCTGGGGCTGGACCTTAGATGTGTCATGAGGTTATGATCATGGCCTGTCTCCCAACATGTGTCTAGGTAAGTGGCGGTTATACATATGTTCTTCTACATTATCTACCCATGATAGTCAATTTGTAGGACTACTGACACCCGGCCTCTGATCTATAGGCTCGGGAGTACATGTCCTAGTATTATTATTCTCTATGTATTTATTGGCATTCGTTTTTCTTCATAGAATCTATGGCTGTGCAAAAATGTACTGCTCCCTGAAGAAGACCGTCACTATTATAGGTCGAAACGCGCAGGTTTTTTTTTTGCCCATTAAGTTCACATGTTCACAGTACTGTTTTACTTGTATATGTTATCATTGAGTGATTTGCTTCTATCTTTGATTGTTTTCAACATATATTGTTCAAGCTCATATCCTGAGTCCCTTTTTTCAATTGGGCCCTTTTGGAATTCCATATTTAATAAATGTATACTTTTTTTACTTATTTGTATTTTCTTTTATACCAATTTTCTGCAACACAGAGCCCCTAGGGGTAATTTTCCACTTTTTTCAAGTACTATCAGGGGTGTGCAGCACTCCATATCCACAGGTTGCAATACCTTATCTTTGCTATAATTCAGATACACTAGTCTTTAGACTTAGGGGGACCCATTCGCATGTGCTTGCTGTGATCCTCTCGATCGTGGTACCATATTTATCAGGGTATTGCGTGCTCCAGCGTATAGCCCGCACCCCTAAAGTGGACCCGCATTCCTGTGGAAAAAATATTTTTGTACTTACAGTTTTGGTGTCTTGCGCGGCGTCCATCGGCGGCCTCGTCGGGTCCGGCGTCCGTCGGCGGCTTCGGGTGTCCTCTTCGTCGGGTCCGACGTCCTTCTGCGGCATCCTCCCCGCTCGATCCCCGCTTTCCCGCGCCGAGTTTGAATACTGCGCCGGCATATACCGAGCGCAGTACACTCGTGTATAGTCGGGCAGGCTCGGCTCCTCTCGCGCTCACGTCCTGTGCGTCCTGTACGTACAGGACGTGAGCGCGAGAGGAGCCGAGCCTGCCCGACTATACACGAGTGTACTGCGCTCAGTATATGCCGGCGCAGTATTCAAACTCAGTGCGGGAAAGCGGGTATCGACATATATTGCGCACCCACGATTTTGCCCTGATTTTCAGGGCAAAAAAAGTGCGCGTTATACGCCGATAAATACGCATTCTCTGCCCCATTCATAGACGCAACCTTTTGTAGCCAATTGATAGACAACACAGTTTCCTCTTTACACATCGGACACTGCTATCTAATGTGCAAGCCAGTGATCCTTGATTTGAATATCACTGCATGTCCCCTTAGTCCATGGGTCCCTGTATTTTGCCTGGCTCACCTACCTAGGGTCCTGGGTGTAGGGCTCTCCTACTTCCCTCCCCCCCATAGGTCACTAGCCAATGTGAGGCTGATTGTTGGCCCCATCCTTTTTTTTGGATGCCAACAATTTGCAGATTGGCCACTTGGAAACTAAGTACACTACATAAGTATCAGTATACAAATATAGATACTATATAACGATAAGTTACTCCATCCCCACACAATTCTATAACAAAACAAAGGGGGTCCACATCCAGTTTATTATGTGGTTTGGTATGCTATCCGTCTACCATATGTCTTTTATCACTTTTTACTGTAAACAGAACTACGTTTCGCACTACTCTTCCTCCGAGGCCCCTGATGACGGTCGACAACCAGAAACGCGCTGGGAATACACACATCATCCACTAGGAGAGTGCTTTTTTGTCTATTTGCCATTGTTTGTGGCATATGTGTTTTATTGTTATTGTTTTTGTATTTGTACATCTGTTGCTTTTACATGCACCGTGGGTGTGCATTGTGTGCTTCAATATCAAGTGCCAGTTTTTGGACCAATTTCCCATTAAAGATCGTTTTTTACCTTGATATTTTGTTTGGCCTTTAAAATCCCACCCAAGGGGGGATTTCTCTTTTTGATATATGTTGCCTAGGGATGTGGCCAATCCAAATGTTATTGAACCAGTGAGTACCTCTTCCTTTTTCTCAGTCTCTTGCAATAGAACGCATGCAATGGGAAATATACTGATTATCCATTACCTCACCTTGCATGCTATCACAACAGGTGCACATACAGTAAATACTCAGGTACCAATGATCCACACACACTACTCAGATACACACAACACTCAGGTACTTACAATACACATGTACTCCCAACACTCACAATACTTAGGTACTCCTAACACTCACAATACACAGGTAATCACAACACACATGTACTCACAGAGTACTTACTTACTTACAGAGTGAAGTAAGCTAGCAAAGTATAACAGAGAGCAGAGAACAATATCTGCTCTCAATGCTAAATCAAACCCTATGTTTTAATGTTTAGAAAATGTATTATTAAATATAGCTTTCTGGTAGCGCAAGTATTAATTGATAAAAACGTTGTTAGGGTTAAAGGGTATATTCTATTTAGAGATTTCCATGGTCAAAATATGCCAAGCTCATTTTCCATTTTTTTTTTTTTAAATGTACATTATTGGAGATATGTCAAGAAAATAAGGGTTTACATAGCTGAAAAATATGGACAAGACGAAAGTGAAATGAGTCAGTATTATAGATTCCACACTCATAAGTAAAACCTTGAATCTGAAATGATTTATGATCCTGGATATATGACATTGGGTTAAAGTGAGTGTAATTGAAAAAGGTATAAGCGCATTATCTACTAGTATATTATCCTGCCTCTCAGGCACTATAGCCACTTAATTCAGTTTTGGCACAGAACCAATACATGTCTAACATACAGTATCTGTGTCCCCACTTCCTATAAACTCGTATAACTTTATTAAATGGCTATTTAAAAATCTTTCAAAAATGTGCCAATTTGTTTCTCTCTTGTCTACTTCATATGACTTTATTTTGTTACAGAGGTCTTTACAGTAATGAGCCAAAGTTAGTAATGCTATTTAAAGTGAAATTCCACACAACTATATAAATCCACTCTTTACTTCAATTCTATTTATAATGAATAATAATATATCTATCTATCTATCTAATGCAGGGATCCTCAAACTATGGCCCTCCATCTGTTGTAGAACTACACATCCCATGAGGCATTGTAACACACTGACATTCACAGACATGACTAGGCATGATGGGAATTGTAGTTCCTGAACAACTGGAGGGCCGTAGTTTGAAGACCCATGATCTAATCTATATATATATATATATATATATATATATATATATATATATTATTATTTAATGTTTTTAAATTGCTCAGGTGATTACATAGTGTTTCTATGTATATCTATTTCCCATAATAAACCATAACACTTTAAAATAATCATTACTTCACCTCAAAACCACCAATCGGGGTGCAACAACTAAAACTGCACAATCGTATTTAAAGGAGAAATACAGCCAAAGCCTAAAATGTGACCCAATTTCAGCAGACAGCAGGCTGAAGTCCGCTGTCTGCAAAAAAAGGAAGCCACTGTCCCACCTATATCTGGCCATTTTAGCAAGTAGTATTGGAAGGCAACATAGGTTAGAAAATAATCCAAGAAAAACTCCAAGCTCACTTACCGACAAGCCCATAGACAACCAAAATGACCTGTCTAACAGTATACGTTTTAAAAACAGGGGTTTAGTCCGCACACATTTGCAAATACATGCATAAGCTACAGGCCCCGCCAAGGCACTCTGGTATCTGTAGTCCTATCACCAGCTTATGAGTGACTCCACAATGGAAGAACATGCATTCTGATGGATAGATGGAGGGCAGATGGACTGAAGGGAGCCCACTCCTTCTTAAAGGTGCAGGGGCACACTGAACACCCATCACATAGCACAATGGCTGCAAAGGTGTAAGTCAGTTGCCTGACTATTATCACAATACAAAAAAGAAAGCCACTGCCCACACCTATAACTCATAATTGCAGCAAGCAGCATTGAAAGGCAGCATATGTTAGAAAATAGGTCAAGGATAAATCCAAGGAAAACTCCAAGCTCACTTAACGACCAGCCTGTGGACAACCAAATTGACCTGTCTAACAATATGCTTTAAATATAGCGGTTTAGTCTGCACGCATTTGAAAATATATGCATAAGCTAAAGGCCCCACCAAGGCACCCATATGTAGTATTATTACTAGCTTATGAGTGACCCACAATGGAGGTCTGCTGACTTCACAGAGATGGGCCAGGCTCGGGGAAGATCACGACAATGGAGTTGGAATCTGCCCACAAATGCGTGAACCAGCTAGTGGGTCAGGATCTCATTGAGACGCTCTTGTGAGCGAGGGGGGGGGCAGAGCAGAGAGTGGTGACGCACAGTCATCAGCTCTTTGCTCATGAATCCCTGAGAACAGAGTGATCAGCGGTGTTATATCGCTCAGTTCTCAGTGTTAGAGCCGGCAGGGGACCGATGCTGTATCCACCTAGGTAAGTATAATTGTGGGAAAAAAATCTGTTTAAAAAATAGAAAACCATCCCCTATTACTGTATTATCATGCTTTGTTAACCTAACTTCTTCCGAGTTAACAACATGGGCAATTTGCCTAACATTCCAATAGGGATGTGCCAGATGTTTGAGTTGAATGTAAGTTCGACTTGAACATCGGGTGTTCGCCCATTAACCAAATAGCAAATATTATAGGGCATTTGCGGCAAAATGGCCGCGGAACACCCCATAATGCACTACGACATAGCAGTATAGCATTGACGTCTGATGATTCGCCAAAGCATGCACCTGACCTGCATGCTTTGTTCAATCATAACGCGCTCTGCTGCAAGAGCCATAATTGGCCAAAGGCAGGGTGCTTTTGGACAATCATGACTCAGGGGGCTAAGTCCACTCCCCACACTATATAATGCTGCTTACACAGCGGCCATATGCAGTGTGTTTGAGTGGATGGAAATAGACGGACGGGAATAACACTCTGCATTCATTATACAGTCAGTGTATTAAACAATATATATATATATTGTAACGTTGGGGGTTGTTAGCTCAAGTGGAATATGCGTTTTTAAGCAATTCACGCCAGTCAGGAACTATCTTTAAGGGCTTGTTGGCCCACCTTTATTAAAAAGGCAAAAATAAACAAAAGTCCAAACATAGGTTTCCCACGCAGGGGTTTTACCGTTTCACACAGAACGGTACCATCAGCCTCCTGGCTCCTGTCAGCCACCTAAGACTCAGGTCTCTGGTCTATTACAGTGCAGCCTGCGATCCAGCTTTTTCAGTGCACACCTGCACTCTCCCTTGCAAGCATGGACTGCTCGGGAGGGTGGAGCCCAGAATGCTGGTCCTCAGTCTCCTATCAGGCCCACACACACCAGCACAATCAGTGTGCTGATCTATATGAAAGTCTAGACCCAGGACTGGGGATTTCATCCCACCCAGATCTCTTTGAAATCCCCGGGCTCCAGGTCCCAAAGTGTACTTTATTACAAATTGAGGGAACTGAAATGCCAGTTTCCTCTGAAACCAGTAAATACGCTGGATCCCCTCAACCCGACCGGTTGAGAATCCTGGGTCACCACACCTCTGGGGTACCAGACTACTACATATCCCCCCCTTGTTTCAACCCAGAGGGCGGAACACACCAGTACAACCTCCTCACTTGACCATGCAAGCTACCACCAACATGGGCCAAATCTTGTTCCATCAGGTGACTTTCTCCGTGTCCCCCTGCTACATCTACTCGGGCTCTGCAAAGACACTCCCATGCCTTTTTCCGTGCACGCTTCCAAAAGCGATGTTTTTCTATTTCCCTTGGACCTACCCTAGTCACCTTATCAGTAGGGAGTTTATTACTCTTGGCACCTTTTTGCACCCAATGTAGATTTCTGAGCTTTGAGGGTCCCATACCATTAAGGTTACCAAGGGCTCTCTCAATTTCCGATAGACCATTCCTCTTCCCTTTATTTAATTTAGAAGGGATCAGATTTTTAAATCCTTGTTTAGCGATAAGCGGGGGCTCTTTTATTGGGGTGACACTGGTCCCTCTTTGAGCTCTATGTATGGGTACCCACTTACTGTCCAAACTTGGCGTCACTTGTTTCGCCGTGTACACTGCATGCTTCATTCTGTTAGTTTTATCACCAACACCCTCATAAGACTGCGGCCTCGTCCTAGTCTCCCTCTGAAGGACATCCTGACTTTCTCGCCACTCTGAGGTTTTTAAGTCATGTGACACCTTGCTAAGCTTTGGGCCATTTCCTTCTGACCATTATTTACCAGGATCCTTCTCAGATCCTAGAAGTTCCTCAAACCTCAGGAAACCTTCCCCAGAATTACCCTCCTGAACCTGTAGGGGGCCCAAATCTGCTTTACCTTTTACCTCTTCTGTGTCAAAAATACCATTCCCTGTCTCACTTCAATTTTCAGGGTTTTCTACAACCAGATCAACTTGACCAAGACCATCAGGTCTATCATTATTTTTGTTGTCACCCATGGTAACCAAACCATCAAAAATCGCCAACATGCTGCATTTTTCACCATGTTTGTCGTTTTTTTGAAGACATAAATTGACGTTTTGCCCACACACGGTGATTTTAAATGACGTTTTTGAAAACGTTTTTTTTCATCAAAAAAAGTGATCGTGTGTACGTGGCATAAGACAGTCTTATGCCGCGTACACACGATCACTTTTTGTGATGAAAAAAAACAACGTTTTCAAAAACGTCATTTGAAATCACTGTGTGTGGGCAAAACGTCAATTTATGTCTTCAAAAAAACGACCAAAAAAAAATTCGAACATGCTTGAATTTTTTGTGTCGTTTTTCAGAATGTCGTTTTTTGTGTCATAAAAAGTGATGGTGTGTGGGCAAAACGATGTTGAAAACTAAGTTTTTAAAGCCACGCATGCTCAGAGGCAAGTTATGAGACGGAGCTTCAATGGAACAGAGTGCCGTCGAACGTGGTGTACGTCACCACGCTTTTCTAGAGCATTTTGGAAAAACGATGGTGTGTATGCAGCGTCGTTTTGGAAAATGAAGTTTGAAAAACGTCGTTTTGTTTCATCACTTGAAACGTCGTTTTTTTTTCATCACAAAAAGTGATTGTGTGTACGTGGCATTATACCTCAGAGCAGCACCATAGTTGTCCCGGGCAACCTCCGGCTCCTGTAACCCTTGTCTCAGTTGCTAGGGGAGATAGCACATCTTTAACTGTAGTCATAGCAACCTTTTTATGTCTACTGAGCTGCACTAGCCCATTAGCAGCTGGACCATCAACTTTAGCCAACACAAAATTATCAGTTTTACCCATCACATTGTCATATTCAAGTTTACCACTTGCCTCCCCACTGAACAGAGCACTGCAGCGAGGCAAGTCCTTTTCCACACAGACAGTGGATCTCCCATTTGGGGTAATTCCAACTCCAGTGTGCACATTCACATTGTCAATCTTTTTTTAATGCATTTACCAGCAACAGTCTTACCGATCACTGTAACAGGGGTTGCCATGTTCATTTGAGTGCGTTGTCCATCCTTTATCGCACTTTCACTTGCCAACTCTCCCTGGTGGCCATGGGATGAAACTGCAGCAACCTCTGCTGACTCCTTAGCACCCCCTGCAGGCACAACAGGTACTTCCTCACTGTTGCCAGAGGTGATTGCAAACACACTTGCACAAGGATCTGGGCTTGCAGAAAAAGACTTCTGTCCAGTAGCCATATCTCCAGCCATGTTCCATAACCTGGGACAAGAAAAAAAAGGATTTTTAATAAACAGCTTACCTGTAAAATCCTTTTCTTGAAGTACATCACGGGACACAGAGCGCATAGCCATTACACTTGGGTTATATGGGTACCTTCAGGTGATGGACACTGGTGTAATCAATTTCACAGGAAGTTTCCTCCCTATATAACCCCCTCCCACTGGGAGTGCTTCAGTTTTGTAGCAAGCAATTCCTCCAAGGTTACACAATGTTCCCCAAAAGAGGGGTGGGAGCTCTGTGTCCCGTGATGTACTTCAAGAAAAGGATTTTACAGGTAAGCTGTTTATTAAAAATCCTTTTTTCTTTATCGTACATCACGGGACACAGAGCGCATAGCCATTACACTTGGGATGTCCTAAAGCAATGCTCTATGAAGGGAGGGAGACCGTAAGGCCAAGAATAGCCAAACAAAAAATTATCAGGAAGTAAAGTAGCTCCACCAACAGAGAAAAGGGGGCGTGACCCGGACCAGAGGATTCTATACTGCTGCCCGTAGGACCGCCCGCCCAAATGCTGCGTCCGTACCCTTTGCAACGTCCAACTTATAAAATTTAGTAAACGTATGTACGGAAGACCAGGTTGCCGCCTTGCAAACCTGTGCCATAGAGATCTGATGGTGTGCCGCCCAGGAGGCACTCATGGCCCTCTTAGAATGGGCTTTAACTGATAAGGGAGGTGGAACGCGCTTCAGACCATAGGCCTGAAAAATCAGCTGCTTAATCCACCTAGCCAAGGAAGACTTGGCAGCCGGCTGACCCTTCTTGGGGCCATCCGGAAGAACAAAAAGCACATCTGTTTTCCGAATCTTCTCTGTAGCCTTGAGATAGACCCTCATGGCTCGAACCACGTCCAAAGTATGAAGCAGTCTTTCCTCTCTGGACTGGGGAGTAGGAAAGAAGGATGGTAGGACTAGGTCCTGATTCAAGTGAAAACTGGATATGACCTTAGGAAGGAAAGAAGGTTGAGGCCGCAGAACCACTCTGTCCTTATGCAGAATAAGGTATGGCTCCCTGCATGACAAGGCTGCCAGCTCGGAAACCCTTCTGGCCGAAGCCATAGCCACCAAGAAAACCAACTTTCGGGTTAGTAGCACAAGAGGGATTTCTGTCAGAGGTTCAAACGGCTGCCTTTGTAAAGCTGACAAGACCAGATTTAAATTCCAGGGGCAGAGGGGAGCTCTAATAGGGGGATTCACATGCAAGACCCCCTGCAAGAAGGTTTTCATAAGCGAATGGGTGGCCAAGGGTCTTTGAAACCATATCGATAAAGCCGACACCTGCCCCTTTAGAGTACTAAGAGCCAACCCTTTGTCAACGCCAACCTGGAGGAATCGCAAGATCCTGTCAATAAAAAACGTTTGAGGATGCCATTTTTGAGACTCGCACCACTCCACATAGGTTCTCCAGACTCTGTAATAAATATTTCTAGAGACTGGTTTCCTAGCCTGAATCAACGTAGATATGACCTGAGCTGAGAGGCCTCTGCCCTTAAGAATTAGGGATTCAGCCGCCAAGCCGTCAAATTTAGCTGCTGTGAAGCAGGGTGGCAGATTGGGCCCTGAGACAGCAGATCTGGGCGCAGGGGGAGCGGCCACGGCGCCCCGACTGACATCCTCACGATGAGTGCGTACCAAGCCCTCCTGGGCCAGGCTGGGGCCACCAGGATCACAGGCCTGCGCTCCACCCTGATCCTCCGTAGAAGGCGGGGAATCATCTGCAGTGGAGGGAACGCATACAGGAGAGAAAACTGGTGCCAGGGGCAAACCAACGCATCGGTCCCGTAGGCCGAGGGATCCCTGGCTCGGGATATGAATTTGTCCAACTTTTTGTTGGATCTCGTTGCCATAATGTCCACATCTGGAACTCCGAATCTTTGGCAAATCTCTTGGAATACCTGGGGGTGAAGAGACCACTCCCCCGGGAGCAACTGTTGACGACTCAAAAAATCTGCTTGAGAATTGTCTATCCCTGGGATGAATACCGCCGAGATGCAGGGTACATGGGCTTCGGCCCATGAGAAAATCAGGTTTACTTCCCTTTGGGCCGCTAGGCTCCTCGTGCCCCCCTGGTGGTTTATGTATGCCACCGCAGTGGCATTGTCGGACTGTATCCTTACTGGCAGACCCTGAAGGGGGAGAGTCCAGGCGACCAGGGCCAGCCGAGCAGCTCTGATCTCTAGGATATTGATAGGAAGCAGTTTTTCTGCCTCCGACCACTGCTCTTGCTGGGTCTGTCCTTCTAGAACTGCCCCCCAACCTGACAGGCTGGCATCCGTGGCTACTATCTTCCACGTGATGGGGCAAAAGGATTTCCCCTTTGACAAATTTTGAGGGACCAGCCACCAGAACAGGCTGCGCCGGACTCCTGGGGAGAGAACTAACGGACGATCTAACGCCTGAATGGACTTGTTCCAAGCAGAGAGAATGGCTGCCTGGAGATATATCTTGTATGGATCTGGGCGTAGGGCACTGCCTCGAAGGCGGCCACCATCTTCCCCAGCAGTCGCATACATAGGCGAATAGTCGGCCTTTTCTTGCCTAAGACCACTTGAACTGCTTGAGTTATTGATCTGACCTTTGCTTGAGGTAAAAATATCCTCTGGCAGTCTGTATCTAGCCGAAGACCTAGATATTCCAACTGCTTTGTGGGTTGCAATATCGATTTTTCTTGGTTCACAATCCACCCGAATTCCCCTAGATGCCGAACTGTGCGAACTACTGCATGATTGAGGCTGGAAGCTGATCTGTCGATAACCAGAAGATCGTCCAGGTATGCCAGGACCAAAATGCCTTCTGTCCTTAGGACGGCTAGCACCGGGGCTAACACCTTTGTGAATACCCGCAGAGCTGTTGCCAACCCGAAAGGGAGGGCTACGAACTGGTAATGACGGTGATCTATCATAAAACGAAGAAACTTGTGATGTGCCGGGTAGATCGGCACGTGCAGATACGCATCCTTTTTGTCTATAGATGCTAGAAAGTCGTCTTGATGTAGGCTGGCTGTCACCGAACGTATGGACTCCATACGAAAGGTCTGAATCTTTAGAAAGCGATTTAGGCATTTGAGGTCTAAGATAGGCCTGACGTCGCCATTGGGCTTTGGTATTATGAAAAGTTTGGAGTAGAATCCCAGACCCCATTCCTGGGTTGGTACTTCTACAATTACTCCTTGGAGCAAGAGACGATCCAATGCTTTTACAAGAGAGGCCCTCTTTAATGGGTCGCTTGGAAGACTTGACCCCTGAATATGAGGAGGGGGGACTTCCCGAAACTCTAGCTTGTAGCCCGTGGCTACCACGGACAGTACTCAAGAGTCGGGAATTCTGGCCTCCCACACTTCGGAGAAAACCCGAAGCCTTCCCCCCACCCAAGAGAGTGGAGGCGTCCCTTCATGAATCTGACTTGATGACTGGTTTAACCGGCTTGCGAGACCATGGCCTCTTGCCTGCCGTGGCTTGTCCTTGTGGGCGGCTATTAAATGCTGAACGCCCGGGAGGCCGTCGATACTGATGGGAAGTTGAAGGGGCCGAGCCTGCGAAGGCCTGTCGCTTAAACGCGGGCCCACGCGATCTTTTCTTGACAGGCAAGAAAGAACTTTTACCACTTGATATGGTCTGGATATATTTATCTAGGTCTTCACCGAATAGTCTCCCACCATGAAAGGGAAATCCTGTTAAAAGCCTTTTGCAGGGTGCCTCTGCTGACCAGTTCTTCAGCCACAAAAGGCGACGCATATGAACCAATAGCAGAGATAAACGGGACGCCTGTTGAATGGAGTCCTTAATAGCATCTACTACAAAGCAGAGAGCCCTTGGGAGGTCAGCCAATTCACGAGCTTGCTGAGCCGGTATGTCCCTTAATATTTGTTTAGTCTGATCCTTTAAAGCCTGACAAACGCCAATGGCTGCCACCGCTGGCTGAACCACGGCACCTACTGTGGTAAAAGAAGCCTTCAGTAGGGTCTCCAACTTTTTGTCGACTGGATCTTTAAACATCTGGACATTTTCAACCGGACAGGTCAGGGATTTATTCACGCAGGAAATGGCTGCGTCCACGGTAGGGAGTGCCCATTTCTTTGCAAATTCCTCTTCCATAGGATAGAGAATAGTGAACCTTTTAAGAGGGATAAAAATCCTATCAGGTCGAGCCCAATCCTGAAAAATCACGCTCTCCAGAAGGGGGTGAACCGGAAAAGACGCACAACTCAACAGTGCCTTCAAGGAACCTAAAGAGGATACCGCGGGGGCTAATTGTTCTGACACTGGAAGTTTAAAAGCAGTGCGAACCATATCTGTCAGAGACTGGATCCACAGGCTCTCCGCTTGAGAAGCCGAAAAAATTTCATCTACAGTGGAACCCTCAATGTCTGAACCGTCGGGACTCGGGTCCGCTTGATCCCCCTGTGGGTCCAATTCCTCCGAAGAGAGGACCTCTGCATCTGAAAACACCAATCTAGGTGACGGGGATCTAGCCCACTTGCCACCTGGCAAAGAGCGGGCAATTAAAGCAGTTAACCTTTCCTCTAGCCCACCCAGGGTGGTCGCTAGCATTTCTTCCGTAACATAAATGGGAATGGGTTGATTGGGGGCCGCCTCTGCCCCTAGCACCCTCAATGGCTCCTGCAACATGCTGTTCGGTGGTCTATCTGGTGAGGGTGGGACCGCTGAAGCCTGGCCCAAATCCTCTGACCCCGATGGAGACCCCTTTAGTTTTTTGGTACCTTTTGCAGCCTTAGCTGGTCCTGATCCCTTGGGAGCCATTGCACAACCTTGAGACACCCCTAAAGCCAACACCCAACTGTTGTAGCTAGAAGTGAACCATTAATAAGAACAGGCTATGGTAAAAAAATTCCAAATTTCCATATGCCCGAGAAGGCGGCGATACCGAGGAAGTCCTGTGAGTATTGCCACACCAATGCCCGTTAGCTGGAGCCCAAGGTTGCACCGACTCAGATACTGCCAGATCTAAGGCTGAGTCCCTTTAAGAAAAAAAACCTTTTTTTTTTCTGGTCAGTATGGAGCTAAGTCCAGACCTGAAGATCCACAAACCCCTACTGGGTGTCACTGTATAGCCAGAAATGGCTCAGCTGCGCGCTCTGTGTCCTCAGCCTCCTCTGCTCTCAGGAGGGAATGACCAGCCAGGAAATGCTCTGCTGCTTTAACTGAGACCTTACGCTGCTGGCCCGCCCCCCCACGCACGCCGACGCTGTAAAAGGTGGCGTGCACGCGCGCGCGCGCGCCCCCCCCCCCACGCTGAAACCAACATGGAGGAAGCAGAAAGCAGAGGAGAAGCCTGGACCAGCACTAGCAACCCAACAGACACCAGGCAAGACACTAATCTTATTGTAGTGCACACATAGAGGAAGCTGTCCCCATAGGCTTCCTAAGAAACAGGAGTTTTGCCAGCATTTCCTCCTTATAGCACGTGGGGCTGCAGTATCATGCTAACAGGCAGATCTGGGGGGAGTAGCAAATACATATCTTTAAAAGCATACATATACCTACATGTTATCTGGGTAAACATTAGTACATCCCATCCTGCCTCAAAAGACATAGTGGAGATAGTGGCTGATGCACAAGCATACCATTAGCCGACCCAGAACCCCCAGGGGGATACCTACTGTCGAACCAAGTCCCGCAGGCTCACTCTTACCTGCTCCACGCCGTGGGTATTGTCTTGGACCTTCAGGGACCGGGGTCCTGTATTAAGGAACCCACACACCTGGACCTATATAGCATCCTGGTATCAGTAGCGTTTAGTTCTTGGAAGAGACTAAGGCACTGGAGCCCAGAATCCAGCCCTCCAAGGAGAGGCATTATAGGCAAAACCCCACGCAAGCAGGGCCCGGGTACCGTACACCTTGGCTTTGAAGCACTTCGGACGGATCCGGCTAGCTATCCTGGGTCCCGAGATCTCCGAGGGACAGCTAGACGTGACCAACACCTAAGACACTGGCGAAAAAACTGAAGCACTCCCAGTGGGAGGGGGTTATATAGGGAGGAAACTTCCTGTGAAATTGATTACACCAGTGTCCATCACCTGAAGGTACCCATATAACCCAAGTGTAATGGCTATGTGCTCTGTGTCCCGTGATGTACGATAAAGAAAATTCTATGCCCAAGCTGACCACATTCCAGGCATGGTACATTTTCACACACATCTTTAATGGGACACCTCTCTACATCTCCACAGAAGCTCCTCCTTCCGGTTGACATTTGATCTCTCGTTGCTAAGGGAGATGGCACTCTTCCAGCTGTACTTTGTTGACTCTCCCAAATGCAGCGACTTTGCGATTCTTGATGCATTGTTGTTTTCAACTTGCCACGATCCTCTGTCGGCAATACGTTTCTCACATGGTCTGCAGACTTGATATCACTGCCATTGCTATGGGTAACCCAATAACTCTCGAACTTCTGATCCGCCTTTTGGACACTCCTGGCACTCAAATCAGGTTTTCCAAAAATTGTCACAATGTCACATTGTCTTGGAGACTGAGACAAAGGGCATTTGGAGACAACATGCCCCCGCTCTCTGTTCCGCAAACAGCGCTCTTGATTCAGAGCCTTAGCAGGACTTCCCCAACTGTATCCTCTTGTAAGCATGGGACTTTTCACATTAACAGCTGGCCTGCTTGTACTAGCGTTACCAGGGGCAACAGCATGCATTTCCCCTTTAACTGGTGTGGGTGGAGCAAAAAACTGCAATACTCTCCGGCAGGCTCAAACCCTTGCATCATCTTCACAGTCACTCCACCAAGCTTTTGTGCCGTCCAGCAAAAAATGAAGCACTGTCACTTTAAAGCAAGTTGATTTTCAGTTCATGCAAGCTCTCCTCAGCTGCACACACAGATTGTGCTGTCTCAAGCACGCACACAAACAGTTCATATAACAGATGAACTTACTTTTGCAGGCATCTCCAGTTCTGCCAATATTCACCTTTCACAGCAACATGCAATGCCTTTTGCCTGGCTGCACTTCCGCACACAGCCAACAGTTTCGGACGTGAACTCACTGTAGAGCAAGGACCCGGATTCCACCGTCTTGTGCCCGCTGAATCCACCACTTGTAACATTGGGGGTTGTTAGCTCAAGTGGGATATGCGTTTTTAAGCGATTCACGCCAGTCAGGAACTATCTTTAAGGGCTTGTTGGCCCACTTTTATTAAAAAGGCAAAAATAATCAAAAGTCCAAACATAGGTTTCCCACGCAGGGGTTTTCACTGTCCACACAGAACAGTACCATCAGCCTCCTGGCTCCTGTTAGCCAGCTCAGACTCAGGTCTCATGAGTGGCCACATGTCTTGTTAAACTCCCTTCTGCAAAAAAAATCCCTATTGTGGGGTCACCAGTATGGTATTTATTAATTGAAATCATATCCCCTCTCAAGTGTCTCTTCTCCAGAGAGAATAAGTTCAGTGCTCGTAACCTTTCCTCATAACTAATATCCTCCAGACCCTTTATTAGTTTTGCTGCCCCTCTTTGTACTTGCTACATTTACAGTACATCCTTTCTGAGGACCGGTGCCCAGAACTGGACAGCATACTCCAGGTGCGGCCGGACCAGAGTCTTGTAGAGCGGAAGAATTATCGTTTTATCTATGGAGTTGATCCCCTTTTTAATGCATGCCAATATTCTGTTTGCTTTGTTAGCAGTAGCTTGGCATTGAATGTCATTGCTGACCCCCAGGTCCTTTTCTATCCTAGATTCTCTGAGATAACCTTTAGAAGGTCTAGGTTAATGAAGGATGGTATGGTCCACAATCATTATCAATCTAAAACAACAAATAAGAACAAAACTAAGGAAACTTTTCCCTGCAATAAATGTCATTTTTGCAAATATATTTATGGAGCCCAAGAAATGACACTACCTGATGGACACTAGTGTTGCTCACGAATATTCGCATTGCGAATATTCGCTACGAATATTGCATATTCGAGTATTCGCGAATAACACGAATATCGCAGCGAATATTCGCTATTTCGAATATTCGTATTTTTTCAATTTTTTTTTTTTAGAACAGATCACATCCTAGAGATCCCCATCGACGTCTAAAAGCATTGCTGGTATGATTAGAGACCTTGAGCCGAGTAGCTGCAGCGCTCATTTTATATTGCCGAAAAATCGCAATGCGATTATTCGGCAATAGCGATATCGCGCGATTATTTTGTATTGTAATATATCACGAATATTCTGAGCCAATCAGAGTGCTCCATTCCGCATTTCTCGAAATTTCGCAATTATTTTGTATTGTAATATATCACGAATATTCTGAGCCAATCAGAGTGCTCCATTCCGCATTTCTCGAATATTCGCAATTATTTTATATTGTAATATATCACGAATATTCTGAGCCAATCAGAGTGCTCCTTCCGCATTTCTCGAATATTCGCAATTATTTTGTATTGTAATATATCACGAATGTTCTGAGCCAATCAGAGTGCTCCTTCCGCATTTCTCGAATATTCGCAATTATTGTGTATTGTAATATATCACGAATATTCTGAGCCATTCAGAGTGCTCCTTCCGCATTTGCCGAATATTCGCAATTATTTTGTATTGTAATATATCACGAATATTCTGAGCCAATCAGAGTGCTCCATTCCGCATTTGCCGAATATTCGCAATTATTGTGTATTGTAATATATCACGAATATTCTGAGCCAATCAGAGTGCTCCATTCCGCATTTCTCGAATATTCGCAATTATTTTGTATTGTAAAATATCACGAATATTCTGAGCCAATCAGAGTGCTCCATTCTGCATTTCTCGAATATTCGCATTCGCATTCGCAATTCGCATTCGCATTCGCAATAGCGAAATTTCGCAATCATTTCATGTTCAAAAAATATCACAAATATTCGTATTTAGCGAATATATCTCGAATATTCGACTATATATTCGAGATATATCGCGAAATCGAATATGGCATATTCTGCTCAACACTAATGGACACATCTCTAAACCTAAATTTTCGACTAACTGCCAATCAATAGGAGTGGTTTATATCATTATATGCGATGGTGGAGCTTATTATGTGGGAAAGACAAAAAGGCAATTTTCACACCGTATCCATGACCATGTCTCTTTAGCTTCCAAGTGGAAGATGGAAAGAGACAGTAGGCACATGTTTTTTTTTTAATGAATTTTATCTATCAAAATGCATTTTTTGCCATAGGCCGCGTACACACGATCAAATTTATCTGCTGGAAACGGTCGGCCCGACCGTCCCAGCAGACAGATTCGACCGTGTGTACGGCGAGCCGACGGATTTGGCCACCCGACAGAGTTCAAAGCATGCTTTCAAAACTGTCGGCTGGGAACCCGTCCGCCCGACATGTCTGCTGGTTAATACGAATGGTTTCTACGCATGCGCGGAAGTGTTTTACTTCCCGGTGCGGTGACGTGGCGGCGTCAACGTCACCGCCACGTCACCGCGCCGTCTGGCGGCGGGGATTTTGGTTTGATCGTGTGTACACGATCAAACCAATATGTCCCCAGCAGACAGATTTGTTCAAATCTGTCTGCTCGTGTGTACACGGCCTTATGCCGCGTACACACGGTCGTTTTTTGCGATGAAAAAAAACGTCGTTTTTTAAAACGTCATTTAAATTGATCGTGTGTGGGTAAAACGTCGTTTTTTGTCTTAAAAAAAACGACCAAAAAAAAATTCCAACATGCTTGAATTTTTTGTCTCGTTTTTCAAAACGTCGTTTTTTGTTTCACAAAAAGTCACCGTGTGTAGCAAAAACGTTGTGTAAGACGACGTTTTTCAACCCGCGCATGCCCAGAAGCTAGTTATGAAGCGAGCTTCAATGGAAAAGAGTGGTGAACGTAACCTCGCTTTTTGTGAAAAAAAAAACATGGTGTGTATGCAACATCGTCTTTGAAAAGTGACGTTTCAAAAACGTAGTTTTTTACTTCACGGAAAACTTCATTTTTTTTCATCACAAAAAATGATCGTGTGTACGCGGCATTAGAGTATTTACCATTAGACTGCGCACTGCCGAAAAATTTGTTTTTTTCATTTTCGTTTCATTCTTTTTTTTTTTGCTTTTTCGGAAATTTCAGGAAATTTGACAAATATTGTTTTGCTTTTTTTTGGTCTTTTTTTCGGAAATTCAAAAATTTGGAATTACCAATTCACATTGGGGGGGCCGGGATCTGCGGGTCCCCTTTGTTAAAGGGGTCTTCCAGACTTCCGGTTCTGGCGCCGCATGGAGTAGCTAAGGCTCCTTTCAGCTCCTGCTTCCCCAATCCCACAAACCACCATTTAACACCAGCCCAGCCCTCATCAGCAGTCGGCAATATCATCGGGAGTCCCCCGTCGTCCTGATAGACCGTTTTTAAAAAAAAATCCGGCGCACAATCGCAAATGGCCCAGGCGGCTCAGCCGCAAATTGAGGTCCCGGTTTTGGCCTTGTCGGCTCTTTGGACATGGAGGTAAGTGGCGGCATTGCTCCTCCACATACGCAACTAGCCTCCATGGTCTCCGCTCATGCCTCTCCCTCCTCACGGCATGCTTCTCCCTCCCCAACCCAGTCAGATGGGAGCACGGAGCGCATAGCTCAGGCTGTGGCTGCGCTGCTCTCTCCTATGATAGCAGCCTCAGTGGAGAAGGCAGTCACCGCTGGCATGAAACAGCTGAAACAGCAGCTAAATGAGGCCGAACACCGCCTTTTTAATGTGGAAGATGAACTGTATCGGCGCAGGCCGCAGAGGAAGCTCAGGATAAAACCAACCAGTATATACTCCAGAAGCTGGATGATTTAGAGAACAGATCCAGAAGGAGCAACTTGCGGTTTGTGGGAGTCCCTGAATCGCTGCAGGCCTCTGCGATCTCAGATCTTTGCTCCAGACGCATACCAGTTGAGCGAGCCCACTGAATGGGAACCGTCTCCTCGGAACGCAAAACTCCCGGTCCCATTATCGCAAAATACCTGAATTATTCTGACAAGGCCACCATCCTGCAAAACTTCAGACAATCCAGATCCCTCCAAATAGATGGGGCCAAGATCCTGATCTTTGCGGATTACTCCGTTGAAGTCTCCAAGAAAAGGAAGGCTTTCCAGCCAATCTGCACAGAGCTCCACCAGTGACAAGTCAAATTCACTCTTGCGTTTCCTGCAATTCTGCGACTCAAAACCCCCAACGGTGACCAGCTCTCCTTTCAAGATCCTTCTGAAGCGGAAGTTTATCTGCGCTCCCTCCGAGGCAATCCTCACTCCGACTCTCCCGCCAAAGCTGTTTCTGCTAATCGCCCTCTGGATCAAAGGAGCCCGAGGAAGGACTCTCCCAAGCATTTCAAGCACTCTGGTTCCGATCACCGATACACTCCTCGCTGATCAAGTAAGATCTACTCTCCTTACGATCCAACATGGACATGTTTAATGTTGTTCTATGATCTGCTATTGTGGCTAAGCCAGCTTCTAATTGAACTGCCATTTTTCCTTTTCATTTCTCCTTAGCCTAGTTTGACCAATTAATGTTAGATCTAGTTAGGCTGTACTGCTCTGTTTCCTTGACCAATCCAACTTCTTCCACTTTGCTGCATAGGGCCCTGTTTCACCACTGCTCCCCCCCCCATACATGACCCGACTCTGCTGGAATAGCAGCGCTAGACACACAGGCTCACCCTCCCGCCATGGTACTCGGATCGTGCATGGGAGCTGTTTTTTCTTTTGGTGAATCCATGCGGAAAAAGTGAAGTGCTTTCATTATTTGGTATTCTGTTTCCTCCTCGCTTCCACCTTCCTTACCTCCTCTCCACCCCAAACGCACCTGTCTTTTGCTAATCCTCGTACACCAGATGACCCACCAACACGGTCACATCTCAATCTAGCTTCCTCACCCCACAATACTCGGACAGTATCTCTTGCAGGGCCTAACCCAGTTGCAAATATAACACCAGCCCATACACTCTTCACATTCCTACCCCCATGAAAATTGTCTCCTGGAACGTAAAATGGCTTAGGTCCCCCGCTAAGCGACTCAAAATCCTCCGCCATCTAAAAAGACTGAAAACTGACATTGCCCTATTCCTGGAAACCCACCTTGAATCCTCTAACTTTCATAGCATGAAAAAAATCTGGGTGGGCACTGTACTAGGTTCAGGCACCTCCGACTGCAGAGCAGGGGTTCTCATACTGATCCATAAAAACCTCCCCTATGAGGCTATCCAAGTTGATTCAGATGAATAGGGACGTTTCCTTTCAGCGCACATCCGCTTAGGAAAGAGGGACTTAGTGTTATCTAATATCTATGCTCCCAACAACCCTGGTAGATCCTTCTTCAGCGATCTCTCCACATGGCTTGTGCATCATACGCTCGCCCCTCATATAGTAGGGGGGATTTTAACTCTACTCTCCACCCACTTGAAGACAGGTCAAAACCCAAACGTTCTCAAAATCCACCAAAAACCACTGACCCCACGCTCCTTGCTTCCACTATCGTCTCCCTTCACTTCAAAGACATTTGGCGACTCCTGCACCCGGCAGACAGGGACTTCACCTTCTACTCCAACCCACACAATGTGTTCACCAGAATAGACTACCTCTTCTGCACTGACAACCTTGTCCCAAAAATCTCTGATGCAGACATCCATGACATAGCCATTTCAGATCACGCTCCAGTCTCGGTCTCTATCGACGATCCTGACCTCCACCTAAACCCCAGACTTTGGCGCTTCCCCTCCATCACAACAATGATGATTTCCAAAGCTTAATGGAGAAAGCTTGGACAGAATATTTCACGGCTAATTCAACACACACTGACCATCCAAACCTTTTCTGGGAAGCCGGGAAGGCCTTCCTCAGAGGCTGGATCATTTCCTATGCTGCTTCTTTCAAAAAGCAAACCTTAGCCAACTTCAAGGCAGCCAGAGCCAGACTCCATTTGGCACAACACACTTTATACACCACTGACTCCCCCACACACATAATTGAATGGCATGCAGCAAAAAATGCCTTTGATTCTTTAGCTGACACCCTAGAACGGATTAAAAGGGCCCATTTGGATGCCACACTCCATACATTTGGAAGTAAAGTGGGTAAGCTGATAGCTAGACTGTGCAAAGGCCCATTTCGACCAACCCACATAACCTCCCTTAGGGACACCTCTGACACCATCCGTTCTACTCCACGGACATAAACAAAACTATGTTACAATATGACTTCTCATTATATGCACCGGAACCCATTGATAGCAAAGCTGCACAAGCTTTCCTTGACAACATTTCCATCCCCACGATCACTCCCTCCCAGTTTGAGACCCTGAATGCCCCCATCTGTCTATTCGAAATTTCCGATTACTATCCGTAACTTAGCTCCCTCCAAAGCCCCGGGCCCCGATGGGTTCACAGGGGAATTCTACAAAACCTTCCATACTATAAACAAAACCCTCCCTCCTCCAGGTTTACAATCATATATGGTCCGGCGGCCCATACTTACCAACAAGGCATCAGGCCATTATCAAACTGCTCTCGAAGAAGGAAAAAGATCCCAGGAACCAGGTTCATACCACCCCATATGCCTCTTAAATCTGGACGTAAAAATGTTATCTAAGATTATAGCCTCTAGACTAGCTACCATCATCCCTTCTTTGATTCACCCTGCCCAATCGGGCTTTGTGAAAGGGAGAACAGCCACTTTAAACATCCGCAAGGTAATGATGGTTCTTGAACATGCCAAATGCAATCCAGGAGGCGACTATGCCATCATCACCTTGGACGTGGAAAAAGCCTTCGACAATGTCAGTTTCGATTGGATTCAACTGGTCTTGTCCAAAATGGGGCACACGGGCCCCTGTAACCATCTCATCAAATAAATGTATGCCTCTCCCGTAGCTAGATTGGTAGCGGCTGGCCTCCTGTCTGACGACTTCCGCCTCCACAAGGGCACAAGGCAAGGCTGCCCCCTATCCCCGCTCCTTATTAATTTGGCTCTAGAAACCCTTGTCCCATTACTTAACCCAGAAGGCCCCACTACATGGAATCTTCCCTTTTTGCGGACAATGTCCTCATATTCACAGCTGACCCCGCATCCCACATGTCCACCATCAAAGCGGTTTTCGACGACTTTAGACTCTGCTCGGGTCTCCGTATAATAATAATAATAAAATAAATTATGGAAAAAGCAAAAATCCTTCCCATTGGTCCCGTCTTCAACCCCTCCTGGGTACACCATTCACCCCTCACAGTAGCCAGTTCGCACATAACATATCTAGGCATCAAGATAGTGAAACTGCCCTCCTCTATATACCACCTTAACTTTCCCCCTCTAATCTTAAAGATATCTCAAGAACTGGATAGCTGGATGAATCTGCCTCTTTCACTCCTGGGGAGATGCCATCTAGTGAAAATGGTCAGTTTTGCTTCTTTACTATACCCACTCCAAACAGTCCCATTGCTCCTACAGCACAAAGACATACAATCCTTAAACAAGGCTATTTCCAATTGTATCTGTAGGAGCAAGTGATCACGTATAGCTTTTACAAAACTGCACCTCCCCGGGTGCGAAGGGGGTAGCAACCTACCAAATGTTAGACTGTATAACCTAGCATGCTTGCTCCGGATAGGTTTGAAATGGATTGCACAATCTTCCCGCTACTCAAACTACGCCCTGGAAGATCTCATGGTCCACCCCTACTCGTTGGTGGCCCTTCTGCACTGCAAATGGAAAACTATCCCCATACCCCTTCAGCATAATCTCCTCTTACGGGATACTGCCATAGCCTGGAGGGAAGTATGAAAAATCCTGAAACTTCCCCCCTTCATGTCCAGGCACCTCACAATCCAAAGGATCCCACCTGGGGTGGATAATAAACCTTTCCATATCTGGGAACAAAAAGACCTCACAAAGTTCTCCACACTATACAATTTGGACACAGGCCGCCCCCACAGCTTCTCAACTGTCGCAGCATAATTTTCCCTTCCCCCGACTCATGCTTTCCACTTTGGCCAATGTGTCAGTTTCATACGGAATTCTTGTAAGGAGGACTACAAAAGTGTCTTTTCCGGATCTACTACTACACGATACCCGACATCTACAAACCCCTTGCAAAAATCTATCCCGTCGATCAAATCTTCATCAGCAGCAAACTGGAGCAAAGACTTCCCAGTTCCTGACATAGTGGACAAACCCCTTTTAGGATACAACAAAATCCACCAACTTATCCCTAATGAAGTGTGGAGAGAAACCTAACTAAAGATTCTTCATCGTGCCTACATACCCTTTATCACAGTCCAGAACGATTCAAACGCTGCCAAATGCCCCCTCTGCCATCACCCACGACCATCTCTTACCCACCGTTTTTGGTCATGTTTATACATCTCCATTTTCTGGGATCAAGTTATCTCCTATATCTTCAATATAACTCTGCTGGTACTACCAAAAGACCCTTTGCTCCTCATCTTTGGGTATTGGGACGCTCAACTATTGCCATGGTCCCCTGACGACCACCCGCACTATAAAGACTGGGCTTTGATATGTCTCTTAACCGCCAGAAGAGCCACCCTAAAAAACTGGACCTCACCCTGCCGCCCAACATTTTCACAAATTAAACGGGAGCTTCTTGGCTTACTATACAAGGACAAAATCAATACGGACTTCAAGCTAGAAGCCTCTAAAGCATGTTTTCACTCGCGATGGCACGCCTTCATGCGTTCGACACTGTCCAAAGAAGAACACAACTCTCTTTCTCCTACTATGTTTAAGGTCTCCACTCACTCTGAGGCCTCGTACAGACGATCGGACATATCCGATGAAAACGGTCCGCGGACCATTTCCATCGGATATGTCCGATCGGGAGTTTGATCCGATGGCGTGTACACACCATCGGATCAAATTCCCCGCCGCCGGACGGCGCGGTGACGCGGCGGTGACGTTGACGCCGCCACGTCACCGCCACGTCACCGCACCAGGAAGTTAAACACTTCCGCGCATGCGCCGAATCCATTCGGCGGCGGCGTGGCGGCGGTGGGGCACGACATGTCTGCTGGTAAGTGTACTAAGCAGCAGACATGTCGGGCGGACAGATTTCACCGGATGGATTTCAAAGCATGCTTTGAAATCTGTCGGGTGGAGAAATCTGTCCGCTAGCCCATACACACGAGCGGAGATGTCTGCTGAAACGGTCCATCGGACCGTTTTCAGCGGACATATCCCCTCGTGTGTACGAGGCCTGAGAGTGCTCAGCCCATGCCATTGCATTTGGTGCGACCCCTCCCCACACTCGCCAACTTCCTCCCCCCCACAACTCAGTTGCTACCTGTTTTCATCTTGCAGCTCTGTTGGATCTGTTTGTTTTTCTGATCCATGCAGCTAGCTAACGATAGTTTATTTTATTTTTGTCACTCCTTTTCAGTTTTTTTGTACACTGTGTATAATTGCTAGTTTACATATTTTTGTTTTTTTATATCATAATGTTATATGAAAATGTATTAACCTTGTCATTGACTCCTGTACTGCAGTTTCTCTTAATAAAAAAAAAAAAAAAAAAAAAAAAAAGGTGTCTTCCAGATTTCAATAAGCCCCGCGCCCGCAGACCCCCACAACCACCAGGCAAGGGTTGTGGGGATGATGCCCTTGTCCCCATCAACATGGGGACTTTGAGGAGTCACAGACCCCCAAAGCATCCACCCCATGTTGAGGGCATGTGGCCTGGTATGGTTCAGGAGGGGGGTCTCTCTTGGCACCCCCTCTTTTCCTGTGGCCTGCCAGGTTGCATGCTCAGATAAAGGGTCTGATATGGATTTTTGGGGGTAACCCCACATCATTTTTTTTTAAATTTGGGGTGGAGTTCCCCTTAAAATCTATACCAGACCTGAAGGGCCTGGTAATTGAATTTGGGGGTGCCCCCACACATTTTTTATTTTTTTATTGATGACTTTTCTCTGTATTCCCGGGAGCCGACAATTCATTATTGCCGCGAGTGTTTTTAAATTACTTTTTTTCCTTCAGAAATTACATTTTGTGCAGGGACCGTTCTAAGCACGGGAAACATGCGCTACTTTACAGGCATACTATACACCCCCCAGGTATGAAATTTAAAGGAATATTTCACTTTTATTGTTTCACTTTAAGCATTATTAAAATCACTTTCCCCTAAAAAAATGGCCGTGTTTAAAACTTTTTCCCCAAACACCTTTTAGGAAAATAACTTGCATATTAGCCTTTAAAATGTGCACTTTAGATTTCAAACATTCGAGTCAGAAATTCTAAAAATTGTGAAATTTCCCCATTTTCGAATTTTAGATTTTTCGAATTTTAGATTTTCTTATTTTGCAATTTCGAATTTTTGAATCTCGAATTTTTGAAATTTCGTATTTTAAAATTTTCTAATTTTAATTTTAAAATTTAAAATTGTTTGTAATTTTTGTTAAAAAAATAAAAATAAAAATTCAAAAAATTCAAGATTTGAAATTGCAAAATTCGAAAATTGTAATATTCGAAAATCTAAAATTAAAAAAAAATTGTATTTCTGATTTATCGAATTTGGAAAATTCTGAATTTGGGAAAATCTGAATTTCCGAAAATCCAAATTTGCAAAATTCAGAAATACGAAATTCGGAAATACGAAAATTCTGAATTTTTTTTTTTTTTTAATTTCCGAATTTTCAAATTTCCGACATTTAGAATTTCCGAATTTTCAAATTCCAATGTCGGAAATGTGAAAATTCAGAAATTCGAAATTTTGGAAATCTGAAATTTCGGAAATTCTGAAATTTGAAATTTCGGTAATCTGAAAATTCGGAAATTGAAAAATTCAGGAAATATGAAAATTCGGATTTAACAAATTTCTCAAAATTTGTTAAAAAACAAATTCAAAACTAAACAAATTGCACATGTCCATTTAATATCCATTAAATGAGAGGGGACTAGACAATGACAGGTTGTTACTGCAGTGAGAAGCTCGCTGGATCCACAACTTGTCTGCTCTCAAACCCCCAGGATTAAATGATACTTTCACTTACAAGCCATTTTTATAAGTGGTTTTGTTTCTGATTCATTTTTGATCCATTTTATAGAATTGGCTTAAATGTGTTCATCTTATTTTAAGATGAATTGCTTCCATTATTGTTTTGATGTTACTGTATTTTTCTGAACATGTTGACTCATGCACTGCATTCATATGTATTTTATGTACATATTAGACCGAGATGAAAGTTCAGTTTCTTGTATAGAATCAAGGTAAGATCTTTTATAGACTCATGTATTTGTCCAGATTTGGTATTTTAAACCTTTCTTTAAATCGACTGGGTCTTGGCTCCAGCAACCATACAGGCACCCCAGAGTGCTAGACCAATCACTCTTGCTGAGCTTGAGCCTTTTTTAGTGCTGTTGGCTCCTGCTAATGGGAACATTTTTAATAATCACCCGCATTTCAATTGGAAAGCCTGGATTTCCCCTTGCGCCAGAGGCCCCGCCCCGTCCTCAACTACATAAGAGCGGTCACTGGCTCTGTCGCATCACTTTTATTGTTTCAGTTATTAAAATCACTGTTCCTGAAAAAAATGGCCGTGTTTAAAACTTTTTTTTTAGCATTGATACATGTCCACTGGGGCAGGACCCAGGTCCCCAAACACTTTTTGAGGACAATAACTTGCATATTAGCCTTTAAAATTTGCACTTTAGATTTCAAACATTCAAGTCCCATAGACTTTAACAGGGTTCTAAAGTTCACACAAACTTTTGGTCTGTTCGCAGGTTCTGGTGCAAACCAAACGGGGGGGGGGGGGGTGTTCGGCTCATCCCTAGTTGTAATCAACTGTATATATAAACACACTGTGCATGTGAACAATGTTAACGCACTCCATGGGAGTGAGCTGCTGACTGCCCAAATAGTAGAATAAAGTGTGTGTATGTGAAGTATCTGGGTCATCCGAGTGTGGTTTAATAAATGCCCCTCCCCGTGATGGATTTACATGAAGTGGATAGCTGGCTAAAAATACCCCTGGGTCCTGAGAGGGTCCCCACCAACGCCAGGAAAACATCATGGCAGCACTGAAGGAATGAGAGGACCAACCCACTTATGGTATGTAGGACTGTAGTGGATGCTCGCTCATCTTCGCCGCAAACGTAAGATGGAATAAACCCACAAACCCCATACTAGAGGTCCAACCCCATCACAGAACAGGATTAGTATGGGGAAGGAACTAAGTGCATTGTAACCCAGGAAATGAGACAATAAATGCATCCATCCCCACCGCCCATAGGCTGGGTAAGTGGTTGAATAAACAAGAAAGTAGCACCAAGTGAGCTAAGAAGTCTCAAATAGCGATGTTGACAATAATTGAAATGTTTACATGGATGACTACAGATCAGATAGAAATAATAACTAGGGGTTTGAAAACAAGGAGTTTAAACAATGAAATGTATTAATGTACATGTAGTAATTTACTGTGATGGGTGGGATAGGTCACTAGAAAGTGGGTGTTTTTTACCCATATATTGGACAAATAGTACTAAATGTGGCCTCTCACAACTATGTTAAAACAATGTAAATAATTGAAAATTGTATCACCACAGAGTGGTAATGTGGATAAGAAAAATAGATGAAAAATTACACATCCCGATAAATTAGATTTTAGAAAGTAAGTTGGCAGATGATGGACTTTATAGGCATAACACAGATATGCATTTTAAAAATATATTTATTGCATAAAGCATACAAAACAGATAACATTAAAATTCATTGGATATTAATAAATGTGCCTTGAAACAAAATTAACACACATTCCCAAGAGCCATCAGCCCAGGTAAATAGTCCCCTGCAAATCTCCGCTTGAACTGACAGCCTGCGATCGTGATAGAGGTAACGATTTGTTCTCCGTTTTATTTTTCTTAATTAAAAAAAAAAAAAAATATTTCATAAGCTCCTAAAGAAGTGTCTTGTGAATAAGTGCAACATGTCGAGCTGAGCTGTATTATGACACACCGCCTCTTTCATTTCAATGCTATTACATCAACCATTGGAAAATGACCTATCCTTCCCCTATTCTTAGTATATTATAGATTTTCTATTAGGTTCAGGTCTGGAGACTAGCTAGGCCACTCCAAGACTTTGAGATGCTTTTTACGGAGCCACTCCTTAGTTGCTTTGGTTGTTTTGTTTTGGGTCGTTGTCGTGCTGGAAGACCCAGCCACGACCCATCTTTAATGCTCTTACTGAGGGAAGAAGTTTGTTGGCCAAGATCCATCCTCCCCTAAATATGGTGCAGTAATCCTTTTCCCTTTGCAGAAAAGCATACCCAAAGAATGATATTTCCACCTCCATGCTTCATGGTTCTTTTTCCTCCAAGGGGAGTGGCGTTTAGGCCAAAAAGCTCTATTTTTGTCTCTTTAGACCACATGACCTTCTACCATTCCTCCGCTGGATCATCCAGATGGTCATTAGCAAACTTCAGATGGGGCTGGACATGCATTGACTTGAGCAGGGGACCTTTGTGTGTGCTGTGGGATTTTAATCCATGATGGCGTAGTGTGTTACTAATGTTGTTTGAGACTGTGGTCCCAGCTCGCTTCAGGTCATTGACCAGGTCCTGCCATGTAGTTCTGGACTGATCCCTCACCTTCCCCATGATCATTGATGCCCCAAGAGGTGAGATCTTGCATTAAGCCCCAGAATGAGGCAGATTTACAGTCATCTTGAACTTCTTCCCTTTTCAAATAATTGCACCAACGGTTGTTGCCTTCTCACCAAGCTACTTGCCCATACCAGCCTTGTGCAGGTCTACAATTTTATCCCTGATGTTCTTACACAGCTCTTTGGTCTTGGCCATTGTGGAGAGGTTGGAGTCTGTTTGATTGAGTGTGTGCACAGGTGTCTTTTATACAGGTAACAAGTTCAAACGGGTGAAGTTAAAACAGGTAATGAGTGGAGAACAGGAGGGCTTCCTAAAGAAAAAATAACAGTCTGTGAGAGCCGGAATTCTTACTGGTTGGTAGGCGATCAAATACTTATGTCATGCAATAAAAGACAAATTCATTATTTATAAATCATACAATGTGATTTTCTGGATTTTTGTTTTAGATTCCGTCTCTCACAGTTGAAGAGTACCTATGATAAAAAATTACAGACCTACATGCTTTGTAAGTAGGAAAACCTGCAAAATTGGCAGTCTATCAATTCAAATACTTGTTCTCCCCACTGAGTGTATTATATATATATATATATATATATATATATATATATATATATATATATATATTACACACACATACATACACACTCTGCTTCAGTGTACACTATATAGACAGTGCATTCCATGGTATACAGTATATAATACAGTGCAGTCAGTGTTAAAAAAATAATCCCCATCATGTTCAGAAGGCCACCAAGGAAAGGCAGACACTCACAGGCCGCTAAAAGAGGGCAAGCAGCCTCTGTGTCTACAGTGAAAAGTGGGTGTGGCGAACATGGTGCATCCTCTGCAGGTGGGTCACGTCTGTCCTTTTTTTCTGCTGCTGGCCGTGTTACTGATTCACAACATGCAGAAGAGTTGATGGAGTGGATAATTAGGCTGTCCTCATCCTACTCATCCTCTGTCACCCAGGCTCATACTAGTTTGCCCTCCAATGCAGCTGCCAAAGCGACCTATTCCCCCAACTCCTTGTCCACAGTTAGTCTTTCCATAGCTCCACCATCATGCATGGAGGAGTCACCAAAATTATTTGAAGGCTCTGATGTTGGTTTCCAGGTTGAGGAGCGGAATAACGTTAGCCTAGAGATTGGGGGTGCCACAGAAGGACAAGAAACAAGTAGTAATTTTACCCCAGCTGCAGTATACTGCCAAGTTTGCTCCAGTGACGAGGAGGGAGGGGGATGATGAGGTCACTGACTGTACTTAGGTGCCTGAAAGACAGGAAGAAAGTGAGGAGGAGGAGGAGGCACAACTCCAATGAGGCAGGATGTCCTCCAGGGGCCACCAGGTGCAGGGCACTGCTTACTACCGGCTGACTTACAAAAGTTATTTGGTGTTGGCTTTTTTCAACACCTGTGCAGTAGATCGCACCATTGCTATGTCTGAAGCAGAACAAGAGCGGCCAGAACAGCAGTTGCTTAGTCACCACATGTTTGACAAGACATATGCCATGCAGTCTGTTGGCAACAGCACCTGAAAGACCCACATCATAAAACAAGCAAACTTCTCCTTGCTCCTCATCTGTGGTCTCAACCCTTACTATACCTCCAGCCGTCTCAAAAGCCTGCACTGAGAGGAATAAAGGTATAGCAATGGGTGCCACAAGTACATGCAGCCAATCATTTGATTTCAGCAGGCAAATTGGCCAAATTGCTAGCACGACAACTGCTGCCTTTTCAGCTGGTAGACTCTGCCCCCTTTCGTACATATGTGGAATGTGCTGTACCACAGTGGCAGGTTCCAAAAATAGATTTATTTTCACGTAAGGCCATTCCATCTCTCTACCGTCATGTGGAAGGCAATGTTTTTGCCTCGTTTGACAGGGCGGTCAGCAGCAAGGTTCATATTACTGCTGACTCATGGTCCAGCAGGCATGGTCAGGGACATTACCTTATCTTCACAGTGCACTGGGTAACTCTGCTGACAGCTGGGAAGGATGCAGGACAGGGATCAGTGTTGGAGCTAGTTCCATCACCACGCCTCCAAAAATCTGGTGGTAATTCCACCATATTTGCCTGCTCCACCCCCTCCTCCTCTTCTTCCTCTATGGCCTCTTCTGCAGCATTGTCCTCTGAACCAGCAGTGCTCCCTAAGCGTACAAGGGGCTACGCGTTCAAGGGGCTATGGCCACATTATTAAAAACATTAACCACTTGACCACTGGGCACTTAAACCCCCTTCCTAACCAGACCAATTTTCAGCTTTCGGTGCTCTCACAATTTGAATGACAATTACTCAGTCATACAACATTCTACCCATTTGAAATTTGTGTCCTTTTTTTCACACAAATAGAGCTTTCTTTTGGTGGTATTTGATCACCTCTGGGTTTTTTATTTTTTGCGCTATAAAAGAAAAACGACTGAAAATTCTGTAAAAAAAAAAAAAAACTTGTTTCTGTCATATTAGTGGGTTATTTCTCACACACAGCATATGCATACCACAAATTACACCCCAAAACACATTCTGCTATTCCTCCCGAGTATGGCGATACCCCATGTGTGGGACTTTTACACAGCGTGGCCACATACAGAGGCCCAACATGCAGGGAACGCCATCAGGCGTTCTGGAACACCCAGACCAATTCTGACATTTCTCTCCTACATGGAAAAATCATCATTTATTTGCTAGAAAATTACATAGAACCCCAAAACATTATATATGCTTTTTTAGCAAAGACCCTAGAGAATACAATGGCGGCCGTTACAACTTTTTATCTTGCACGGTATTTTCGCAGAAATTTATTGAACGCGTGTTTTTAAAAAAAAACTGTTTTGTGCTCAAAACAAAACAAAACAGTAAAGTTAGCCCATTTTTTTTCAAAATGTGAAAGATGAAGTTACGCCGAGTAAATAGATACCCAACATGTCACACTTCAAAATTGCGCACACTCGTGGAATGGCTCCAAACTTCGCTACTTAAAAATCCCCATAGGCGGTATTGCAGAGTATTGGGGTATTGCAAAGTATCATGCAGGGTATTGGGGTATTGCCGAGTATTGGGGTATTGCCGAGTACTGGGGTATTGCCGAGTATTGGGGTATTGCCGAGTACTGGGGTATTGCCGAGTACTGGGGTATTGCCGAGTACTGGGGTATTGCCGAGTATTGGGGTATTGCCAAATACTGGGGTATTGCCGAGTACTGGGGTATTTCCGAGTATTGGGGTATTGCCGAGTATTGGGGTATTGCCGATTATTGGGGTATTGTTGAGTACTGGGGTATTGTTGAGTACTGGGGCATTGCTGATTACTGGAGTATTGCTGAGTACTGGGGCATTGCTGAGTATTGGGGTAGTGTTGGGTATTGTTGGGTACTGGGGTATTGTTGGGTACTGGGGTATTGTTGGGTACTGGGGTATTGTTGGGTACTGGGGGATTGCAGGGTACTGGGGATTGCAGGGTACTGGGGATTGCAGGGTACTGGGGGATTGCAGAGCTGGGATGGATTGAGGGATGGCTGGATCTGTGACTGCATTTGTCACAGATCCAGCCACAGCTCAGCTGCTGACACCCCGCCCCCCCCCCTCTCCTCGCACACTGTACCGAACGGTACAGAGGAGAGGGAGGAGAGGGAGGAACCGGCGTCATCAAATGACGCCGGCTTGTTTACAAGTGATCGCGCCGTCATTCAACGGCGCGATCACGTGGTAAACGGACGCTATCAGCGGCAATTTACCGTGATCCGTGATGCGCCGGGTCTTCTAGACCCGGCGAGCACGGACACTTTCGCGAGCGCGTCCCAGGGGACGCGCAATTGCGGAAGTGAAGGACGACGTCCCAGGGACATCGTGTCAAAGTAACTCCACCGCGCCGTAGCAGTAAAATGCTTATGGTGCGGTGGGGAAGTGGTTAAGGGAAAACTTGCTGCTGCATGATATCATAAATATACCAGAGAAACGTACCACATCCTACAATTTCCCCCACTGGGAACTGTGGGGTGTCCCCACACACACACACAGATGTCATTAAGGTCTTGAAATTCGAAAGAATGATTTTTGTTTATTTCTGTATTAGAACTACACAGGTCGGCCTGAGGGAAGATTATAGAATGCTCAACTATCTTGCACTGTGAGTCTCATTTCTGGATATTACACCATTCAGAGAAAAATATATATCCCACATGCATGTCTCATTAAAGAGAATACATTTTAAAAATAATTTTTTTTATTGTACAAAATTTAAGTTACACCCAAGCACATAAAATCACACCCACCAAATACACATTTTGAGGCCCCTATCCCCACATATATGCTCCTACAAACTTAAATTCAGGTGTTAAAGTACACCAACACATGGAGACATGAATTGTGATACATATTTTAGGTATTGTCAGGCACATCAGAATGAAAGCAATAATTCTAGTACCAGACCTCCTTTGTAGCGCTAAACTGATGACCTCGAGGAGGCTTTTAAAACATTACCTATAGAAAAAATATACTATAAGGTTTTGAAGTTTTCCACCATTTCACGGGTGCATGCAAATTTAAAGTTTGATATGTTGCTGATTATTATAGGGTTACCTATATGTAAAAATGTCTTAGGGGGGTTTACAACCACTTTAATATGTTGTACAAGAAAGAAAACAAATGTAATAGAAGACAAAATAAAAAATTGTATATCGCATGTGCTTGTTTAGTGCTTTTTAAATTTATTGTTACAACTTTAACACTGGACATCATTAATATACTGTAGAATGATTTCACAGTTTGTATCCCTATGCTTCTGTCTTGGAAAGTCCTGAGGTTGTTAATCAACTAAATTGCTTCAGTCAATGAGATACCATGCTATAGATTTTGTTTGTAGCAGATGTTGTTTTAACATGTTGGTTATTTGGAAAATAACTAAAAAGTATATTTAAAAAAATATGCATTACTTAAAGCGGAGTTCCGCCTGTTTTTTTTTTTTAGTTTAATAAAAGTCAGCAGCTACGAAAAGTATAGCTACTGACTTTTAATAAACAGATACTTACCTGTCCCACGGTCCAGCAATGCAGGCACTCAAAGCCTCGCTCCTCTCCCCCTCCTCTCCACGGCGCCATCATAGCAACTGTGGGCACCCGGCCGTGACAGCTTACGGCTTCACGCCGGGCGTGAGTTGCGCTGCTCTCTGCTATTGGCTAGGCAATCTTCTGGGACCTGTGATGTGCCGCTGGCAGGGAGGGGCCGCCTAGGGCGAGAGGAGGAGTCACCTAGCTGGTCAAGAAGAGGAAGGAGGAAGTGGGACAGGAAGTCCCACTTAAAAGCTACACCCCCCCCCCCCCAAAAAAAGCATGCCAATTGCAACATGTCAAGGGGCGAGGAGTGCTTAAAGCAGAAGTTCCACTTTTGGGTGGAACTCCGCTTTAAGTGTCATGAGTAATGACAATAGACCCTTAGCTGTGATGTGAAAAATGATCTGCCTAGTAAAGCTTTACAGGTACCAAAACTGAAGTGAATAAAACTAAACAGGTTAACAAACTGTTTATCTACATTTACAATTATCAGCAGGTCAGTTAAGAAGCCTATGATCTAATGCAGCCTTTAAGTTTTTTTTCAGGGGTGCCTTGGCAAAATGCCTAAAATGTACATACAAGCCAGTGGGTGGATCAAGCCACATGTTTTCCTTGTGCACCATTACAACATTCTAGCTGCCAGAATCATAACAGCCAATAACCTCATTGGTTGATAAGGAGGACATCAAGTGGCAGAACAGCATCATTGTTTGCCCCTCCACTGCCTCTCTCCATGAGCACTGAGGACACATTTGATGAGTGAGGTAGGGGAACTAAGAGAGAAGAGAAACATTGGAATTACTAGTCAGCACCAGTGTGCAAAAGTGTGCTTGAATTGAAAGAATAAATTGCCTCGAACGTTGGGTGTCCAATGTGTGTAGATGTTGCTGCATTATGTAAAACTATTTTTTTTTTACATTTTAGAATAGGGTGCCTTGAGGTGCATCATTTTCAAAGGGTGCTTGACTGGAAAAAGGGTGAAAATCACTGATCTAATGCAACAGATTAATGTAAAGCATGAATACAGTATTATATTGTTTAAATCAGTGAAATGTTTGATTTTCTTTGTTTACTAATGCTGTCCTGTGTACACCTTTAGCAATGTACAGTACCTTGAAAAAGTATTGATACCCTTTAAAATTTTCCACATGTTGTCATGTTACAACCAAAAACGTAAATTTATTGTTGTGCGATTTTATGTGATAGATTAACACAAACTGTCACATGATTGTGAAGTGGAAGAAAAATTGTAAACCATTTATCATTTTTTTTACAAATAAATATCTGAAAAGTGTGGGGTGCATTTGTATTCAGCCCCCTTCACTTTGATACCTCTAACTAAAATATAGTGTAACCAACTGCCTTCAGAAGTCACCTAATTAGTAAATAGAGACCACCTGTGTGCAATGTAATCTCAGTATAAATAAAGTTGTTCTGTAAAGCCCTCAGAGATTTGTTAGAGAACCTTAGTGAACAAACAGCATCATGAAGGTCAAGGAACACACCAGACAGGTAAGGGATAATGTTGTGGAGAAGTTTAAAGCATGGTTAGGTTATAAAAAATATCCCAAGCTTTGAACATCGCACAGGGCACTGTTCAGTCCATCATCTGGAAATGGAAAGAGTATGGCACAATTGCAAACCTACCATGACATGGCTGTCCACCTAAACTGACAGGCCGGGCAAGGAAAAGCATTAATCAGGGAAGCAGCCAAAAAGCCCGTGGTAACTTTGGAGGAGCTGCAGAGATCCCCAGCTCAGGTGGGAGAATGTGTCCACAGGACAACTATTAGTCATGCTCTTCACAAATCCGGCCTTTATTGAAGAGAGAAAGACATTGTTGAAAGAAATCCATAAGAAATCCCATTTGCAGTTTGCGAGAAGCCACATGGGGGAAACAGTAAACATGTGGAAGAAGGTACTCTGGTCAGATGAGACCAAAATTTTACTTTTTGGTGGTGACAGCATCATGTTGTAAGGATGATTTTCTTCAGCAGGAACAGGGAAGCTGGTCAAAGTTGAGGGGAAGATGGATGGAGCCAAATATAGGGCAATCTTATAAGAAAATATGTTAGGCCCTGTACACACGATCAAACGTATCCGATGAAAACGGCTCGACGGACCGTTGTCATCAGACATGTCTGCTGGGCTGTTTTGGTCTGATGGTTGTACACACCATCAAACCAAAATCCCCGCGGACAGACAGCGCGGTGGCGTTGACGCCACCACGTTACCAAACCAGGAAGTAAAATACTTCCACGCATGTGTTGAATCCATGCGACGCATGCGGGAGATTTTGGTCCGCTGGTTAGGCGTACCAACCAGCGGACATGTTGGATGGACAGGTTTCCAGCAGACACGTTTTAAAACTTGTCTGCTGGAAAAACCGGTCTGCCAGCCCGTACACACGGTCAGATATGACCGCTGAAACTGGTCTGCGGACCAGTTTCAGCAGACAAGTTTGATCGTGTGTACGCGGCCTTGGAGTCTGCAAAAGACTTGAGACTGAGGCAGAGGTTCACCTTCCAGCCGGACAACGACCCTAAATATACAGCAAGAGCTACAATGGAATTGTTTAGATCAAAACATATTCATGTGTTAGAATGGCCCAGTCAAAGTCCAGAAATAAAACCATTTGAGAATCTTTGCTAAAACTTCAAAATTGCTGTTCATTGACACTATCCAATCTGACAGAGCTTGAGCTATTTTGCAAAGGTGAATGGGAAAAAATGTTATGCCGCGTACACACAACCATTTTTCATGACGTGAAAAATGATTTTTTTTTAAATCGTCAATAAAAACGATCATGTGTAAGGCGGCGTACACACGACCGAGGTTCTCGCTGGAAACCAGCGAGAACCTCGCTGGAAGCTGCATTCCAGCGAGGACCTCGGCCGTGTGTACGCTCTCGGCGAGCATCCCGTCGGGAAGCCCGTCGAGCAGAAATAGAGAGCACGCTCTCTATTTGCTCGATGGCCCGCCTGGATGAATGGCTGGTTGCCATTCCCGACGGGCGGGTCGCCGATTTCGACGGCCGGCAGGGAACCTCGACGGGCGGAACGATGTGTTCTGCCCATCGAGGTTCTCTGCCGTGTGTACGCGGCCTAAGCTCCAGAGCATTTTTCATGATGTGAAAAATGGGCATTAAAAATTTAGAACATGCTCTAATTTTTCATGTAGTTTTTCACGTTGTCGTTTTTCACGTTGTGAAAAAGGGTCATGTGTAGGCTTTAACAACATGAAAAAAACTAGCGTTTGTAATGGAGATAGCACTTTCGTCACGCTGTAACAGACTGAAAAACACGAAGACTGAAAAGCGCAAATCGTCTCTCACCAAACTTTTACTAACACAAAATCAGCAAAAGCAGCCCAAAGGGTGGCGCTATCTGAATGGAACTTCCCCTTTATAGTGCCGTTGTGCGTGTTGTACGTCACCGCACTTTGCTCTAGAATTTTTTTCACAATCGTGTGTATGCAAGGCAGGCTTGACAAGAATCACGTCGAAAAAAACTTTGTTTTTTCTAGGACTTTAAAAATGGTCGCGTGTAGGCGGCATTACTCTTGAGATGTGCAAAGCAGGTAGAGACATCCCAAAAAACAGACTTGCAGCTGTAATTGCAGCGAAAGATGGTTCTACAAAGTATTGACTTGGGGGGCTGAATACAAATGCACTCCACACTTTTCTGATATTTATTTGTAAAAAAAACATTAGCCATTTTACTTCCACTTTACAATTGTGTGCCTCTTTGTGTTGGTCTATCACATAAAATCTCAATAGAAATACACTTATATTTTTGGTTGTAACGTGACAAAATGTGGAAAATTTCAAGGGGTATGAATACCTTTTCAAGGCACTGTATACACTCCTAAAGCAGCCGTTCAAATTTAAAATACTATTGTTTAGTGTGAACATGTCGCTCATCTAGAGTCTAAATCTGAATAAACAGCCCGTTACATTGATGACAATGAGCAAGAGAAGAGATTACTGCTCACTGAGCTATTACTAGCTGGATACAGTGAACATTTTTCTGCAAAGGTGAATGGGAAAAAATGTTATGCCGTGTACACATGACCGTTTTTCATGACGTGAAAAATTAAAATTTTTAAAATTGTCATTAAAAACAATTGTGTGTAGGCTCCAGAGCATTTTTCATGACGTGTAAAAATTGGCATTCAAAATTTAGAACATGCTCTAATTTTTCTTTAACATCAAAAGTTTATTATATACGTAATCAAGCAGTAAACATCAAAGCGTCTTCACCCTATAGATAGCATGTTACAGTACAGACATCATGTACATGTCATATTCATAAATAGAGCAAAGAATTATGACCAAAATAACAATGGAAAAATGCGAGACCCCCATTGGTAACAATTACGTGCACAATGCTGTCATTGGCTATGTGGCCGTAAAGATTAATGTTATAACATTTGTCCGTCAACCATTACTATCCATAAAGAAATGTTAATTAAACGTTTGATAGCTTTGACTGCAGTCAGTAGGGAGCAGAAAGAGCAGAGATGAACAAGAAGAAGAGAGAGAATAAAGTGAGAAGTAGGGGGAAGGGGAAGGGGAAGGAAGGGATCGAAGGGGAACAACCCGATAGGGTGTGACCAGGAATTACCATCAGGTGGGGACTGCTAACCTCGAAAACCCATTCAAGCAGTCGCAGATTTAGAACCACTGTCCGCTTTATATTTTCTCAGTTTACAGGCCCATCAGCGTTTCATACTCCCATGAAAATTTAAAAGCAAACCACGGAGACCACGTGTCATGGTATCTCTCAGCTCCGTCAGTGGTCTGGGCAAGGGTATCTTCCATATAGCAAGTCTCCGACACCCTCCTCAGCCATTCCTGCAGAGAGGGGGGCGAAGTACTCTTCGAGTGGAGTGGTATCAGAGACTTGGCTGCATTCAGCAGATGTTTGGTCAGGGAATGTTTATAACCTCTAAGTGGGGAGTCAGAGATATGGAGTAGACAGCATGCTGCAGAAAGGTTCAGTGTGGTCTCCGTGATCTGCACCACCACCTCCTTAACCTTGTCTCAGAAGGGGCTCAAAACTTCACAGTTCCACCAGATATGTATGAAGGTTCCTGTTTCTTTACCACACCTCCAACAAAGATCCGAGGTGCAGGGGTACCATTTCCTAAGCTTATCAGGTGTGGCGTACCACTGTGTGAGGAGCTTATATGAAGTTTCTTGTGTCTTGGTGCTGATTGAGCACTTGTGTGAGAGGATGCAGGCTGTCGTCCACTGTCTATCAGTAACGTCTATACAAAAAGCGCGGGACCACAACTGGCGGAATATGTCATTAGTGTCGGTGTGGGAAGTCTGCAACCAGGTGTAGGCAAGTGAGGTCACCCTGTCACATCGAATCCCCTTGGCACAAGTGTCCTCCAGGGCAGTCAACGTCCTAGAGAAGTCAGGTGCTCTTGAGACATTGATAGCATAGCTGCGGATTTGCAGGTAAGTCCACCAGTGAAGTTTCAGGAGGTTGTTGTCCTCTCTAAGTGTTATGTGGCTCTTGAATTGTCCTCCTCTAAAGCAGTCCCCCATCTTGAGCGGTCTCCTACCGTCCCTAGTCAAGAGGGTAGTGTTATCAATACAGGCAGGAAGTCTGGGTTGTCCGTCAGAAGGGACAGTGGGCTGAGAGTCGAGGTCAAGTCAGTTTTGTCAGCTATTGTCTTAAACAGACTAAGAGTGGTCACTGTAGGAAAATCTGAATATAAACTGCCCCCTATGATTAACCTCCGCTGCGCTGGATACTAATGAACCCCTAGCAGCTGTTTAAATGAAAAATATAGGAGTAGATATAGGTGAAGTCACTTAGAATGAAGTGTGTACCTATAAACAGCGCTGTGAAATGTGTACAAATCACTAAATGACACTAAACATAAACATAAGTGTAAATTAAACTACCAACATGAATTAATAGTGTAGGAAGTAAATACAATAATGAACCCGTGCGCATAAAGAGTGATTAAATGAAGAAAAAAGTCCATATATTCAGGTAATAAATCTTCAAAAATATTCCACCACACCTCCAGTGTTCAGTGCATCCGTCACCCGTCAGAGTGCTTACTCACCAAATAGAGATGCCGCACACTCTCGTGTGCAGGCAAACCAGCGTGTAACAACAAATCTCTTCAAAAAAATCACGATCCAAGGATGATCCACACCATTCCACATAAAGTGAGATAAAAAATAAAACACAATAGTGTAGTACTGTAACCAAATTTAATACACTAAAATTGCAAACAAAGTTACACTCACAAACGCCCTTGTAAAAACAGCATTGTATCACATCACTTGTCCAGGTAACGCTTCCAAACACACAGAGTGACAGGTCCTCACTGGCTGGCAATTCGGTCACGGCGGACCCCCAATAAACTATGTGAAATCTCACCGCTCCGCAGCTTACATCTGGTGGAAAGGTTGCTGAATAGATGAGTTGTATAATGAAAGCAAGCAAAGAAAAACTCCAAACGCCACTCAGGATGCTCAAAAAATGTGTCACGTTAGTTGAAACACTCTCTCTTAGGCCACGCCCTGACATGTTTCGTCGTTACCGACTTACTCATGGGATTGGTCACTGAGTGAGTGTGCCTTCCTAAAATAGGAGTATTCGCCTAAGTGGGCCCGCCCCATTGATCAATCGCAGCCGCTCATTCCTCTAACGATAGGAGTCTCCTCCCATCGTTTCACCGTCAAGGTGGAAGTGACGTCAAAGGACGTCAGTCCCTCACATCCAATCGCGTGTGTATACCTCCATAACTATGGGCAGACGTCTATCGATGCGCGGTTAGGGAGGAAGTGACGACAGCTCACGTATCAAACGTGAGTGAGTGATCCGGGCTTTGACCGAAAGCATACGGAGAAGGCGTAATAACAGCAGCTAACCGGCTGATTAGTCAACTCCGTTGCTGATGTAGAAGTAAAAGGTCTCCGCTGTTCCCAAAACACCATGGTGCAAAAACGGGTTGAACAGAGAGAAAGATTTAATTGAAAGGGGAAATGGCATTGACGATGTGATTTTCCATAAACATCTATCAGGCCGGGTGTCCCCGTGACCAAATTGCCCCCAGCAATGATTGTACATCTACATTAAAAACAGGTCAATGCTACACCATAAAGATTTCTTTAAATGTTGCATTACAGAAAACATGTATATATAACACTTAATAACATAGGGCCAGATTCACAGAGTGATTACGCCGGCGTAACAGGAGATGCGCGGCGTAAGTCTAAATTTGCGCATGCGTTTCGATACTCCGCATCCCCAAAATGAGATACGCAAGAAATCTACTTTTTTTTGTCCAGCGTAATTCTGTTAGACAGGCGCATCCATCCGCGCAAAACTGCGCTAGACACACCATTGATTTGCTATTCAAATATGCTAATGAGGGAGTTACGGGGATTCACAAAAGAACGTTGGTACAGCGCAGGCTACGCGCAACAGCTGCACGGCCTGTCTAAAATTAGACCATATAAAAGGTGGTCTAAAATTAGACAATTCGTCTACTTGTCAGAGAAAGCAACACCGTTAGTGAGGAGCAGAGCAGTCACACGTGTTGCCCAACAATCTGTATGCCAACATGCCAGGGACATCCTCGCTCATAGCTATACTACTGACTTTAGAGGAGCAAAGAAGGAGGAGGGCACAGAGGAGGGCACGGGAGAGGATATACCGCACCCGCATAGACCTCTTTGGCGTGAGTGATTCTGAGGTGTATCGCATCTTCAGATTCACCTCTCATGCCATCCTGGAATTAACCATAACCCTGCAGGATGACATCACCAGCCCAACACACCGCTTACATGCAGTGCAGCCACTGGTCAAGGTCATGGCAACACTCCATTTCCTTGCCAGTGGCTCTTTTCAAAGAACAAGTGGAGTGGTGGCTGGGATGTCACAATCCTCCGTGAGCAGATGTGTGCACCAGGTTGTCCCTGCAATCCTCAGACGCATGGCCAACCAATTCATCAAACCCACCACTGAGGACCTGCGGCTGAAGGCAATGACAGATTTCTACAGAATTGCCCTGACCCCTGAACCAGACAATCCCCCCCCTAACCGAGGTTACCCCGTCTTCTGAGGGAAGAGCATCCAGGAGACAGCCCACATTAGGCATCTTTGCACGTTAAACACACATATTAATCATGGCACAATGAGAATGCATGCATGCACACCACTGTGGTCCCTAGCACAGACACATTACATCCTCATCTAATTGGATTAGCACAAGCCCACCATGAGCAGCAACGCCACGCCACGGCTCCAATTATGTCACCATTCACACAGACCTGGGAATCACTTCTCCCTGGTCCTGGGGAACCCTTCTCCACCAAAACTGAGGGTGACACCCCTTTGCCGTCAGGAATATCACCCCCACATTCCAAAAACATTCACATCACAAAAAAAAATAAAAAATGTCCAGCAAAAAAAAAAAAAATTCCAGCAAAAAAAAAAAGGGGGAAAAACAAAATTAATGCCATTGGCGTGAGCCACGCCTGGGGTGCCCACGGCCACGGCCCCGGCTCCTCAGGGGAGACTCATGGGGAGGGGGGGGGGGTAATCCGGGGAAGGAGGAGCAGCCCCTGGTCTCTGCCCACCTGGCGGCCTGCCCTCCAAGGCCACGGCAATTCTGTTCAGGCCAGCACTTAGTGATGCCGTGTTGGCTTGGATAGCCTGGGTGAGGGCCCTCACATCCTGCCCAACGTCTGCTGTTGTAGTCTGCAGTGTGTTTAGGCAGTTTGTAAGAGCCCGGAAGTGGCAGTCCAGGTCCCCAAGCATATCCTTTATGGAGGACAGGCTCTCCTCCATCCGCCCCAAAGTCTGGCTGACCTGTCCCAGATGGCGGGTCTGAAGGGCCTGGTCCCTTCTCAGATTGGCGGGCAGAAGCTCGGCCACCCCCCTGGTCTTCTGGGACGACTTCCTGCCTCCAGCTGAGGCTTGTGGCCGGGGAGAAGGGGAGGCCCTTGGGAGAGGAGCCCTGTTGGGGGAGGAGTGGGAGGGGCTAGCCCTTATGGAGGGCTGGCTGCTGCCAGCCAGAGAGGAAGACTCCTCCAAAAATAACAATCCACTGGCTGACATGACATCCTCCTCCTCCTCAAACTCCTTGTCGGGGGTCCTCATCAGGCTGGGATGGTGCGGTCAGCCCAGATGGCCCAGCACCCTCCTGCTCATCTGTGGATGACACAAAACATTCACAGGTTAGAGGATCCACACACTTGTCACATATTCCCTTTCACCAGCCTCCCCCAAACATGCTACACACCTGATAGGGAAAAAAAACCTTACCTGGCATTACACCTTCATGACTTGAGTCATAGCCGGGCAGGCCCTCCACCTGTTGTCTATGGGCTACCATTTTGGCCAGCTTCTTTCTGACCAGACGCCGGAGGTCATTGATCTTCTTTTCAATCCCCGACCGTGTCCGGGTCTCTCCCCCCCCCCCCCCCCCCCGATGCATTCACCTCATCAGTAATGTTCTGCAAGATATCACGCCTCCTGGCCGGGGTGGTGTTGGCACTCTCCGGGCCGTGGAGGAAACGCCCATATTAGGAAAGAATTTGTTTCTCCCCCAAAGTAAAATTTAACTTCCTCTTTCTCTCAGTCATACTCATACAAAAACTCTCTCCCAAACAATCAGCAAAAATCACTCACAAAAACAAGCAGGAAAAATCACTCACAAAAACAAGCAGGAAAAATCAAGCAAGAAAACAAACAAACAAAAAACTATCAACCAAAAACTCTCACAAGCATTCACCAAAAATCACTTTCAAATATCTTCTAACAAACACTTTTTTGTGAAGCCCTGGACTTGGATTTGATTGCCCTCCCTGAATGGTATCAGGAATAAATTTTGCCACCCCCGGTCCAGAGCCCCCCTTATAGATGCCTCCGCCTGTACGTGTCGGATGAGAGACGCACTGTTGTGAAATTTGGCATTTAGAGGTCTCCACTAGACCGGTCTAGGCACAGTGCTCCCTCCTAAGACTGTAGTTGGGGTATCTATGAAAAGCGCCAGAACCGAGAAGGACCTACACCAGCCTCAGACTTTATCCCGCCAAAGCAACAAGGACAAGGACTAAATTTTTCTTTTCCTTTTTTCTCTTTTTTTCCCCCTTTTTTTTTCCTCTCCTCCTGCCCCCTCCCCTCTTCCTTCCCTGTACCCCTTCCACCTTCCCCCCTGACCCTCATAACCACCCCCTCCTTGTCATCCCCTCCCCATCTCCTCTTTGTTGCTGCACTTGAAGCCAAGATGCAGATCTTTGCCATACCCGTCCTAAGCTTTGCTTAGCATGTTCCGGGTACTGACTGGTAATCAATAATATGCATTGGTGATGATTTGCTACTTTACTTTTCTCTGTTTGCACTATGTTTGCCGAATAAGGGCCAGTTGTTTATCTCAACTTTCTAGAGTCTGTGTCTCACGATTCTCTTTGTGTTGTTTCCTACATTGTGATATCCACTTAATACTAGTTTTTTGTTGATTTTTTTGTTCACTAGTTGCTGGCTTCCCACGCCACCACACAGTCTACCGGTCTGGGAATTTTCCTACTCCCGTACACTACTTCCTCTGTTGGCGGAAATTGATTTTGCCAGTGACGTTATTTATTCTCATTATAGTTGGTTCTAACTACCTACATTCTCTGATACCTTTTCCTCCCTTTTCTATTTATTCTTCTTTTCCTCTTTCGATCTGTGCCCCTCCTACTGTCCCTCCCTCTCCGTAGCCCCCGTCACTCCCCCCATGCTCATATACTATAGGGGTTATCCCTTTGGGTTTTGATGTATAACATCTCACGGTAGATTTATTGCAGGTTTTACCAATATCATCTGTCATAAAGGTCGCACAAATGGCTTATTCCTCGTTGGGCTGACATCCCATGGTGGTTTCGCACAACTTGAAAGGTCTGAATGTCCCTGAAAAGAGGTCATCATTACTCAGGGAGCTTAAGAAGAGTAAGCCCTTCTTTTTTTTCTGCAGGAAACCCACTTCAACACAGGCCACATACAGAAAGTCACTGATCCATTCTTCAAAGCTGCATACCATTCCACAAATGACTTAGCAAAGACTAAAGGGGTGTCGACTCTGGTCAGCAGACGTGCCCCCTTTACGCTTTCGGACTGCCTGACGGATCCTGACGGTCGCTATGTCTTCCTGAAAGGTTCTTACTATGGCAAGACTGTGACACTAGCTAACATATACTTCCCCAACAATTCACAAATGACTTTCTGTCAGAAAATAGTCAGGGTATTGAAGGGTAGGAAGCTCAGAGGGGAAACGTAAGACATGTTGTTTACCAGCAGCAGTGACTACTAAAGCGATTGGGAAGCGCCACGTGTATCTAATGTCTCTCTCCCTAAGTTTGTCCAGTAAAGGTCGCAGGGCTCGTCTGTTCTTCAGTGGGATAGATCTTGATAGATCATGATGTGTGCACCATTAAACACGATTTGGTCATTCCTTCTCGCTTTCCTCATTATCTCCTCTTTAAGGGTATAATTCTGTAGGCAGCAGATGACAACCCTTGGGGGTGCAGTATCCGGACCCTTGGACCTAAGAGCCCTGTGAGCTCTAACAAACTCAATAGCCGAGTCCTCTTGCCTTTCTAACAGGCTATTAAACACTCTCTGGAGAGCGGGGATAATCTGCTCAACTTCCACGGATTCTGGGATCCCCCTCACCCGTATATTATTCCTTCTCCCCGTTATCAAGGTCTTCCAAATGGCGGTTTACCTCGATAAAATGTGAAGTGTGCATGTCCGCCACCTTCTCGAGCCTATTCAGCGCTCTGTCCCTCTGTTTCCCTCAGACCTCCACCTCCTCCATCTTGTCTGAGAGGACCAGCAGGCTGGAGTTCAAGTCCGTAACTGCAGCAGAAAATGTAGCCTTTATGTCTGCTGAAAAGCCAGACATATCTGCATATGTGAGCGGCTTATTAGAGCGAGCCCGGCTCCTACCTGAGCCCTCCATTGCAGATTGCGACAACTCGTTAAAGTCTTCTTCATCCGCCTGGGACCGCGCCATTTTGTGTGCGGCCACGCTGCTCCGCTCCGATGCTTTAAAACCAAAAAGATTGGGGATGCTCCTACTCGCGGATGCGGCCGATCCTCGACGAGATCTGGTGTGTGGGGGTCTGGTGAGACAGCTTGCCCATTACCAGTGCCAGGAGAGCTGAAGAAACTTGCTGGCGGCTGTGTTTTTCACGGAGCTCCGCTAGTGTGCTTCCATCTCGGTCGCGTGCTAAGCCATGCCCCCACATGCTCTAATTTTTCTTGTCGTTTTTCACATCACAGCTTATGGCTTCATGGCCGGGCGTGAGTTGCGTTGCTCTCTGCTATTGGCCAGGCAATCTTCTGGGACCTGTGATGTGCCGCTGGCAGGGACACTGATGACAATGAACAAAAGAAGAGAATACTGCTCACTGAGCGATTATTAGCTGGATACAGTGAACATTTTTTTTAATTCTTCATTTAGATTTTTGTATGAAGAGAAGACACAATAAGCATTTGAAAGTGACAGAAAGAAGCAGTAGACAACATGAAATAGGTTTGCTATGACCATTATACAGACAGGTCATAGCACTCCTAATAACATATTTTTTCTTTGATGGTTATAATCTTATAGCCTCTTGTTTTAAATCTTAAAACATGAGTAGTGAGTAGTTTGACCCATGATTGTTTGTAGGCATTGACTGGAAGGAGAACCCCGTAGGAGATAATGCAGTGCACATAACCCACGGATGGCATAAGAGCGGGGAGCCCTTGGTGGGGCACCAGTGATGGTAGGACCGGTGAAACCTTCCACCAAAAGAGTAGGGTACTACATCTGTGTTTAATCAAAAAGAAACTCCTCTTCTGTCTCACTTAGGCATACAAAACCACCCAGTCCACCCCCTGTAGCCCACTGTCCAGTAGATCATCCTCTTCTCACCCATGGATAGATACCTGCGCCTGATCAACACCTTGCTCTCCAACATAATGGAGGTCCCAGCCATGGAGGTCAGTGCCATCCCAGTCCCTCCTCTCAGTGCAAGGATCACAACACTGAAAGTATCGCTCAGGCAGTCACTGCTTTCCTGGCCCCTACCACAGCCATCTCAGTAGAAAAGGTAGTCCAAGCTGGACTGGTACAGCTTCAGATAGAAATAGGGGAACACAAAACCATGCTCAAAATCAGGCTCAATGAAGCTGAGCACAGGATCTCTAGTATAGAGAACTATATCAAGCTCAAGCTTCTGAACAATCACAGGACAACACCATTCAAGCTATCATACAAAAGCTAGAAGATATGGAAAACAGATCAAGGAGGGGTAACTTACGCTTTATTGAAGTCCTTAAATCTCTTCAGGCATCTGACATCATGCAATTATGTGCCACACACATACCAGCTGCTCTGGGCTTCACTGCACCCTGCACAGTAGAACGGGAACCTTGCTTGGGGGGCCCCTCTGCCAAACGCAACTCTCTGTGCCCTATCATCGTCAAATATCTCAATTAAGATTTCAAGGCTGCCATTCTCCAGAAATTCAGACAGACTAGACCTGTGCAGATTGATGGGGTTAAAGTCATGATCTTTGCGGACTATTCCGCTGATGTCTCTAAGAAACTAAATGCATTTCATCAAGTATGTTCAGAGCTTTTCCAGCAACAAATTAAATGAACCCTTGCATTCTCTGCCATACTACTGCTTAAGTCACTGAATGGGGACCAACGCTCTATCCACAAGGCATTCCTCCACTCCCTAAACACAGAGGTTCAATCAAATCCAAACGCCAAGGCCCAACTCATCTCTCGCCCTCTGGACCAACAGAGCCCAAGGAAGGATCCCTTAAAACGTCTAAAATACTAAGGCCTCAACAATTACAGTGCCTTGAAAAAGTATCCATACCCCTTGAAATTGAGTCCATCTTTCTGCTGGTTCACCTAACTAGCCCTTAGTACTGTCCTCCCTTGTACAATCTGAGTGCTACTATATAGAGGATTACAATAGGCTAAAAGCAAGTCATATGCATGTGCTTAAAATAACTGCATTTAAAATAGATGTGATTTTTATTTATTTTTGATTAATGACTGCCATTATTAGTGTTTTTATTATATATGCCTGGAGTTCAAAGTTCGGCGGAATCCTAACTTGACACATTTTTGATCTCAATATATTGGATGCTGCAACAGTTGGTCTAACACAGAAGTTCGTCTTCCAGTGGAGAAAATTAGGTGTTCTACAGATCCAGTCCCTACTGTCCTTGGTGTGACTAAGCGCAAGTGGTCCACCGCTGTATGGTGAGTTGGGTCCACGTCGGAGGGTAAGAGTATTCATTTCTCCCCCTGCTCATTGGTGAAGGCACTCCTGGGTGACATTTTCTATAGCACACCAAGTGTATAGAGATCGTTTAGAAGTACAGTGTACAGTGTGGACAAGACCCCCTCCATTTGGATACCTATCTGAGGAACTGGTTTTAAAGCTTATAAGCGTTCCTATTTTTGATGATCTGTGTTTATGAGGACTGTTTGCTACACTTTTCACAGTTGTTTATGTCATTATTAATGGTTTATATGCACTAACTTTGCTGCTATCTGCTATTTCCTTTTTACTGACACATTGCATTGGTGTTGTATTCACCTTTTTTCACATATGTTATGATATATGTGGAGTTACACTTCAATATATCCCTTCTTTTTTGGGTTATACACATTTTCCATATATGTGAAGGGTTCATTAATGATTTCATGTGCACATCATTAGTATCACACTTTTATAGTTTTATTTGTGTCACCCTTTATTTGATGGTTGATTCCATTTTTTTTTTTCATATTTATAGCGCTACACTTTATGGGCCAGATTCAGAGAGAACTTACGCCGATGTATCTGTTGTTGGCGCGTAAGTTCTAAGATGCGCCGTCGTATCTGTGTTCTGTATTTAGAAAGCAAGATACGCTGAAATTTAGTTAAGATACGACCGACATAAGTCTCTTATGCCGTCGTATCTTAATTGCATATTTAGACTGGCCGCTAGGTGGCACTTCCGTAGATTTATGCGTCAAATATGCTAATGAGCTAGATACGCCGATTCACGAATGTACGTGCGCCCGGTGTATCGATATATGTCGTTTGCGTAAGGCATTCGACCGCCGTAAAGTTACCCCTGCTATATGAGGCGCAACCCATGTTAAGTATGGACGTCGGAACAGCGTCGTATTGTATGTCGTTTACGTCGTTTGCGTAAGTCGTTCGGGAATGGGGCTGGGTGTAAGTTACATTCACGTCGATATGAATGAGTACTTCCGATGTGATTTTGGAGCATGCACACTGGGATACGTCCACGGCCGGCGCATGCGTCGTTCGTTGCGTAATTTACATGGGGTCACGATTCATTAACATACAACACGCCCACTACCAGCCTACTTTGAATTACGCACGGTTACGCCGGCCCATTTACACTACGCCGCCGTAGCTTAGGGCCAAAGTTCTTTCTGAATACGGGACCTGCCGCTCTAAGTTACGGCGGCGTAGTGTAAATGAGATACGCTACGCCGCCGGAAAGATACAAAAATGTATCTGAATCTGGCCCTATATTTTTATTATACAAAATCAACCTTAGTGTACACATATCACATAGATAAGTATAAAACCATATATACTATAGTCTCCATAACACTCTGTCAATATTGCACAATTACTTTATATTATTATTATTCATTCCTATGTATTTAAAGTGGAAGCTCAAGGTAAATACATGTTGGCCATAAACATTCTAAAAGAGGCATATATAGAAAGTCCTATTGCTAAATCCTTATTGGGAACCAGAAGCAAACATTGCCCATCACACTCATAAACTTGAATCAGCAGAAAATAATTATATTTCTCCTAAAATAACATCATATGCAATACACACCATTTCCAACTCCAAAGGCAGCAAGGTATAATGGTTAAGCAGGTATAGCTGAGTGTAGAGTTCTGCTAAGAAACTGAAAGTAGCAGATTTTCTGAATAAAGTCCACTAGTGTCAGTCCTCTATACTCAGACGCTCACGAAGACCTGGCATTCCTGCCAGTATCTTATATGGCCAAATGAGTGCATGCTGGCGTGTACACAAGCGAGCTGGCGCACAGGTGAGCGCAATGGCACACAGGTACACGCACACATGCTTACTAACACATGGCCAGCCAGAACTGCCAGCCTATTGATCTGACCCTGGCTTGTTAAATGGACTGTCTTATCCTGCTCTTCTGTGTATGACCTTGGATACCCTCCTGACCAAGTTTGCTCTTGTCCACACCCAGTTCCAGACCCTGGCTTTGAACTGGCTTCTCTCCTGACTCCTGTTCTGTTTAAATCCTGCTACTTCCCATGGGTGCCACCTGTCTGCAGATACTATCCTGGTGTCTCATCTGAGTACAGCCATATGGTATGACCAAATTCCCCTATTTTTTTTAATATGGTCAGGTGTTTTAAACAGCCTTGCAGGATTTAATGTCATTTTTGTTTTTGTGCGCTGTAATCTATTTTTGTAATTCTATTCTGACACTACAGTCAGATCATTTCTGCAAGCAACTACAGCAGATCACCTGTGTTTCTTTGAGCCTGAGCCCTCCCGTTCCACTTTCAGGGGAGTTTGGAGCTTACCTGTAATGGTAAGCCTTCTCTCCATTGACCTCCAGCACTAGATATTTGATAACTAGTCTGTTTCTCATACATATTATGATACACATGAGAGCCCATTTTTGATGGAGCCAAGTGATTTTGAGGACCTGGAGGAAATTTTATGGGTTTACATTTTTTATAGTGCTAACTTTACTGTTTATTGTACCCTTTGTTATATTTTTTCATCAAAGACTTATTGATAAAACAGTTAAAACATCTCTTAACGTTACCCTATCCAACCTAGAACTGATAAGAATTGTTTTTATAAAAAAAAAAAAAACATTGCCACAAATCCAATGTACTCTAGAGGAAAGTAATAAAAAGACAAACATGAATATTCATATTCAGACCATAGTTATGTATTCTTCCACCCTCAAAAATGAATTAATTGCTAGTTACAACTAGGGATGAGCTTCGAGTTCGAGTAGAACTCGTGTTCGACTCGAACATTGCCTATTCGCCGAACAGCGAACTATTTGGGGTGTTCGCGGCAAGTTCGTGTGAACTTTAGAACCCTGTTATGGGACTCGAACGTTCGAAATCTAAAGCTAATTTTAAAGGCTAATATGCAAGTGATTGTAATAAAAAGTGTTTGGGGACCCGGATCCTGCCCCAGGGGACATGTATCAATGCAAAAAAAAGTTTTAAAAACTGCAGTTTTTTGGCAGCAGTGATTTTAATAATTCCTTTAAGTGAAACAATAAAAGTGAAATATTCCTTTAAGTTTCGTACCTAGGGGGGTGTATAGTATGCATGTAAAGTAGCGCTTGTTTCCCATGCTTAGAACTGTCCCTGCACCAAGTGTCATTTCTGAAGGAAAAAAAGTAATTTCAAATCACTCGGCTCCCAGCAATACAGAGAAAGGTCATTCATAAAAAAAAAAAAAAAATGTGTGGGGGTCCACGGCATTTAAAAAAAAAATTGGGGTGGAGTTCCCCTTAAAATCCATACCAGACCTGAAGGGTCTGGAATGGATATTTGGGGGGAACCCCACATCATTTTTTTTAATTTGACGCAGGGTTCCCTTTAATATCAATCCATACCAAACCCTAAGATGAGTAATTTTAAATGACTTTTTTCCTTCAGAAATTACATTTTGTGCAGGGACAGTTCTAAGCACAGGAAACAAGCGCTACTACTACAGGCATACTATACACCGCCCTAGGTACAAAATTTAAAGGAATATTTCAATTTTATTGTTTCACTTTAAGCATTATTAAAATCACTGCTCCTGAAAAAAATGCAGTTTTTAAAACTTTTTTTGCATTGATACATGTCCCCTGGGGCAGGACCCGGGTCCCCAAACACTTTTTAGGGCAATAACTTGCATATTAGCCTTTAAAATTAGTACTTTAGATTTCAAATGTTCGAGTCCCACAGACTTTAACAGGGTTCTAAAGTTCAAACAAACTTTTGGTCTGTTCGCAGGTTCTGGTGCGAACCGAACCCAGTGGTGTTCGGCTCATCCCTAGTTACAACAGTGAGAACATTACACTTTTAAAGCTTTAATCCAGATTATTTTACATTATCAGAATAATGTCGTTAATTTCAATGACCAATACCTTCCATACATGGGAAAAAAAGCCCCTTTTATATAAACTTTATTTCTACGTTGACTAGGAGACTTTTCAATTGTAATACATAATCCATTTTTTACATGCACGCAGTGAAGGGAAAATGTGAGGGAAGCCAGATTATTAAGATAATTCAGTGAACTGCAATGCATACAGAAGTGGAACTTTATATAAACTCTAATTTGTAATTCTGAAGGCTGTTTCAGTGATTACAAATGATTTTCAGAAAAGTGTAATTAATTATATCTACACACTTTAACATTTTACAAGGATAAAAAAAAAAATACTATATAACTCTGTACTACTTTCATATCAATAGAACATACCCTTTTTTTTTCTTGTAAAAAAGTATTCGCCTTCCTGCTAAATGAGATACACCAAGAATAGGAATGAGGTTTGGATCTGCCACATGGTGGGTTTGCGGTGCCTTCAGGGGGTTCAAGGTTTGGGGGTCTGGCATATGGTGAAGTTTTGTTAAAGAAAAAAACTGCGCTATTTTACCCAAATAAAGTAAGCTGCAACTCAAAAGTGATATACACACCGACAGAATTAGTAACAAAGAAAGCTGCGCTAATGATGAATCAAATGTGTTTACTAATGAGGTAAACGACTGAATAATAATGTAAATAATAAATGTAATGTGATAAATACAACAAGTAAAAAATAGTGAAATAAACCTCTTTCATATATTCAAAGAGGGTAAATGATTAAACACCCTGTGACAGGTCTTCCATAAACCATCAAATGTGTTTACAAGTGAAATAGACCAAATAAATAATATATTGGTGTAATAAACAAATAGCAAATAACTGAAAAGTCTCTTTCATAGGTATTCAAGAAGAGTAAACGCTGCAACACCCTGTGGCAAGTCTTCAATAGACACGGGACACTGTGAATCAGAAACCACAAAAAAATAAGGCTTACCAGCTACTCAAGCTATAATGGCTTGTCACCGAGCCTGGGTTATTACTATCCTCCACCGCAGTCTGCAGCAAATGGCTCACAAGCCTAGCGTCCCTGGAGCTCCAGCCTGGATCCTCTGGTAGTCCCAATGTGTCAGAACCAGTTAACATGCTAGATGTTGGAGACTACTGCAACTATGCTCCTCTCCAGATCCCCAGACATTTTCTGGCAGAATCTCTTCTCCACCTCTCAGTTGTACGTTCTCTGGTATTCATAAGATACTGAAGCCCCTCTCAATCCAGCGATGTGCATGAAAGCCTTTGATATGGTGAAATTTGACAGATCAAATCTTAATATCTAAAGGAAAAACTTTTTCTTAGTTTTGGACAGAGTGGAGTTGGATTAAAACACCTCTCAGTTTTTTTTAGTGCTACTACTGCCCCTTAGAGAGATTCATCCGCTCTATTTGTCCTGTTTATCATTATCATCAAAAGTGAAAGTAGAAGAAAAGCCCAAATTTTGGATTGTCCCCAGAACAGTAGTAGAGGGGAAATTTTTAGTACTGGTGACCTGGGGGGGGATTCCCTTAATTTTCAGGGAATTCTTCTCACTTCCTGTTTTGGGATAGGAAGTGAAGGTAAATCTCCTTAATGAGACACATATGGCAAAAACAACAGGAGTTACCCTGGACCATAACCCGGTTCAGCTTCTCAATGAGAGCCAGATGCTCCTGCCCCCTCCACAGCCCAGCTCTCCAGTGACAAAGCATCAGCTCTCTGCTCACAGGGCACTGAGAACTGAGTGATCAGAGGTCTTTAATCGCCCAGTTCTCAGTATAAGGCCGCGTACACATGATCGAATATATCTGCTGAAACTGGTCTGACGGACCATTTCAGCGGACATATCCGATCGTGTGTACGGGCATGCTTTGAATTTTGTCCGCCGGAGACATGTCCGTCTAACCAGCGGACAGAAATCTCTGCGCATGCGTCGAATGTATTCGACGCATGCGTGAAAGTATTTTACTTCCTGGAGTGGTGACGTGGCGGCGTCAACGTCACCGCCACGTCACCGCGTCCTCAGCCCGAGGGGATTTTTGTCCGATGGTGTGTACACGCCATCGGACCAAAATCCGATGAGACATGTCCGCTGGAAAATGGACCGTCGGACATGTTTGAGCGGACATGTCTCATCGTGTGTACGCGGCCTTAGAGATGGCAAGGAACATATGCTGCATCCACCTAGGCAAGTATAATGTCCAAAAACAAAAACAAAAAACTCAATGTGCAGGACTGGAAATGTTTAAATGCAATTATTGCTGTCCACCAACTACTAAGGCCGCGTACACACGAGGGGATATGTCCGCTGAAAACGGTCCAATGGACCGTTTCAGCAGACATCTCCGCTCGTGTGTATTGGCTAGCGGACAGATTTCTCCACCCGACAGATTTCAAAGCATGCTTTGAAATCCATCCGGTGGGAATCTGTCCGCCCGACATGTCTGCTGGTTAGTACACTTACCAGCAGACATGTCGTCCCCCACCGCCGCCTCGCCGCCGCCGAATGGATTCGGCGCATGCGCGGAAGTGTTTTACTTCCTGGTGCGGTGACGTGGCGATGACGCGGCGGCGTCAACATCACCGCCGCGTCACCGCGCCGTCCGGCGGCGGGGAATTTGATCCGATGGTGTGTACACGCCATCGGATCAAACTCCCGATCGGACATATCCGATGGAAATGGTCCGCGGACCGTTTTCATCAGATATGTCCGATCGTGTGTACGAGGCCTAAGAGCAAAGGTTTAGATCCTTTTGCACAAATGTGTGCAGTAACGTTAGATAATTTTCATTAGAGACATTTGTTTACTTGGATTCTCATTATCTAGTTTTGTTTAAAAAACAGATCACAAGTTAAAAATATTCACATAAAAATATTCAATATTCAAAAAGGTTTGTAAACTTTAAAGCAGCACTGTAATTTATTCCTGCACTGATTATTTCATTTACGTGCACTAAATATCTTCTTTGTCTGTATTTCTCGGTGCGTTTACAATTCCGGTTACTACCTTTACATTATCATACCCTGGGATAATAATGTGAAACAGAGTCTTGTTTCTGCACCCAACTTCTTTCTTATGCAGATTCTGTGTGGTGGAGTGCACTCCTGCTCACCTGCCCAACAAAGTGAAGAAGGATGAAGTAGCAGCATGGGAAGTAGACTGAAGTGCAAAGCAAGTTTTTTCTTATATTGCAGGGACATTTTTTGTTTTTTATGTGACTAGCAGAGTCACTTTGAAGACAATTGTCCTATGTCGGCGTCAGTCCCATGGTTAATAGATATGGTGTAGAAAAGGAGTTGTAGCACAAAAGGTTATTTTTTTTAATTTGGTATTATGACAGTTGGAGGCAAGAGAACTTCTTACACAGTAACAGCAGAATTCAATTACATTTTACAAACTGGAGTCAGGGGACTCTGCCCTGTGAGCAATGGGATTTAGTAATGACTGAAACAGTTATTAAATTCGGATTTCTGTTAAAGCATTGCTAAATGCTTATAGCTTAAACTGTCATTAGTAGAGGAGCAATGATTAGCACGCCCCATGGTGAGACTCCCTCGCTGCAATAGGTAACAATGGTTATCCCCTATAAGGACCACTGGGCACTATGGTTCTACCCACCCCCAGCTGAGAACTATAATTTCTTCCACCCCGTGCTGGGCACTATTGTTCTCTCACCCCCTACTGGACAATTTTGCCATCCCCACCCCCTATTGGCTTAGCATAGTTCTTTCCATCCCTCTCTAGGCAAATTTTTCCTCCAGTTTTTCCTTATTAAAAATACTTGCAAAAAAAAAATACATAAGAATATACATAAATACAAATTTTAAATATTTAATAATGTATACAGGCAGTCCCCAGGTTACAAACAAGATGGGGTCTGTAGGTGTGTTCTTAAGTTGAATCTGTTTGTAAGTCAGAACAGGTACATTTTTTAAGTGTAGCTCCAGCCAAAAAAACTATTTTTAAGCTTTTTGGATAGCATAGGGAAGGGTTAACACCCCTGTAAAGTTTGTTTTGCTGTCTGTGCCCCTGTTCAATAGATTTCACCTCACTTACTATCCCAATGACAATTGTATTTAGAACATTTTGGGTTGTTGTGGAAACAAGCCTTGGCGATAAATCATCAGTGGAGGTACCTTTTTCCCATAATAACTCTTAGGCCCCGTACACACGTACGAGAACCTCGTCAGGCTAAACTCTGTTCTAATGTCTGGTTTGTCCTCTCTGTTTGCCCATTAGTCTGAGGGTGATAGGCAGATGACAAACAGTGTTTAATGCCCAGAGCTTCACATAGGGATTTCCAAAATCGGGACGTAAATTGCACCCCACGGTCAGAGGTGATGTTAGCGGGAATACCGTGTAGGCGTACAACTTCTTTGATAAAGGAAGAGGCAGTTTCCACTGCAGAAGGGGTACCTTTTAGGGGCACAAAGTGGGCCATCTTAGACAGCCGATCCACAATTACAAAAATGTTAGTAAACCCTTCGGAAGGGGGTAACTCGACAATGAAGTCCATAGAGATCATAGACCACAATTTGTCAGGGACAGGAAGGGGTTCCAATAGGCCCCAATTCTTAGCCCTATCAGATTTATTCCGAAGGCACGTTGTGCAAGATTTAACATAGTCCCTGCAGTTTTGCAACAAGTGGGGCCACCAGGAGCGAAGGACCAGATTTGAGGTCTTATAGGCCCCAAAATGCCCTGCCAAAGGATGGTCATAGCATATGTAAAGAACTGTAGTTCGTAGATGCTCAGGAACAAAAATTTGCTCACCGTGGTAGTAGAGTCCTTCCTTAGATTGGAGGTGGAGTTCCAGAGGAGGAGGATGGTTTTGGACTGCTGACTTAATTTGCGAGATGAGATCACTCTGTAACAAAAGAACATTTTTAGCAGGTAAAATGGTATCAGGTTCAGGAGGAGTCTCAGTGTCTTGGAACATACGGGAAAGAGCACCTGGCTTCCCGTTCTTAGACCCTGGCCAGTATGTAATATGGAAGCAAAATCTTGCAAAAAAGAGGGCCCATCTAGCCTGGCGGGGTCTTAGTCTCTTGGCTGTTCTTAAATATTCAAGATTCTTGTGATCGGTGAACACAAGAATAGGATGGGCCGCTCCTTCGAGAAGATAGCGCCATTCTTCCAGGGCCGACTTAATAGCGAGTAATTCCCGATCACCAACGTTGTAGTTCCTTTCTGTGGTACTTAATTTCCTGGAGAAAAAGGCAACAGGGTGAAGTAGGGACTTTGTCCCCTGTCGCTGCGACAAAATGGCTCCCACAGCAATTTCGGAGGCATCAACCTCAAGAACATAGGGCAAAGCAGGATCAGGGTGTTTTTAGGACGGGAGCTGAAGTAAAAAGACCCTTTAACTTTTCAAAGGCAGCTTGAGCTTCTAAAGTCCATGTAAAGGTTGTACGTCATCTGGTTAATTGCGTAATAGGAGATATAATACCAGAAAAGTTCTTGATAAATTTCCTGTAAAAGTTAGAGAATCCCACAAACCGCTGTACAGACTTTTTATCGGTTGGGGCTGGCCATTCAAGTACTGCAGAAACCTTTTGTGGGTCCATAGCAATCCCATCTGTGGAGATAACAAGACCCAGGAACTGGATGATGGACTTCTCGAACTCACATTGGTGCGCCTAGGACAGAAGGTTACAGTTCTCTTACAGGCGGGGGCGGAGTGTAGACCAAACAGCATTCTCTTTTACTGGAAGTGGCCTTCCGGGGCAGAGAACGCTGTTTTCTCCTGGCATCCCTGGTCAGGGAAATCTGCCAGTACCCTTTTGTGAGGTTCAGCGTGTTGATTTACCTGTACCCAAACTCTCAATCAGCTCATCTACCCATGGCATGGGGTATGCATCGAACTTGGAGACTTTGTTAAGATTTTTTTAAAGTCGTTGCAGAAGCGGATAGTACCATTGGGTTTGGGCACCAATACGATCGGACTGGACCACTCGCTCTGTGACTCTTCGATGACCCCAAGCTTGAGAATCCTTTTAACCTCTCCAGACACTGGCACTCTATGAGCTTCTGGGATACGGTAGGGTTTAAGCCAGATTTTTACCTTGGGTTCGGTCACAATGTCATGCTCGATGATTTTGGTGAGCCCAAGCAACCCTGAAAACATGTCCTTATTTCTTTGCAGAAACTCTTTTACTTGCTGGGTTTGGGGCCTAGTTGGGGTAGACGTAACCTGCACTAGGTCGATCCCTACATGGTCCCCTGACTGTACCGCCACCACCACGGACACCGGTTCTCTGTCTCTCCAGAGCTTCAACAAATTTATGTGATAAATTTGGTAGGGTTTTACTTTTCCTGGCTGGTGTACCTTGTAGTTTACCTTATCCACTTTCTCCACTACCTTAACTATCATATTGCTGTCCAATGACCAGAGCACTTTTTGTGATTCGGCACTGCGTCGCTTTAACTGACAATTGCGCGGTCGTGCGACGTGGCTCCCAAACAAAATTGGCGTCCTTTTTTTCCCAGAAATAGAGCTTTCTTTTGGTAGTATTTGATCATCTCTGCGGTTTTTATTTTTTGCACTATAAACAAAAATAGAGCACCAATTTAGAAAAAAATGCAATATTTTTTACTTTTTGCTATAATAAATATCCCCCAAAAATATATAAAAAAACATTTTTTTTTCTCAGTTTAGGCCGATACGTATTCTTCTACATATTTTTTGTTAAAAAAAAATCGCAATAAGCGTTTATTGATTGGTTTGCGCAAAAGTTATAGCGTTTACAAAATAGGGGGTCATTTTATGGCATTTTTATTATTTTTTTTTTACTAGTAATGGCGGCGATCAGCATTTTTTTTCAGTGCTGCGACATCATGGTGGGCACTTCGGACACTTTTGACACATTTTTGGGACCATTGGCATATTTATAGCGATGAATGCTATAAAAATGCATTGTATTACTATAAAAATGCCATTGGCAGTGAAGGGGTTAACAGTAGGGGGCGGGGAAGGGGTCCACTCTTTTTAACATGGACTTTAGAGTTTTATTAAACCTCTCAACTAGGCCATCGGTCTGTGGGTGATAGACAGACGTCCGCAACTGCTTAATCTGAAACAGCTTTCACAAGTCCGCCACCACCTTTGACATAAAAGTAGTGCCCTGGTCCGTTAGTATTTGTTTGGGGAACCCAGTTCATGAGAACATTTGAAATAACTCCCGGGCAATGGCCTTAGAGGAAGTTTTTCTCAACGGGACTGCTTCTGGATATCTAGTTACGTAGTCTAGGATGACTAATATGTATTGGTGCCACCTTGCTGACTTAACCACGGGTCCCACAAGATCCATAGCGATCCACTCAAAGAGGATCTCAATAATGGGCAAGGGTACTATTTTTTTTATAGTGGGGCACTGGGGCAGTTAACTGGCAAATGGGACCTTGCACAATATTTTTTAACTTCGGCCTTCACGCCTGCCCAGTAAAACCAGTTGGTTATCCTGGCCTCTGTTTTCTCCGCCCCCAGGTGTCCTCCCAGTGCATCATTGTGGGCTAGATTAAGTAGCATCCACCTATACGGATGGGGAACCAGCAACTGCTCTATGGTTTCCCCTCGGCTTTCAGACACTCGATAGACTAGGTCCGCCTTAAACGCAAAATGAGGAAACCCCCGATCTGCACCTGGTATTTGTGAAACTCCATTAATAACAGAAACCTGCTCTCGAGCGTTGACCAAGGTAGGATCCTGTAATTGGGTGGTGCCAAATGCACCCCTGGATACATCCAGGTCTGGATGCACTGGTCTTGAGGATGTTTCCCCTTCACTCTCCTCAACCTGGGAGAGCTCCTTGTCATCCTCCCCCAGCATGACTTGTAACGGGGAGACTAACCCCCCCTCAGAGGTCAACTCGGTTTTGAGATCTGAAACAGGACCATTATTATCCAAACTAACATCCTCTGCAATGTCATTATCAACAACAGGTATCTCCACATAAGGGGGGTGTGTTGTGGAAGTTTCACACCCCAGACTCTATCCCTTCCAAGCCCAGTGTCCCCAGTTCTCCTGGCAGCCCTGTCTGTACCTGGTTCCATAATTCAAGAAATAGGGGACAGTACCGTCCCACTATGATGTCATGTATTACATTTCTTACCAACCCAACCACTTGTGTAACTGAGCTATGGCCATAGTAAACAGTCACCGAAACCAGGGGGTACTCCGTGGTGTCCCCATGGATACATACTACCCATAGAGTCTTAGTCACTGGAAGCCTCCCAAGTACCCTGGCATGTACCAGTGTTACCATGCTACCGGAGTCCAGTAGAGCCCAGCCAGGAAGGTGGTTCACCCACACTTCACACTCAAACCGTCCGGAAGCTAGATCAAGATACGTGGCACACGCTCTTTGCACATAAAAAAAGCTTCTTCGGGCAGTCCTGCAATCCATAGGCTCCTCCTTCCTCCTTAAGTGGGCACTGTGCCCGGGTATGCCCCCAGGACCGACATCGCCAACACTGTATGTCCCCCATATTTGGCACAGGAACCGACCTCCATGGTTCTATGGCAGATGGTGTAGACCTGCATATTCCAACATCCGGCAAGGCTTCTCTCCTCAGGGCGGTGGCTGGTCTGGGTGTCCTTGGTGTGGGTTCCCGACGCTTGGCAGGCCCAAGCAGGTCCTCCACCATGGTGTACCTTTCGACCAGCTCAACCAGCTGGTCAGCGTTTGTAGGTTTTACATGGCTTACCCAGCACTGTAGGTCATCTGGCATGGACCGTAGGTACCAGTACATCACCACTCGTTCCACAATTTGTGGACCTGACTGCAGCCATTTTTTAACTGTATTAGTTCATGCATTAGGGGGATTCATAGTTTACAAAAGGTAGATACAATTTGTGTGCTTTCAGTTCAGCTCGTGTGAAGTGAAAGCAGAACTGCATCTCTGTCAAAATCAATAGGCATTTTCTGTACTAAAATGCTTTTAGCCTCAAAAATGAAAATGAACACAGCTGCTACATCAACGAAAAGGGTAAACTACAATATGTTGATTTGTGTTCATATCTTAAAGTCTTTGGCTCAACATAGGTTTTACAAAACACCAGACTCAAGGCCTACAAACCTTTCATCCCTCCAGAGACCACATACAAAAAAAAAAAATCTGTTATTAGCCATCGTGGGACCCCGCCCCTTAGTTATTTAAGAAATGTCAGACAGCGGACAGGCAGATGGAAGGAGCTTTCAACAAGGCCTGGAGGTTTTTCTTTTTTTTTTGGGGGGGGGGGAGGGGGGGTCCAGCGGTGCAGCGGGCATTGTGATTGACAATGGATCTACACTAGGGGACTTTTTTGATTTTAGATTTTTTTATAAAGGAATTGTCAAATGATTTACTCACTTTTTACGTGAATGGGTAGGGGTACTATGTTCCCATACTCATTCACATGTGGGGGGCTGTATCTGGTGGCCCCTTGTTAAAGGGGGCTTCCAGATTATAATAAGCCCCCACCCGTAGACCCCCACAAACACTATTCAGGGTTGTGGGGAAGAGGCACTTGTCTCCATCAACATGGGGACAAGGTGCTTTGGTGCAACAAAGCACCCCCCCATGTTAAGGGCATGTGGCCTGGTATGGTTCAGGAGGGAAGGGGTGCTTGCTCATCCCCCCTTTCATTGCCTGCTTAGCTGCATGCTAGGATAAGGGTCTAGGTATGGATTTGGGGGGGGGGGCACACCATTTAAAAAAAAAGTAAATTGCCGGCATTCTTTTGTTTACATTTCAGCTATTAGTGGGGAAGCCCACTGACAGCTGATAAGTCATCAAATTTTTAAGGACACAGCAACTGGCTTCCCGGCCCGCTCCTTAACAATCAGCTATTCTTCACACAGGGCCAGATTCAGGTAGATGGGAGCATCTTTGCTCCAGAGTAACGCTTCTCATTTACGTTACTCTGCCGAAATTTTAGCAGCAAGTGCTGTCATTCACGAAGCACTTGCTCCTAAAGTTGCGGCAGCGTAACGAAAATGAGCCGGCGGAATTCAAATTGGGCGGGTACGGGGCGTGTAGTATTTAAATTAAGCGCGATCCCGCCGCGAACGTATGTATAAGCTAAACAAAATTAAACAAAACAAAATGAAACTAAGCAAATTACAAAACGAAATTGGTAACATATCGAATATATCCAAAACTAAAACGAAACAATTTTTTTTTCCTTCTGCACATGTCTAGGTTTAATTGGTTTTTACATAATATTGTCCGAAAGGTCTGAAATAATGAGTCTAATTTCTAATCTTTGTTGTTGCACCACTCTACAAGATCATCAATACTCACAGTTCAGGGTTAATTTACCAAAGGCAAATAGACTGATCACTTTACAAGTGAAGTTGCAAGGTGATTGTCCCCAGAGTTTAGCGAATGAGGTTAAACTCTACTGACTTCCATCATTCAATCATGTGCACCTAAAAATTGTAATTTCTTATTTTTCTTACATAGTTAGTCAGGTTGAAAAAAGACACAACTCCATCTCGTTCAACCAATGCTTGCATGTGAGTTGGTGTGCTTTGCAATGTTACATTTCACTGCATCCATTACGTTTTGGAGATAATTCTCTTGCCGAGTGAACGACCAAATATTGCATTGCCCTATAAGGATATTTTCATTTACACATTTTTTGTGAAATTTCAGTCCAGGATAGGCTTTCTCTAAGCTATTATTATTATTATTATTATTATTATTATTAGTATTATTATTATTGTACAGGATTTTTATAGCGCCAACAGTTTGCGCAGCACTTTACATCAGGGACTAGTATGAAGTGGAATACAATGTACATCCATCTTCACAAGTAACATAAATAAACTATTTAATAAAAAGCTGAACCTATTTGAATCTATTTAAAAGGAAAAATGCATTTACTTTTTTGAATATACTGGCTGTATGTGATTTATTTTTTTATATATTGTGCAGACGTCCCCACAGATGGACAGAAGAACTATCAGCCTCAAGTGGACCTATTGACAGTAGTTTCTACATAGAGCTCTCATTGTAATTGGAAGGTATTTTGGGTGGGATTTTAATATGGATAGGTAGATAGGTATATCTTGGTGATTTTATACTTTGTACAATTTAAGTGGACATGGCTGATGCTTTGTTTTTTTTTTCTTTGCCTGTATTTAATTATATAGAACACTAATATACAGTATTGTATAGAAACTGTTCATTAAATTCTAATAGTAGTCAACACAAGTGGAAGCTTAAGCAGTTGATGGTGCTGGCTTACATGTGATTTTCTAAACAGAAGTGTGATTTTTAAACACAAGTGGGAAGAGTTAAGACAGGAGTCTTCTAAACTGTAAGTAACATCTTAAACTTCATACAAGTAATTATATTGTAACTGGGAAATGTGTGCTAGCAGGGTTGAAGGTTTTGCTCAGTGCACATTGTGTCACATGTATGCAAAACTGGTGCAACAGCTCCAGGATGGATACCGCTGTGACAGATGTGAGCAGGTTGCCCTTCTGGAAGCTCGCATTAGAGATCTGGAGAAGCAAGTTGCAACACTGGGCAGAAAGGACAACCTTGAAAGGGGTCCTCTGCTTGCTGAGCAGGTGGTCAATAGGGTTAATGTCGTGGGTGGAGGGGCAAGTCAGAATTATCAGATAGGAAGATGGGTTAATGTAGTTAGAGGGAGTGGAAGGGGCTTGCAGACAAGGAAGGCCAATCCTGTATTTGTGCATCAAAACACATTTTCCAAGTTGGGTGACGATGTGGAGGTGGCTAACACAGAGGTGGCAGCACTAAATGTTACTGCTACCCCTAAGGCCTCGTACACACGATGAGATATGTCCGCTCAAACTTGTCCGACGGACAGTTTAGAGCGGACATGCCTCATCGGATTTCGGTCCGATGGCGTGTACACACCATCGGATCAAAATCCCCTCCGGCAGACAGCGTGGTGACGCGGCAGTGACGTTGACGCCGCCACGTCACCGCTACGTCACCGCACCAGGAAGTAAACACTTCCGCGCGCATGCGTCGGATCCATTCACAGGATACGACGCATGTGCGGGAGGATATGTCCGCTGGTTTCCCGTACTAACCAGCGGACATATCCGACAGACAGGTTTGTAGCGGACAAATTTCAAAGCATGCTTTGAAATTTGTCCGATGGACAAATCTGTCCGCTAGCCCGTACACACGATCGGATTTGTCTGCTGAAACGGTCCATCGGACCGTTTTCAGTGGACAAATTTGATCGTGTGTATGCGGCCTAACAGCCGGGAGAGCAACCCATCTAGTAGAAGTGGTGAGGGGAGTGCAGGTAGGCCTAGACAGTTGGTGGTAATAGGGGATTCTATAATCAGAAGGACTGATAGAATAATTTGTCGCCAGGATCGCCTCAACCGAATGGTTTGCTGTCTCCCTAGTGCCAGGGTTCGGCATGTGGTGGACCGGGTGGATAAATTACTGGGAAGGGCTGGGCATGACCCAGCTGTCTTGGTCCATGTTGGAACCAATGACAGTATACATGGAAGGTGGAGGCTCCTTAAGAATCAATTTAAAGAACTAGGCTGCAAGATGAAGGGAAGGACCTCCAAGGTGTTATTCTCTGAAATATTGCCTGTGCCATGCGCAACACAGGAAAGGCAGGGGGAGATTAGAGAGCTGAATGCATGGCTAAAGACCTGGTGTAGGAAGGAGGGATTTGGGTTTCTAGAGCACTGGGATGACTTTTCATTGGGGTGCAACCTATATGCTAAAGATGGTTTGCACTTGAATGGAAGGGGGTCTGCTGTGCTGGGGGAGAGGTTTAGGGGAATGCTGGAGGAGTATTTAAACTAGACTTGAGGGGGAGGGTGAACTAGATTTACATCGGGCACACAGGTCAGTTAGGGGTCAGACATTAATGGAGAGTAGAATGGGGATAGATGGAGGTGGGGTTATGGCAGGTGACAAGAAAGTTCCCATGTTGCAAACAGCCATTGGAAATGATTGTGCCATTTGCACTACTAAAAATTATATGAAAAACACCAGCGAAAAATGTAACAATACATTTAAGTGTTTGTTCACCAATGCCAGAAGCCTTCCAAGCAAAACAGGTGAGTTGGAAGCTCTGATGCATGAGGAGAGCTATGATGTAATCGGTATTGCTGAAACTTGGCTTCAATCCTCACATGACTGGGCTATTAATATTCCTGGCTATGCTCTCTTTCGGAAAGACAGGGTAAAAAGGAAAGGTGGAGGCGTCTGTCTCTATGTGAGAAGTGACCTCAAAGCAAGCGTGAAAGAGGACCTGGTTGATGGAGAGTGTGATGAAGTTGAAGCATTATGGGTGGAACTGCATACAGATGTGCGTAGTTCAAAGTTAATCATTGGAGTTTGTTTTAGACCACCCAATGTTAATGAGGAGGTGGAGACTCGGCTCCTTGCACAGATGGAAAGGGCTGCAAGGGCTGGGACGGTGATAATAATGGGGGATTTTAACTACTCAGAAATTGACTGGAATAATGGAATTTCTGGGACAGTTAAAGGACAAAAATTTAAAAACCTATTGCAGGACAATTTTATGGTCCAGTTTATTGAGGCCCCAACTAGAAATGATGCTCTGTTGGACTTGGTAATCTCAAACAATGCAGAGCTTATTACTAATGTTCAGATAAAAGGAATTTTGTAACATCACAGGAGTGTGGGTTTGTAGAGTTTATTTATGTGGATCAGTCTTGATTTTTTGCAACTTTATAATTTGTCAAGTGTTATATTGTATGATTTTTTCTATACGATTAAATATTTATTATTATAAATATATATAACTCTTTTTTGCACTATTACATTTACGTTTACTACTGTTGCCTTAAAAGCCCCTCCTTTGGGGGATCCTTTCAATCTTCTAATCGATTTGGGGTGTCGGCAACACCCACACTCCTGTGATGTTACAAAATTCCTTTTATTGTATCCAAGGTAGCAAATACCTATGAAACTGTCTCACTCCCTTTTTCTTCCCCCTAGTAACATCCTTCAGTGACTGCTACATATCCCCCTGGTGTTGGGGATTCTTTGATCACTTTATTATTTAATTTTTGTTTTCATTATTACGTGCTTTTTTGCTTTTTTATTTTTGCTTTTCATTATTGTTGTTTTGTTTTTGCTGTCATCGGACGGCGATAGTGTAGTGTACTTGTGCAGATTTACATTCCTACCAGTCTATTATGTTTCAAGGCAAGGACTGGGACGATCTGATGCTCGGCCAGTCATCATAAATAGGAGGCCATAAACTCTGAGCTCGCCTCCCTGTGTAATCAACTTGGGAGACTTGTAGAAAAGAAGGCAGCCCTCTTTTGGCATGTCGAAAGTTTCGACAAATACCTTAAAGAAGACATTAATCCATATGGGCTCCGCATTCAGATCTTCCCTCTCCTAGATAACATAAACACTGACTTCCGCATAAAATGGGAGCAGAATTTGCAACAATGCTCGTCTAACATGATGAAGCTCCTTATTGAAGAATATAAAATTAGAACAAGCCAAGTTGAAAAAGAAATTGATGATATATATATCAAACTTTCACCCTTCTTGGCTCTTCCAGCCTTCAAGGATCATGAAACTAAAATAAAAGGACGACTGGATATAGTCATAGCAGAAACTCTACATAAGAAAGAGAATACATTTTGGAGAGATAAACGATCATTCCAGGAAGGGAAAGCCTATAAATGGCAATCGGCTTATTCCTCCCAAAAATACTCTGCTAAGGGCAATACTAATACAATTCCCAAAAAAGGCTATAAGACTTCTTCAACTGTTCCAAGCAACGCTCCCGTACAAAATTCTACCAGGAATAGGAATAACAAGCCAAAGCGACCCCTTTCGGGCGAGGACGACAACACTACCAAAAAACGTCTAGTACAACAATCAGGTTCCATCAATACACTGGGTGGTTCTGATAGATCTAAACAACAATCTACACAATCGACTAAATTATTTTCTGTCTTTTCCACCCCTCATTCACTCAATACACAAACTACTCATGAAGGGCTAAGACCCAACATTAAAGAAACCGTTGGTACTGGGTTTTTTCCCCAGGTCACTTTCATATCGACAGACCCATAAATGATGATAGTGTACCTGACGATCAATCAGGTACAACTCAGGGGCTTGACATCATAAATCTTTCTGATTATGTATTGTCATCAGACGAAAAGACCCTACTAGCCAAAGGTCTCACTTTTTGCCCCGAAGCTTATTTGGATACATTCGAATTGATCAAAGATATCAACTTATTTGCTAGGAAACTTTTACTAAAAAGTCTCTATTCTAAACCAAAGAATGACTCTACCTATAGGACTATTCAACAACATAAGGAAGATATGGATCTGCTTCTGTCACTTTGTGGCGAAGCAGACATTTCTGACCCTAATGTAATGCAGGATCTGGAAGAAATGTCATTTGAATTAGATGTTGTGGGCACCCCAGAAACATCGGTCAACACTTTAAAAAACAAATCGGATAAGTTTCCACCGTTACAAACCAACTCTAATCTGGCTGCGTTTGTAGCACTTACCACTGCTGAAATAAAAAAGCTACACCATTCGCGAAGTACCAGTCACTCTATCCGCCAGAAAAATAATGCTTTGGATAAATTGAAAGATTGTCACTCATTAACTATTAAGCCCTCTGACAAAGGAGGAAACATTGTTATCTTGACCAACCAACAATATAAATCCATGTGCCTGAAAATTCTTTCTAATAAAGACTGGTATTTACCCATTTCCAAAACCTCTGTCATTAAATTTGAAATTGAGTTCTACGCTTTAGTAGACGGGGCTTTTTCCCATGGTGTCATTAATCGTGATACTTGGGAATTCCTCCGTATCAAATACCCAAGAATTCCAACTTTTTACTGTCTTCCTAAAATTCATAAGCATATGACCGATCCACCAGGTCGACCAATTGTTTCGGGCAATGGTGCCATAACTGAGAATCTCAGCATATATGTTGACTCGTATTTGAAGCCCTTCGTGGAACGTCTTTCGTCTTTTATTAAAGACACTATCCATCTATTGCAAAAAGTTGAGCATCTTCATACATCTTCTAACACACTGCTAGTAGCTATTGATGTAGAGGCCCTCTATAGCTCCATCCCACACACCCTAGGCTTGGCGGCCATTCGTAACATCCTCCTTCCCATTTTCAAGGCTGATCCCAAACTTGGGGAATTCCTGATAATGGCCTTGGAATTTATACTCCATCATAGTGTATTTTCGTTTGATGGCTCCCATTTCCTCCAGGTGCAGGGGGTTGCGATGGGGACATCCTGTGTCCCATCGTATGCCAACCTGTACCTGGGGGAGTGGGAGAAGTCCTTCCAGTACAGCTATACAGCCGTTCACCCATCTAGTGTCGGCTTGGTTTAGATACATAGATGATGTCTTGGTGATATGGGAAGGGACAACTGACGAATTGAAAAGTTTCATGTCCATTATGAACAACAATGACTGAAACTTCATAGAAAACATACAGCCGGCAATACTATATTGCATGCTACCAGTGCCCACCCTATACCTCTAATAAGGTCTATACCATACAGCCAGTACTTACGCCTCAAGAGCAACTGCTCCAATCAAGAAGTATTCTTGCTGGAGGCCGCAGCACTAAGAGAAAGATTGCTTTTGAGAGGTTACTCTAAGGCCTCGCACACACGAGGGGATATGTCCGCTGAAAACGGTCCGATGGACCGTTTCAGAAGACATCTCCGATCGTGTGTATGGGCTAGTGGACAGATTTGTCCACCCGACAGATTTCAAAGCATGCTTTGAAATCTATCCGGTGGGAATCTGTCCGCCCGACATGTCTGCTGGTTAGTACACTTACCAGCAGACATGTCGTCCCGCACCGCCGCCGCGCCACCGCCGAATGGATTCGGCGCATGCGCGGAAGTGTTTTACTTCCTGGTGCGGTGACGTGGCGGTGACGTGGCGGCGTCAACGTCACCGCCGCGTCACCAACACGTCACCGCACCGTTCGCCGGCGGGGAATTTGATCCGATGGTGTGTACACGCCATCGGATCAAACTCCAGATCGGACATATCCGATGGAAATGGTCCGCGGACCGTTTTCATCGGATATGTCCGATCGTGTGTACGAGGCCTTAGAAGTGCCTCAAAAAATCTTTCCAACGTGCTAATGCACATGCCAGACAAGATCTACTCTCATAACCAAAGAAAAAGTCTACCAGAGATGGAGATACTCTACGACTAATTACTAAATATCACACGCAACACCAACAAACGAGAGGGATCCTTAAAAAATTCTGGCATCTACTCTCCTTTGATCCCAATTTGGGACCCTTTGTTACTAAAGAACCAGCCATTACGTACCGACGGGCTTCCTCCCTCAGGGACCAATTAGTGACGAGTGAATTTAAGGGAGACTTCAGGAAAGATCCCTGCAAAAGGAAGGGCACATACACATGTGGTGGTTGCTCGACTTGTCGGTATATTAACACTGACTCAGAGGCCCTGTTACCAAATGGGCGACCTTTTAGACCACGCCATTTTGCAAACTGCGAGACCCCTGTGGTAGTATATCTACTTACCTGCTCATGTAACAGGTTTTACGTGGGCAAGACTAAACTGCCCTTCTTTAAACGGGCTGCCTGACATATTAATAACATGCGTTCAGCAAATCCTGATATGCCCCTAGGGCGTCACATTTTGCTTCATCACAATGGACAATTCTCAGGGGTCAAATTCCTCATTCTAGATAGGATTCACCCCAATCCTAGAGGGGGTGATTGGAATAAAATCCTATTACAACGCGAAACCCGATGGATCATAGACCTAGAGGCAACTACTTTTCCTGGCCTAAACGAACAGATTAGCTTTAGGCCCTTTTTAGAGGGGTTCTCTTCGGGTGGTTGTGAAAAAGAGTAAACTCATATGGTTGTTGCAGCAAATTCTTTATATTTATTTTTTAACTTGCTTTCTAGACATTTTGGTTTTGTTTTCGTTTTTGTTTTCGTTTTTGTTTTCGTTTTTGTCTTTGTTTTGTCCTGTTTTGGTAGTTCTTTTGGATTTTTACATTTATTTTCCTGCCCCCTCGGATGAACATCATTCAGTTATTATGTTCCTCTATATGTGATGTCACCTCGTCATAACTACACAGTGGTTCTTTGCCCTGGTTTGATTTGGGGAACTAGGCGCCCCCATCCTCACGGTAAGCACGGCGCACCTAGGCCGCCACCCTTGAGATGACGGCCTCCCTTTGACCCAGTCATACGGCACACTGTGCCCTGTGATCATGGGTCAATTCTTGCGCCGCACAGTGATTCTGCCTGGACAGGGGACTCTGCTAGACTTTTTTCCCCTCTCCGGGCACTTTCTCTGTACCCCTGTACCGGCCACTGCCTCCATTCAAGCAATACCTATTTTTTTTCCCTTTTTTGTCAGTAAGGAAGTCTCAATCTAAGCACAGTTATTATTTGGCTTTGAACTTTTATACATGCTGTCCCATGTGATCATGCGGTTTTCATTTCACTAATAGCATAGTCCTATTGTGTGTTCTCTTTGCCGTTTGTTCGAGCGTCTTTTGCTGACAGTCGTTACACCCCCTTGAACGTTCTGCTTGTTTGTTTCGGGAGGACACTTCCACTCACATGACTACCAAGGGTCATGTGACATGTGACACTGTTTGTACTTTCCGGTTCACTCGCACCGCGCATTGACAATGTGATTGCGTGCGCATCCTTATGCGAATATGACCGAAACATCTAACCGTGCCCGCCCCTTCTAGGCCCCTCCCAAGGTAATACACCAGGGCTTAGGGGCGGTACGCGACGACTTAACAGTGACGCGATCGCGCTGTATGAGCGCCGTCTGCCGCACATACGTCTCTCTCTCGTGACCACACCCCCTCTTCCTATTTATACACAGCCGTCTCCCGGGAATGGTTGACCTGGTTGACGGCGACGGTACCAAGCAATACATTCATTGAAAGGTATACTGCTGGCTGATGCCTTGTACTGCCAGCCCCCCTTCCCTAAATACCTGGCTTTTTCTCTCCTTTTTTATACTAATCAAGCTGTATGCTATTTGCTGGATTTTTTTTCAGTTTTCCTGTGCTGTGCTCCATGCTGACCCCCTCTGGCTATTCCTAAGCATTACCTCCCTTGGATAGGTATATAATTTACTGTGCTGTGCTCCATGCTGACCCCCTCTGGCTATTCCTAAGCATTACCTCCCTTGGATAGGTATATAATTTACAATTTTCTTACTCTAATTAAAATTGATATATATATTTTTGTCTACCGTGCATATACATTTTTTGTGCAATCTGTCCTTTATTTTAGGGACTATATAACCTTTCTAAGTCCGGCAGTTTTGGCCTAGGGTTTGCTTCCTTTTGGATGTGTGGTGCCTGTCCCCCAACTCCTGCATACCACCTTTTCAGGAATACTTCTCACCATGGACTCTTTGCCCTGTGTTTTTACTGAGTTGCCATCTCTTGACTGGTATGTTCTTTGTTTTTCTTGCACTTCCTATGCTCGCTGTTTTAAAATTTGATGTAATTGTAAAAGCTATTTTGATGATACGGTTATGTAAACCTGATGTAATATAATTTGTTTCCACACAGACTCCGGCCCCCGAAGAAGGGAAACCCCCGAAACGCAAGGGCCTTGTAGAGTTTATTTATGTGGATCAGTCTCGATTTTTTGCAACTTTATAATTTGTCAAGTGTTATATTGTATGATTTTTTCTATACGATTAAATATTTATTATTATAAATATATATAACTCTTTTTTGCATTATTACATTTACGTTTACTACTGTTGCCTTAAAAGCCCCTCCTTTGGGGGAACCTTTCAATCTTCTAATGTTCAGATAAAGGAACACCTGGGTAGCAGTGATCATAACATGATTTCATTTAATATTAACTATAAGCAAGAAATACGGAGGGAGAAGTCTAAGATGGCGCAGTCCTCGAGGCGGGGTGGTTAGAGAGTGCTCCAGCGGTTCCGGCCGGTCCCTCAGTGCTACAATGGCCGAATATGGCACTCGGTTTGGCCCAGCTTACCCCCTCCCCATCTGAGCGGAGATCCCCCTTACCCTCGCGCACACCTTCCCCGCAGCCGTTAGACGGGAGACGAGCCAGCGAGGCGGCGGTCCGCATCGAGGTGAAGCGTGCCGCTGCCGAGATGTCCTCCGTGACGGTCAGGTCAGCTGGTTGTAGGGAGAGTGGTGTGCTGTCTTGAACCTGCCTGGAGAGGGTTACAGAGGGATTGGCGGCGGAGACAGTGGGGGGGTGCTCCGGGAGAGGCTCCCCCCGAAATAGGAGGGGTGCGGAGGGTGCGGAGGTCCTCCTGTTTGAAGCTACAAGGAGTGGAGGGAGACCCCCCCCCCCGAAGTACAGCAGCAGTGAGAAACGGGTCTCAACTACCTACAGGGCAACACAGCAATATCGCATCAGCAGCAGTAGCAGTTACTGTAAGTAGACACCGAAATAGGTCCTTCGATGTGGACCCGCTCAACTAATGAAGCGATATCGCTGACTGCAGCCACAACTGTAAGTAACCTCTAACCCTTTGTTAAATACAACGCTCCATGATACCCTACATGAAATGCTACGTGATATGCTATGAATGGTTAATAATTTGCTGGCACTACATTTGAAGTTGGAGTTGGATTTTTTATTTTCCTCTTGAAGACTCCGAAGGTAAACAGTAAAGGGGTAATAACAGCAAACCAGAAGAGAAATCTATACGCAGAAGAAAACAGAGGAAATATAGAGCAAAAAAACTGAACACGAGATTGCAGGTTCACTTAGAGTGTGTTTTTAACATATTGTGTGATTAAAACCACTGGAGGATACCAATCAATCTATGCTCGGGAGAGCTCTGAAGAGCAGTCTGGATCACTTTTCTTTTCTTTTTATTTTAATTTTTAATTTTTATTTTTTCATAGAAATTATGTTAAAACTCACTACTAGGAGGCTCTGGGATTAGTGCCGTAAAATAGAAAAGAAGTTTATGAAGGGGTCAGATCTTGTGTAGAAAGAATCTGTTGTCTTCTTTTTTCCCTTCTGGTATTTCCATCCAAATCTTGGCCCTATCCTCTTAGTTATATAGGGACCAACATCTATAAGGTCATTATTAGTAACAAGGGGAATTGAGGTGAGCCAAGGCGGACGGGAACATTAATTAATATCACCAACCCCAACACAACACACAACACAAAGACTAATAGACTAATAGACAGAGAAGAGGCTGGGGTTACTTGTGGGAATTCCCAGCCAAACTTAGTTGGCGGAAACTTTCTTCCACAAGAGAGAATAACATTGTTCCGGGATGAGTACCAGGGCAAGAGGGGCAAGGGGTGGTGCAGCCTCTGGTGCAGCCTCGGCTTCTCGGCTAAGGAGGGGAATGGGGGGGTTGTAGAAGGGGGGGAAGAAAGGGAGACACAGATATATAGGATCGGCCGAGTACCTGAAGACAGGGAGATGAGAGAACAAAGGAATGAGGAAAACAAAGAGAAAAAGGAAACAAAAAAAGGAGGGAAAAAAAACATATATATACATATGTCTAATGTAAATGTTATTACCTATAATGTGAGAGGACTTAGTTCCCCACAGAAAAGGCATATGATCCTAAAGGAGATCGAAAGACTTTCTCTAGATATAGTTTTCCTCCAGGAGACAGATATTACGCTTGACTCAAGAGTTAGGCTGTACTCTCGGGCAGTCCCAATTTGGTTCTATGGCGACTCCCCTCAGAAAGGATCTAGAGGGGTCGCCATTGGCATAGGGAAAAATGTAAGCTTTAAAGTAGAAGATAGGAAAGTGGACCCAGATGGCCGATACTTGTTCCTTAGAGGGACCTTACACGGTAAACGGTACACATTGGTTAACGTATACTGTCCTAATAAACATCCCCAGAGGTACTTAAAGAAGATTTTGAACATGTTAATGGATTTTAAACAGGGTAATTTAGTCTTAGCGGGGGATTTTAATTTCACCTTAGATCTACATCTAGATAGAGCTTCGACTGTAAGTGTGGGAAATAGTAAGCAACAACAAATAGTGAAAAAAAAACTGTATAAGAACCACTTAATTGATTCCTGGAGAGTTATGAACCCAAATAAAAGGGACTACACATTCTATTCTACAGTGCACAAAATGTACTCGAGATTAGATTATATAATGATGGATCAGGAAATTCTGGAGTATGTAAACGATGCCGCGATAGGGGTGATGTCAATATCAGACCACGCCCCTGTCTCGGTGAGAATGCAACTCCCAGATGTTGAAGAGAGGAGGGGGACTTGGAACCTAAACGAGGAATTAATAGACGATACAGAAGTCTGTGATTTAATAAGAACTGAAATAGAGGAATATTTTGCTGCAAATAATACACCGGATGTAAGTAAAGCCACCATATGGGAAGCCCACAAAGCTTGTATCCGAGGAAAATTAATTTCCCTCGGGGCAGGCAAAAAGAAGACAAGAGAAGCAAATAGAAATAGGATAATTGGAGAACTCCAAGATTTGGAAGTTAAACATAAAAACCAAAAAGACAATGAAGTTTATCAGGAAATTGTAATAAAGAGGACCCAACTAAGAGACCTAATGGAATGGGAAACTAGGATCATTTTTAAAAATGTCTCGAAAGAAAGGTACCTATGGGGTAATAAATCGGGGAAGTATTTGGCTAGGATTTCAAAAGAAAAAAGAAACATAAACTATGTAGAAAAAATAAAAGACCAGCAGGGACAGATGAGGTACAGGACGTCCGAGATCACTGAGTCCTTTCGGACGTTCTATTCCGCACTGTATACCATTAGAAAGGGGGAGACGCAAGAGGAGAAGGTTAACAGAGAAAAGAAAATTAGGGAGTACCTAATAGAAGCAAATATACCAAAACTGGTGCAAGAAACAGTAGAAATCCTCGAAGCCCCAATCACACAAGGGGAAATTAGCCAAGCGATTAGAGATACACCTGGTGGAAAAAGCCCAGGCCCGGACGGCTTGCCAATAAAATATTATAAAAAATTTAAAGAGTTCCTAATCCTAGAGATGTGCATTTATTTTAATAAACTCGGTGAGACAGAAGAAGTTAGGAAAGAATCACTGCTTGCCAATATCTCAATCATAGCTAAGACAGGAAAGGATAATACCCTTTGCTCCAATTATCGTCCAATCGCATTGTTAAATGCTGATCTAAAAATCTTCGCTAAGATATTGGCAACAAGGATAAAGCCGCACATGCCCGACCTAGTAAGTTCCAATCCGACGGGATTCGTACAAGGCAGGGAAGGGCGAGGCAATAGTTTAAGAACAATTTTATTATTACAAGATGATAAAAAGAAGAAACCCCCAGTCGTACTCATGTCATTAGATGCAGAAAAAGCATTTGACAGAGTCGACTGGGGGTTCATGATGGATACGTTGAGAAGTGTAGGGGTGGGCCCCAGATACATGAAATGGGTGGGAAACCTATATAAATCACCGACGGCAAGAGTAAAGGTTAATGGGAGCCTATCGTCGGTGATAGAAATGATGAATGGCACAAGACAGGGCTGCCCGCTCTCACCCCTCCTGTATGTAATAGCTCTGGAGCCATTGCTGTGCAAGATTAGAAACAATCCAGATATAGGGGGGGTGAGAGTAGGAGAGGAGGAACATAAGGTGGCAGCATACGCCGACGATGTACTCCTTTATGTGACCAAACCAAGAATATCTATACCCAACATATTAGAGGAAATAGGAAGATACGGGAAACTCTCTAATCTTAAAATAAACCCAGTAAAAAACGTAATCATGAAAATAGGAATAGAGATAAAGGAAGAGGAGGCTTTACAGAAAACATTTCCCTTTACGTGGGAACAAAAATCACTCACCTATCTAGGAATAAAAATAACTCCAAAAACAGATGGCCTCTATGAGGCGAATTATAATCCCCTACTTAATGAAATAAGACGAGACGTAAAAAATCTAAGTAAAAGACAGATCTCCTGGATGGGGAGGATTAATGTATTCAAAATGATGGTGTTACCAAAGATAATATACAAATTCCAAATGGTCCCAATTAATGTCCCACAAAGTTTTTTTAAGGTATTAAAAACTATAATTCTAAAATACATCTGGCAGGACAAAAAAGCAAGAATAAGCTACGCAATCCTTACTCGGGAAAAAAAAAAGGGGAGGACTTGCCCTTCCAGACATAAAAAGACACAATCAAGCCGTAATCCTAGCGAGACTAGTGGAATGGACCAATAAGAACACTTTTAAAAAATGGGCACAGATGGAAAGGAAAATAAGTAAGTCACAACTTAACACAAATATCTGGATTCCACCAAAATTTAGAATAATCAACACCGACACACATAGTATCACAAAGCAGGTGTTTAAGACATGGGATTTGTTATGTAAACATGAAAAATGGGAATATAATTCTCCATTAATCTTATTAGCAAACACAGAATTTTTTGCACCTAGAAATAGGACTAGAATGGGGAATAAATTAGGTAGTAAAAGGTTAGGGGATATAGTCACGCAAGGGAAAAAAAAAAAAGGGAGGACATACACATACCAGAAGGGGCCCAACAGATAACAGATTGGGAATACCTACAATTGAAGCACTTTGTTAATTCACTACCAGCACCGATAAGAGGACACAGCACAGAACCCAATAGAAAAACTCTGTTCCAATGGAAAACCATTACAGCATGGAATTGCGGTGATTTATAAGATACTGACAGAACTAGGGACAAAAGGAATAATACGAAGTGTAGAGGAATGGGGAAAAGAGATCGGGGAAAGGATCCAAGATACACATATGATTAAAGCTGCGTTTAACTATGCAAAAGACATTGTAACAGTTGAAGATAATTATAAATGTATGATGCGATGGTATTTGACCCCAGCGAAATTATACAAAATACACCCAACTAATTCACCCTTATGTTGGAGGAACTGTAACCAAGAGGGGACTGCATTTCACGTTTGGTGGGACTGTCCGAGAGTCCAGGAATATTGGAAAGAGGTTATAGACCTAATAGAAGAAATCACAAAAGAAAGGATCCCTTTAGATCCTTGGACCTGTTTGTTTCATAGACAAGGGTCAGTAATAGGGAAAAAAAATATGGTTCGACATTGGTCCCGGTGTTGTTAACGCAGCAAAGGGTTTAATCCCGAAATTTTGGCTACATCCTCAGAAGCCTCCTTTAAAAGAATTGATATATCGGGTCGACCATGTCGCGGAGATGGAGTATTTAAGAAGGGTCTAAAAAGGAAAAACAAAAGCGCTAGCCAACAGTGAATAGACCCAATATGAGAAATAATTAAACTAATTACATGCGGCTCAAATCTAATATGTGCTAACAACAAAGAATAGGATATAAAAGTGTAATGATGAGCGCAAACTTAAACTAAACTATATAAACAATCCAAACAACCAAGTGAGTATCACTAAAAATAGTGATTAAATAGATAATCCAAAATATGTAAAATACAGTGCAGCAGCAAATGTCCCAAATAAGTGATTAAATTAATAATCCAAATATGTGCAATACAGTGCAACAACGAGTGTCCCAACAAAAATGAAATCCAGTGGGGAAACTAACGTAAATCAATCAGTGACAAGGCTTCTATCCATGTAACAACGATACATCCAGATGAGACTTCACAGATGAACGTGCTCACAGAGCGCTTACCTTCCACAAGGAAGAAAGAGGCATCAAACACATGCAATGATGATCCTGTAGGCAGCCGTCTCCAATGCAATCCTTAAACCAGTCTCAGCCACATTCGACGTCCGGTCAAAAATGTAACGGATATTCCAAAGGAAAAATGAAGCTCACATAGTGAAGTACGTAAACTTAAAAATGGTTTAATAAAGTAAACACACTTACAGAAAGAAAATCGAATAAAAACACCAAAAACAATGGCACTTCCGGTCGGACGGTCAGGGTGACGTGACACCCTGACCGTCCGAAGAGAGGAACAATGAATCAGGAGACAGAGGGATGGAGAGGGGTAATGGGGACTTATTACCTTTCCTTCTTTTTTGTTCTCTAATTTCCGCGTCTAGTATGTTCACTCTATACTTTTCCAGTCGTATTCCTTTCCCTTGGTTAATATTAAGGAAAGGGAAGGGGAAAAAAAAAGATTGACACAACAAGGATAGGAAAAAAAATAAAGAAATGGAAAACAACATAAAATAAATAAATAAGAAAACCACAAGTGATGCAAAACCGGAGAGGAAATCTGAAGGGCGGAATAAAAATGAACTCTTCTCAAGTTATAACACCTTTTGGTTGGGTCTGATGTGGTAAAAAAAAAGCAAGAAATACATACAGGAAAGATAAAAACACTTAATTTCAAGAGAGCTAATTTTCAAAGCATGAGGACTGCTCTCCAGGACTAGGACTGGGAGGGAATATTGGCACAGATGAAAACAGAACAGAAATGGGAATTCTTCAAAAATACTCTTTGGAACCTCACTGCAAAGTATATTCCCATGGGCAATAAGTTTAAAAGGCTAAAGATAAAACCTATGTGGCTCACGGTCAAAGTTAAAAAAGCTATAAACAATAAGAAAATAGCTTTTAAAAAATATAAAAATGAAGGAACACTAGTGTCGTTTAAATGTTACAAAGAATATAATAGAATATGTAAAAAGGAAATCAAGGATGCAAAAATTCAAAATGAACGACAGATTGCAAAAGATAGTAGGACAAACCCCAAAAAATTATTTAAATATATTAATAGTAAAAAGGTCAAGTCTGAGCATGTAGGCCCTTTACAAAATAATCTAGGATGGGTGACTGAGGACATAGAGAAGGTAAATGTATTAAATGCTTTCTTCAGCTCTGTGTATACAATGGAGTATGGGGGAGCTCATGTCCATAATGGGGGTGGGAGTGACACAGCCCCAAATCCACATTGGCTCAAAAGTGATATGGTCCAGAAATATTTAGACAGAATAAAGGTGGATAAAGCACCTGGACCAGATGGCATCCACCCACGGATCCTAAAAAAATTGAGCTCTGAAATTTCAAAGCCACTGTATCTAATATTTAGGGACTCATTAATGACAGGAATAGTACCACTGGATTGGCGTAGAGCCAATATGGTGCCTATATTTAAAAAGGGAACAAAGTCTTTACCAAGTAACTATAGATCTGTTAGTTTAACTTCTATAGTTGGGAAGATGGAAACGTGGTAGTGTAGCGCTCAGAATAACAAAATATAACTGTAAGGCTATACATATACATAAAGTGTGAAACACAAAAAGTGATCTGTGCATGAACATGAGAATGATAACATGGCTAATAAAATTGAAATAAAGTTCATGAAATAAAGTTCATAAATTCCAGTGACACAAATGATGCTTGATGTATCAGAAGTGAAAAAGAAAAAATCCCACCACCGGTGAAGATGCAGGCTTACCAGATGAAAAGGACTCTGAGAAACTTATATTTCTAGAGTCGGTCAGGCTTGGTATATGCTCAGATCTTGATATAAGGTGTTCCTCAGGAAAGGGATCAGCAGATATCTGTGGTGTAGATTCCAATGGCCCCGAGACTTGATAGGAGGTCTCTCGTTAGCGGAAAAAAATAATGGTCATCCGTCTCAGAGAAGTGAGACGGATGACCATTATTTTTTTCCGCTAACGAGAGACCTCCTATCAAGTCTCGGGGCCATTGGAATCTACACCACAGATATCTGCTGATCCCTTTCCTGAGGAACACCTTATATCAAGATCTGAGCATATACCAAGCCTGACCGACTCTAGAAATATAAGTTTCTCAGAGTCCTTTTCATCTGGTAAGCCTGCATCTTCACCGGTGGTGGGATTTTTTCTTTTTCACTTCTGATACATCAAGCATCATTTGTGTCACTGGAATTTATGAACTTTATTTCATGAACTTTATTTCAATTTTATTAGCCATGTTATCATTCTCATGTTCATGCACAGATCACTTTTTGTGTTTCACACTTTATGTATATGTATAGCCTTACAGTTATATTTTGTTATTCTGAGCGCTACACTACCACGTTTCCATTTTGTTTTTTGCTTCTTGTTTTTCAGTAGCCGTGTTTAGCAGCCATATTTATTTATTTCTAGCAGCGCAGTTTTACATACCACCCCCATATAGTTGGGAAGATACTGGAACGTTTAATAAAAAAACACATGGATGAGTTCTTTCTGGAAACAAACTATTTAAGCAGCAGACAGCATGGATTCATGAAAGACAGAAGTTGTCGGGGGGCGTGGCCGGCAGCCGGAGCGGATGGCTGTGTGAGACAGGAGCTCCGAGGAAAGAACCGTCATCCAGCAACATCCAGCAACCAAACCAGCCCAGCTTTGCTCCTGAACCCTGAGAAGTGACTCCGGACGAGATGGGGAAGCGAAAGACAGACAAAAAACCCAAAAAACTGACTGACTTCTATCCCGCGACGAGTACGCCTGGGCCGCAAGATGGCGCCGGGGCCTCGGACTTGCAGCGTGGCTCGTCAGGCGGAAGGCTCCAGCATAGCCCGATTCAGCTACCAGGCGGCACAGCACCCCACCGGACTGGAGGGGACAGCAGGAGATCCACACCAGCCTCATCTCCCACGTGTAGCCCGCAGAAGTCAGCACAGCGGAGATCAGAGGAGCACATATATGCAGGTGAGCAGGAAGAGCCTTGTACAGAAACAGATCCACGAGTTCCCAACATCAGGGGTCCCACTTAGTGACACAGTAATGAGGGATATGCTGGTGACCCTCAGGGGGTCCTTACATAAGGACATGATGCAATGTGTATGACAATTGCAGCGCGAGGTGTCAGCTATTGGGGACAGGATCAGCCATGTGGAGGACAAAATGGGCGATGTTATTGAAGCGCATAATGACTTAGTTGATGCACACTGTGAGACTGAGGGGGACATCCAGGCAATGCGAGAAAAACTGGCGGACCTTGAGGACAGGTCCAGAAGGAACAATATTAAATTACATGGGGTGGAGGAGTCAGTGTTACCATCAGACCTGAGACATTATGTTCAGGACTTTATAGCGGCCATCTTGCCTGATGCCCCGGGCACTGAGATCATTGTAGACAGGGCACACCGCCTTCCTAAGCCTAAATTTCTCCCTGAAAAAGTCCCCAGAGATGTCATAGCACGTGTCCATTTTTTCCACATTAAGGACGATTTGATGCGCTTCTCAAGGAAAAACCATCGCTTACCTGCTCCGTACTCAGGCATATCAATTTACTCTGACTTGTCTCAGCACACCATGATGGCGCGCAAAAACCTAACATCTATCACTAAGTTGCTGCAAAATAACAAGATTACATACTCGTGGGGCTTCCCCACTAAGCTACTGATTAGTGATGAGCGGAATACGCCATATTCGATTTCGTGATATTTCGCGAATATTTCGAAGAATATTCGCGAATATTCGTTAATATTGAATATTCGTGATATTTTATTAAAAAAAATAGGGAAATTTCGCATATGCGAAAATGATTGCGAAATTTCGCTATTTTTTTTTTGGATAAAATATCACGAATATTCGATATTTATTGCAAAATTTATTGCAAAATTTATTGTGAAATTTGAAAAATACGAATATTCGAAATAGCGAATATTCGCCGCGATATTCGAGTTATTCGCGAATACTCGAATACTCGAATATGCAATATTCGTAGCGAATATTCGCAATGCGAATATTCGTGAGCAACACTACTACTGATCACTAGAGATAACCGCACCTACGCCATCAGAAATATTGAAGAAGGAATGGAACTGGCTAAAAAATGGAACCTTCTTCCAGAAGAAGCTCAGGCTACTATACCTAAATCCTCAGCCGCTCGGTTATCTACAGAATGGAGCACTGCTTGACCCGTCTCATAGATAGGCAGTCAATGCCATTTCAGTTTATTCCTCTTCAAGAGGCTGGTTTACACTTATAGTTCATTTTGTATTTTTGGTTCTCTCGGAGTTCATCCCCCCCCCATAAGGAATAGCGAGGAATGCTCGCACTGCGTGACAGTTGTCACATTTTTATGTCTTACTTGATATTTTTGATTTCTTTTTTCTTTTGTATGTTTTTTCTTTTCCCCTCAGTTTTTTTCTCCCTTCTTGTCATTACACCTGATGGTTCCATCCCTATGCCTGCCTGCATCGCATTACCTCTACTGCATGTATATACAGCATCCTACTCTGCTGAGGACATCTGGACGTTCACTTCCACTGCGCCAGCGCCACCTACAGGTAACTTTATGGTACTTCATCTGGCAATTTTGGCTGTTACTATGAATGATACATCAAATCTTCCCATTACATTATGGCTTTATCAGTAATATCCATGAACGTACACGGGCTTAATAGCCCATTCAAGAGGAGTTCAATGTGGAGAGACGCTATCAAACTTAAAGGTGAAATCTTGTGTGCACAGGAAACTCACTTCATGACTGCAAAACAGCCAAAATGTACCCACAGAGCCTTTCCTCACATTTTTCAAGCCACGGCCCCGGTTAAAAAGCGGGGAGTACTGATCGCAATCAAACACTCTATTACCTTCCAGTTACATTAAGTGTTTAGTGACCCAAATGGCAGGTACATCATTCTGGTATGTGAGTTGAATAATTCCACTTACACTTTAGTAAACCTCTATGCCCCTAATCAGAGACCGTTTTCTTTCATTAAGTCCCTCATGAGAAAAGTTAACAAAATAAAAAAGGGATCCTTACTAGTTTGTGGGGACTTTAATTGCATCGTGAACAAGCACCTAGACAGTTCTAGCAAGTTCCCGTCATCCAGGAAAGAACTGCAACCCCTACTGCTAGAACACGATCTTTATGACCCTTGGCGCTGCCTCAACTCAGCCGAAAGAGACTATACCTACTACTCTTCTCCCCACCGCCTGTACTCCAGAATTGACTTTTTCCTCACGGATCTTACCCTATTGCATAGAACTGAATCGGCCAAGATCCACACCATCACGTGGTCAGACCACGCCCCAATATCCTTAGTGTTGAAGGGTACTTCCTGTGTTCACCCCACATACCTTTGGAGGAATAATACTGATCTCCTTGCTAATCCCGCTATTGTTTTGCAGCTTACTAAGCAACTGACTGAATTTTTTGTACTCAATGACTCCTGATGTTAATATATCTACTTTATGGTGCTCTCATAAGGCTTTCTGTAGGGGTCTGCTTATTCAGGCTGCGGCCCGGGAAAAAAAAGGAGGGGAGCACTGCTGAACAATCTTCTTACAGATCTCAAATCCTTATGCCGCGTACACACGGTCGTTTTTTGCGATGAAAAAAAACGACGTTTTTTAAAACGTCATTTAAATTGATTGTGTGTGGGCAAAACGTCGTTTTTTGTCTTAAAAAAAACGACCAAAAAAAAATTCCAACATGCTTGAATTTTTTGTGTCGTTTTTCAAAACGTCGTTTTTTGTTTCACAAAAAGTCACCGTGTGTAGCAAAAACGTCTTTCAAAACAACGTTTTTCAACCCGCGCATGCCCAGAAGCTAGTTATGAAGCGAGCTTCAATGGAAGAGTGGTGAACGTAACCTCGTTTTTTGTGAAAAAACGATGGTGTGTATGCAAAATTGTCTTTGAAAAGTGACGTTTCAAAAACGTCGTTTTTTACTTCACAGAAAACGTCGTTTTTTTTCATCGCAAAAAACGACCGTGTGTACGCGGCATTAGAAGACCTTCACAAAAAGGCTCCATCACCTAAAATAGAATCTGATCTATTTGAGTGCAGGCAGAAAGTTTGTTTAGCTCTGTTATCCAGTCACCAAAATAGTTTAAAGAGGCTTAAAGCCCAGTTCTATGTACACGGTAACAAAGCGGGCAAATTATTAGCTAACTTCATATCTAGAAAACAACAAAAGACCAATTTGGCGTCCATTAGAGACCCCCATACTAATGTGTTAGAACATCACCCCAATAAAATAGCCAACTCCTTTATGAAATATTATCGGGACCTATACAACCTCCGCTTAGACGGCGGCACCCCTCAGCCCACCACTCAGTCTATCGACTCGTTTCTGGAATCGGTATCGCTCCCATCATTGAATGAAGAGGAGCTGACTGCTCTGAACTCCCAGATCTCCAAAAAGGAGATATTAGATACTATCAAATCCCTACCCAAAAATAAATCTCCAGGAGCCGACGGCTTCACAGCCGAGTACTTTAGGGTGTTCTCCCAATCACTGGTCCCTTACATGGAAAGGTTGTTCAGTAGTGCCTCATCCTCAGCCTTCTTTCCAGAGGAGATGCTTCAGGCCATAATTGTGACATTGCCCAAACCAGGGAAGAAGCCGGATTCGCCTCAAAACTTTAGACCAATTTCCCTTCTTAACACAGACCTCAAGGTCTATGCAAAAATACTAGCTAATAGGCTAGCAAAAATAACCCCCTCCTTGGTCAAATCGGACCAAGTGGGGTTTGTCAAGGGAAGGCAAGCTCCTGATGGCACTAGGAGACTGTTTGACCTTCTACACATAGCTGAGACCAAAAAAATTCCTGCGGCCGTTTTGGCACTTGATGCTGAAAAGGCCTTCGATAGGGTCCACTGGGGCTATTTGCGGGCCACATTGCAGAAATTTGGCCTCCAGGGACGAATTCTGTCTGCAATCCTAGCTCTGTATTCTACACCCTCAGCGAGAGTCTTCACATCAAATGCTCTCTCCGACAAATTCAGCATCACAAACGGTACCCGCCAGGGATGCCCACTCTCTCCCATCATTTTCACGCTGATGATGGAGCCCTTAGCAGAAGCTATCAGAACTGATGTCACTATAGCGTGTATAAGGGTGGGGAAAATGGTTCACAAAATTGGCCTCTTTGCTGATGATGTGGTATTGACACTAACTAATCCGGCTTGTTCCCTGGAAGGTGTATTTAGAGTGTTGGAGAAATATAGCAATGTTTCCTATTATAAATTAAATGTGGTAAAGTCATGCTTGTTGCCTATCAACTTGTCCCAGAAGCAAATGGACATTTTGAAAGGTAAATATAAATTCCAATGGATGTCAAAGGCAATTTCTTATCTGGGTGTCCGGTTAACCTTCCCCTCCTCGTTCACATATGAAGCTAACTTCCCTACCCTGATTCATACGATCAAAAATGATCTTCAACATATAACCTCCTATGAGCTTTCCTGGCTTGGGAGGATTGCAGCTTTGAAAATGGTAGTTCTCCCTAAACTGATCTACTATTTCAGGACTATTCCTATTTGTCTACCTGAATCCTTCTTTAACCTTGTAGATAAACTTTTTAGGCAATTTGTATGGAATCGAAAAATGTCTAAACTCCCGTATATTATTGTCCAGAAGCATAGGAAAAATGGGGGGGTGGGATTCCCGAACGTAAGAAACTACTACAGGGCGGCGATTCTGGACCAGGCGAAAGCCTGGTTTGATCCCCAATCCCCTAAACTATGGGTTCGGTATTATCTAACAGAGATCTACCGTCCCTTCTTCTGGCCCACCTGGTAGAGGCACCGTTAGTATGCCCTAAATTTCCCTCTATAACGGCAACACTCGCTGCATGGAAAAAACTTCATCTATTAGGACCCCAGGATTTGATGACGAGACACACCCTATCTAATCTCCAAGTGTTTGAGTTCTTGATACCTAACATGTGCATCAATAAATGGCTGGAGGATAACATACTTACGTACAGTGACATGCTTAGAAAAAACCCTGTTACCCATCAGTTCTCTAAGACACAACTTCACTATTTTCACACAATGCGCCCAGATACAACTTACTCTATATATGATGAAGTATGGAAATACCTACAATCCAACTACGATAAGCCAAAAGGCATAGCATGGTTCTACAATATATTGCAAAACAACATTAGCTTTAATAAGACTTCCAGCATGCTAAACTGGGAAAGAGATTTGGGGTCAGTCCATACTCCAGAGGAGTGGAAGCTGGCAATAAGAAATTGTTATAGATTTTCTCACTGTTACAACCACTGGGATTTGATGTTGAAAATGCTCCACAGATCTTACCTGACCCCTGTGAGATTGTCTATGATCTTCCCCTCGGAGTCCAGCGCATGTTGGAGAATGTGTGGTTCGAGAGGGAACATATTTCACATCCTATGGGAATGCAAATGTATACGTAGCTTTTGGCATGAAGTGTTTAAACTGATCTCATCAGTAACATTTTTTTTTTTATCAAACCGTCCACAAAAATTAGCTCTCCTCTTTCTCAACATTCAGAATATTCCAGTTCAACTCAGAAGTATCACGAGTCACGTTCTTATAGCTGCTAGGCTCACGATCACATCTAAGTGGAAGACCAATTTAGTCCCCAATGTAAGCGAGGTTATACAACGGGTAAAGGTACAGCATTCGTTTGAGAAACACTTCGCTCGCCAATCCCATTCGGTCGCTAAGTTTTGCGACCAGTGGGAACCTTGGTCGTCTAGGTTTCACGACTAAATCCTGTTCTTAGGTCTTTGTGTTGAACTTTGACCCTGTAGTCTATTTACTGAAATGAATAAATTGTCAGCTAGGCAAAAAAAAAACAATAATATAACTAATTCACATTGAAACAACAGAAAGCTTTCCAAATATATCGATCCTCAGGTGTCCCCCTCCCCCCCTCCTCTCTCCCCAGGACCCCTCTTCCTTTCATTTGCCCCCCTTCTCTTTTCTTCCTTTGTTCTCCCTTTCGTTCTGTTATGTTTTTAGTTTGACTCTATCGTCTTAATGTTTGATGATATAACCCTGGTTCATTTTGAGGGTGCTCAGTATCTTTGCAACTGAAATACTGGGTGAAAACATTCTGTTTCGCTGCTTATACTACTATATATTTGACTGTGTTGATGTGTGGTGGTTACATGCCACGTACATTCTCTGGGGCTCATGTCGATTCCCATCCAGTGGGTTGGGGTGGGGGGGTGACGTCCACATTTAGCGGTAGGACGTGCTTCCCTGTTACCTGTCAGCCTATGGTGGGGGTTTCTGTGACCCTATGGTTAATACCTTAAATGTTTTATTATACCTGCTACTGGTAATCGCTAAAATTCATTGGTTCCGTATGGATAAATGTTACAAATTATACACACTTGTACTGATTTATGCAATATTGTATTGTTATTTTCTTTTATGAACCAATAAAAACGAATTGAAAAGAAAGACAGAAGTTGTCAGACAAACCTGATTTCCTTTTATGAAGAGGTAAGTAAAACCCTGGACAGAGGCGTGGCAGTGGACGTGGTATACTTGGATTTTGAAAAAGCATTCGATACAGTTCCCCACACACGGCTCATGTGTAAGGTAAGGTCTACAGGATTAGATATATCAGTTTGTAAATGGATAGAAAACTGGCTGAAAGACAGGATTCAGAGAGTTGTGGTTAATGATTCTTACTCTGAATATTCCAAGGTTATCAGCGGTGTACCCCAAGGTTCAGTGTTGGGTCCCTTACTTTTTAATATATTTATAAATGATATTGGGTCTGAGATCAAAAGTAACATTTCTGGCCATCTTGGTACACCCCAGAGGCCTCTTTACCTCTATGCACCCTCACCTATACCTAACAACACCCTGGCTCATTGACCTGCGACCCTGGTCTAGCCCACTAAGCAGTCACCCACCCGCTACAGCCTGCAACCCTAGATCTAGAAGCTTCGTCCCCAGGCAAACTCCATGCTGCCTACACCTGAGGATTCTTGACCTAACAGCTTGCAATCCCCTACAGGGTCTCTTATAAACTCTTACTCCCCTTATCTACACAAATCTAGCCAGGGCATCGGTGCTGTGACTCATAGAAGCTAACCATCTTGTTTTCTCTCATATGCTCCTTTTACTCCGCACAGACTACCCGCAGACCCCCCCTGTACTCTCCAGTTACGATACCTTATAGAGGGAAGCACGCATAGTATGTAAGATGGCAGCCGCTTAAGATGTAAGGCCCGACTTTTTTGCCCGTATGTCCATTGCTCCCGCTCTGCATTATTAGCCTTTAATAGATACGGGAGCCGTCTCATCAGTAGTGATGAGCGGAATACGCCATATTCGATTTCGCGATATTTCGCGAATATTTCGAAGAATATTCGCGAATATTCGTTAATATCGAATATTCGTGATATTAAAAAAAAAATAAAAAATTGCGAATTTTCGCCAATGCGAATTTTCGCCAATGCGAATTTTCGCTAATGCGAATTTTCGCTAATGCGAAATTTCGCGTTTTTTTTTTTTTTATAAAATATCACGAATATTCGATATTTACAAATATTCGGTATATTTTATAAAAAAAAAAAGCGAAATTTCACATATGCGGTCGCAAATATTCGTAAATATCGAATATTCGTAATATTTTATAAAAAAAAAAAATTGCGAAATTTCGCTATTGCGAAATTTCGCCATTGCGAAATTCGCGAATGCGAAATTGATTGCGATTTTTTTGCGAAATTTGAAAAATACGAATATTCGAAATAGCGAATATTCGCCGCGATATTCGAAATATTCGCGAATACTCGAATATGCAATATTCGTAGCGAATATTCGCAATGCGAATATTCGTGAGCAACACTACTCATCAGCTTTGGGAACTTTGCAGCCACTTTCCGACTGTTCTATGGGTAAGATTGGAAACCAACGGCATATCTACCAGAAACACATTCCACTAACTGCGCCTCAGCTTTCCCAGCCTATGGACCGCTTCCTTAGGAAATCATCATCCCCGATCTCAGAAATCCCAGCGACTGTCGTGGACTCGGCAGATGCCTTCCCGCTGGTTGACCCCTCTCTATTTGTGGAAAATCCCCCGCATAAGCCACGACCACCCGAACTTTCCACAATGTCATCACCGATTACTGTGGAGGTGCTGGACGCCAAACTGCAGTTCTTGCTTCATAGCCTTACTCAAAACATCACTAAAGAAGTTGGCAAACTGGCGCATGAACTTAGGGGTGAGATTGACCAGTTGGGGGAACGAACGGACACTTTGGAATCTAAATTTGACAACATGGTACAGTATGTTCATGTCATAGAGGAGGAAAATGCTAATTTAAAAAACTTAGTCTCACAATTACAGATGCAACAAGAAGATCTTGAAAACAGGGAGCGCCGCCAGAACCTACGCATCCGTGGGGTCCCTGAGTCTATCCCAGATAAGGAAATTCGACCTTACCTTCTCGCCCTTTTTGTCACTCTGGCACCCCACATCCCTGACATAGACTGGCGCCTTGATAGAGCACACAGATCGTTGGCTCCTAAGCCTCCCCCGGGTACCAACCCCAGGGACATTATTGTACGCTTCCATTTTTACGAAAGCAAAGAAGCTCTTACCATTGCTACCCGCAACAAGTCACGAATTGATTTCAAGGGGGCAAAAATTCAAATCTTCAACGACCTATCACCCATTACATTGGCTAAACGCCGTGCCCTGCGCCCAGTCACCTCCCACTTGCAGCAGAACCAAGTTACATACCGTTGGGGCTTCCCGTTCCGCTTATCCGCTACCAAAGATGGATCGCAACATTCCATGAGAGATCTACAGGAATGCAAGGCTTTTATCCAGAACCTTGGTCTCCCCCCCATACCTGAGGAGGACCTACAGATGCAGATCCCTGCTCCACGACCATTCTCAACGCCTGGGAGGATCTGGACCCCAGTACGTCAGAGGTCACGAAAGGCTCCAATCACTCCCCAAAGAGTTGAACAGTCCAAAGGCTCCACTTGAGACTATATCTCTGCTTCCCTCCATCCTTCATCTTTACGAGTAGGTCATCCTACAGGCCTACTCCCTCCGGGACTCCGGGCTCGGAGTCTGATCATGGGCCTCCAATGTGCCCCATGTAAGCGTTCTTTTTGTTTCGTTTTTGCTTACATACCCATTGATAAATAATATGTTGACAGTTCCTTTTTTTTTTTTCTCCATGAGTCTATGATGTTTGGACCGGGCTGGACCTCAGTGACTATCCTTACAGGCTACCGTGCCCCACCCTCAACATGGTCTTGAATTATGACCATGACCTCCTGAGGGGCCCTCCCCCCTCAGGCCTGCCATCTATTTGGCACATACTTTTTGTTATTGTTTTAATTTTTTTTATTTTTTTTTCTCTTTGGATCCTTTTTGATCCTATTCAGGGTTTACTTAATGCTGCTTTACTTTTATTTTCTTTTACCTCAATTGTTACTATTATTTCTTGCTGGTCTTCTGTTTTTTATTTTTTTGGATCTAGGGTCCCTTTTTGACCCGTGTTTGTTACTCAGATGTCTATTCCAGTTATCACCTCATTGTCATTTGATTATTCATAATATTTTAGTTCTTAAGAATTATGCATCATGGTGTATATCTTTTTTCTGTTTCATGACTGTAATGTATGCTCTGCTTACACAGTTTGAATATGGCTGTCAGTATATTTTCATGTAATGTTAAAGGTCTGGGCTCCATCCGTAAACGCTGGTTGGCGTTGAGAGAGTTCAGGTCCTCTGGGGCAGAGGTGATCATGGTTCAGGAGACACATTTCAAGGAAGAGGGTTCATTTAAGTTTGCTTCTAAACACTTCCCCACTGCTTTTGTAGCCTCCGACCCCTCTGGTAAGGCGGGGGTGGCCATCCTGCTGAGACGCTCCTCTGCCATTCGTGTCAAATCTTCTTACTTAGATCCCCGGGGTAGGTATATTATCCTGAGCTGTAGTCACCAAAATACCTCATTCACCCTTGCCAATGTATATGTGCCCAACTCAGGTCAGATTGGGTTTTTAGAGGACTTTTTTGAGAAACTTCAACCTTTTTCCCAACCCTTTATGGTAATTGGAGGCGATTTTAACCTGTGCATGTCCCCAATCAAAGATAGATTTGCCCTCTTTGCAAAAGCCCCACCCCCCCAGGCTCATAAGAATTCCTCTTCATTCCGAAAATTGATACGAGCTGTCAGAACATTTGGGGTTAAAAGAATACATATGAAAATCGCACATAATATATGTTTCATAATGTTCCATATACATGGATATGGTGAACTTAGCACCACCATTTTTCCCTGTTAAAGTTTAAATATAGGTTCTCAGGCATGAATAGACACTGCTTCTAGGTTGTAAGGATGCTATCTGTGCCGTCTTCCAGGTCATTTCTCTTTGGGTTTGACACTTATAAGATAAGAGAATGAAAGGCCTGGCACAGCATGACACTACACACATGGTGGTCTTTATACTATGAGACTAGAGGGGCTTATTCACTATCCCAATGGAATTATATATCTTAAATAGTATTGTGTCTTCATTGTGCCATGACAATATATGTGTATTAATAGTTCACATAATATACTAGTAAATACATAGACATTACTGGGGTCCCAGGTATGAGATCCTATAATATTCCAAAGTATTAGATGGCTTTGATCACATCCCAGCATTAGTTTAAAGGAACTTTCCTAGGCATGTGCGTAGATCATTGCACCTTATCTCAATCATAAATTTCGGGGTCGCCGGAATGTCTAGGTTTGTTGTCATGTTGTTTGACATATATAACAACTTATGATGCTATACCAAGATTCAGGTCACAGGGGGTCATAAATCCTGGTTAACTCTGAATAACCCTAAAATTAGGAATTATTCTTTAGACGCCACTGCCCCCTACAGGTTAATATCAGCATGGTTCAAGTTGGTCACCCACCAAAACATATTATCATGTGACATAGTCAGTCACGTGATAGGGGAATACACACCCACTTCTTTGGGAAGATAAAAGTATTGCACAGGACAATGATAGGAGGTGGAGGTCGATGGGAGAAGCTCGAGAGATGGCCAGTCTGATCTCTGGAGGGCTGATGGCTGGAAGCTATTCTGATCTCTGAAGGAAGCCGGAAGGGGGAGAGAGTGACCAAACATGTAAGGAGTTCACAGGAATCCTTCATTAGGCTTTCCCTTCTCAAACAGGACTCTTAATTACTGGTAAGATTGAATTTTGATTATTTACCTTTTTGGTAATTCGGAGGTTTTTCACATACACTCCACTAAGACCATTTAAATATACTTGGCAAATATAATCTGGGCGTTAATTATGTCTAACTGCAGTACGAGATAATTATATTCCAAATATTAGGAGACATACGCACATTACGTTTGTCTTTAAAAAGCTAAGTGCCAACTATTGTGGTTTGAGAGTGATGGCGTATGTGAAGATATATCCTCGCCAAATTTAACGAAAAGCTTGTGTACCATATAACATTTGTTATGTACACATATATAAGAAGTAGTAGCAAGAGATCTGTTTGATATTGAGAAGAAATAATGCAATGTCAAGGTTATGTAAATTAAGAACTAAAAGGTCTCAAGTTACGCCAGGATGATTTAAATAAGAGCTAGGAGTATACCTTGTCATATAATGTAAATATCATCTGAGCATTCAAGCGTCATTTATCTCTATTGTAGAAGCATATCATTTATTTGTTTTGATACGAATTGTACCTGATTTTAATTTTTGCACTATATCTTTAGTTAATAAATATATATATATTAAATATTCATTTGTATTACTCGTCCTCAAAATAGCACGGATAAAAGAATTTTGATATCTTGTATCGTAGGAAAAGTGTATATCTCCCAAAGCACAGATTTACATATTTCCATAAATACAATAATAATTTTATAAGTTCAGAATAAACATTCTGACGGTATATGTAGGCTCTATGCCGAGATACGTCAATGGTTCTGACATAGATGGGGGCTCGTCCGGGATCTGTCAAAGTTTGAGACGAGTAATATAATGGTGAAAAATGATATATATATTTTTTCATATTTAATTTTTTTTTAAATAAATTTTTTGATTTAAAAAAAAAAAAAAAAAATACTTGTATTGCCATTGTTAGATGCAATATTGAAAAATGACAAAGACTAAAGTTATTTTTAGTGCAGCCGGTCCTGCTGATGCAGAGAAGGAAATTGGTCTGCATCACAGACAGTGTGCAAAATATCAGGTAATGTCTTCTATCAAAGAAGTATGGGTAATGAAGACAGAGCTTGGTCCCTATAAATCAGCTGATGCTGCAAGAAGGACCATGGGTACTTCTAAACTTAAGCCCAATCAAAGTACCACAGAACTTTTAAAAGTTCTCAAGAAAGCCCAGCTTGAAAGATTTCGAAAGCCATGAATTTTCCCAATTGTTTGGTAAGGCTTGGCCAAATAAAGTAACATTTATTATGGCCGGGGATTATTATAAAAAAAAAAAGGATCGGGTTGGTTAAACAGAACACCATCCTTTTTACGGTTCTACAGAACCGGAGCTTCAAAAATAAATTTAAAAAAAAAGCCCGCTCGAATAATGGCTCAATAAGAGCAAGAACAAAATTGAAGCTCGTCTCAATTAAAAGTTACACCCAGTTTTAAAACTAAGTGAAATCTTGCTGAGGTGTTCAAATATTTGAATGTCTGCAATTGACCGAGGAAAAAAAAAGCTGTTTAAAAGTTTTTTTTCTTTTCTCTAAAAGCAGTTTTTAACACCCTCCTTGGGGGGGGGTGGAAAAAAAAAAAAAGCAGACTGAATTGTGCTCGCAGCCAAAACCTGGCTTCATAGAAGCTGGCTGCTTATCTATAAGAATGTCTGTGTGATAGCAGGAGTGGCATTGCTCCTTGCTTATACAAACACCCAGCTGACAAAATGAAACAAAAAAAAAAAAAAACTGTTGTTGGTTTTAAATTGTTTTCCTTACAGGTATTTTATAATAACTGGATACCATATGAAGAAACATTTCAAAAAAATCCAAGCAATTATTTTATTTCAGAAATATTTAATATAAACCCAAGAATATATTTTCTGAAAATTACATCAGCTAAAATTATTTATTTTAAGCTGACTTGGTAAATATTTCAGCATTGTCCTGAAAAAATAAATAAAAATAAAAAGCCCAGTTGTATTTCAACTTAAAAGGGAATGAAGTAATTTACATTTCCGTGGGTATAATTAATATGCCCATGATCAATTACATATTGATATTGATCTCCTTAAAAGTATTTTTATCCTATTGTGATTTTATTAAAATGTTATATGGTCTCAAGTGACTAGGCCATACATGTGAACCTTCTCAGTTCTCTCACAATCAGTGAGCATGAGTGAGATCCATATTTAGATGGCACCCTCATACAGGCATCTCCATTTTTCCCCAAAATGAGGGTCAGACGGGAGGATCATACTAAAGTGTATATCCCCCGGAATATAAGTGAGAGGCATGCTTGGAAGGTGATATTCTCATATCCATACAGTGTATGCTGACTCTATTGAGCTTAGCAGTTATACGTAATCCTACTGGGATTGTATGGTATTTTCCCTAACAGGTCAGTGACCTGGGGAATATTTATGAGGTTCATATTTATGCCCGGAATATAATCACATTAGTAGAAATTATTAAAATAGTTGATCAATCCTAAGATAAATATTTAGGTATTCACACCCCTCAGGAAATAAATAAATAAATAATCAGTCGTTTATTCCTGATAATCAATGACCCAATATATCATGTGTACGTTGGCAATGATATATTACATCGCTTTATTATACACATAGATCTGGTAACCACTGTGGTCCAGATTAAAATAAAACCCAAGTAGTTTCATAAATGAACATGAAGCCCTAATATAATCTTGGTTAATGCCAGATGCAGTAAACATATTAGTACCACAAAGGTCATTATCCAAACAGGTACTAATACACATTTTATTATTACCCGGCCATGTATACACAGGCCGAAGATTTTAAAAGAACCCTGCTGCATGAAAAGGTTTCGCAGTCAGGATGTACACAGAAAAGATTTCTGTAAATCACACTCATGAAAGAAAAGTTTTCATAGAGTTCAAGAAAATATGTTATGAAAAGATTCCTGTGATGTGGTATAATAGATATCCACATAGCTAGGATCCAATCTGATCCAAGTGAAAAGGTACCTTGTGTTTTAAATCAAACATTGTTGTCTCTCCCTGGCTGGCTATATTTCGCTAGTGGAGACCATTAAGAATTTAATGGAGAGGAGCTTTGTAAGATTAGTGCACCGGATCTTATGAAATTCCTATACTTGATATTCTTAAACCAAATGGTCATTGCGTTTATATGCTGATCAGACAGCGACATAAACGGGTATAAATGTACAACTAAGCTGTGCCATACATTGACCAATGCTTGATATAAAAATACAAAGCGCTAATTACTTCACCATACTAAGTGATGCCCCATGATGATGGAACATTCAGGTAAGTCCTGAAGACCCATACAAGCTGGCAGTTAATGGTGGTAAGAAATAGTGCAACTGAAACAGAATGTAACTTGGTCAGATAAATTCATGTTTTAAATGTGATTTTGTTTCTGTTTGTTATTTTACACAAGGCCAAGGCCTGATGTACCTTCAAGAAAAAGTTTAACATAGGTGGATGATCTTTTTGTTGAAAAGCAAAATGTTTGAAAAGAGTATCCCAGCATCCAGATATGTTCTTAACCAGTTGAGGGAGGTGGGTGTTTGAAATTTAATTTCAGGAAGACCAATGGTGTCGCTCCAAGGTTCATCTCCTGAGGCCTACGGTTTGCAGCCGAAGTCTCGCACAAGAAGAAAATGGAGACTGTGATGAGGTCAAGAGTATCCGCCAATATCAGTGAATTGAGGACATGTTTGGGTATGGTATGAAACATGAAATTGTATGCCTGTCATCCTATTTTCCAACCAAGGATGCTGAAAGGTAACGTATAGGAAGAGATTTAAAAGGATCAAGAGAATGTAATGTAATGAAATGACATTGTGATATTTCTCTCTTGACTTACAGATCTCCAAATCTGATACTTCAGCATTAGTGTTGATCCTGTCATTCATGGCAGAATAATGTCATCATTAAATCCTTGATGATTTTTAGTTAATTAAAATATAGTTAACCAATCGCTACATCATATATAGATATAGCATAGTTAGAAAATATAAATCTTAATTAATAAGAATATGTAATCATACTGTCTATTTACTCTTAATTACTGAAAAAGATTGACAATCCGGACCAGATCGTTGATTGGTAAAGGTGAACTAATCTACCAAAGACGCAATGATCGCATGGATGATGTCAATCCTCGGCATCCCGTTCCGGAGGGAACCGTCACCAAACCACAATCCAGACCGATCGTTGATTGGTACAGGCGAAGTTAACCACCAAAAGACACCGCGATCGTCTGGAGGAAGTTAATCCGTGATGCCCAGTTCCGGATGGTACCTGCCGCCACATTGAATCCAATCAGGAGTCATGAAGCAAGATGCTCCAGGATTCGTGTTGTGGAAAAGAATGATTTGTTGCAGAAATCCCTTGTTCATTTGAATCCAAGAATATCCGTTGAAAGAAGGGATATTGAATCCCCTTTACAGCTCGTAACATTACAAGAACGGATTCACTGAAGAGTTTCTTCAATTGCTGGTTTACCAGTTTTGTTTTATTACATTTGAAATGGGGGGGTGACACCACCATTGCAACAGTTCATTTTGTTTTTATAAAGACTTGAACTCATGAAGGGAGGTCCAAGTCATACAAGAACATTCTTTATCATATGGACGAAGAGAGGAACATTTTTTTAAGTATAAAGAAAAATAATGGTGTGGCCATATCTTTTAAACCACTGATATTTCTTCGGACACGTCCTTAATATGTCTTTGGCTATTCGCCAGAATATGAAAGAACGTGGGGGGGATTTGTCAGAACATTTGGGGTTAAAAGAATACATATGAAAATCGCACATAATATATGTTTCATAATGTTCCATATACATGGATATGGTGAACTTAGCACCACCATTTTTCCCTGTTAAAGTTTAAATATAGGTTCTCAGGCATGAATAGACACTGCTTCTAGGTTGTAAGGATGCTATCTGTGCCGTCTTCCAGGTCATTTCTCTTTGGGTTTGACACTTATAAGATAAGAGAATGAAAGGCCTGGCACAGCATGACACTACACACATGGTGGTCTTTATACTATGAGACTAGAGGGGCTTATTCACTATCCCAATGGAATTATATATCTTAAATAGTATTGTGTCTTCATTGTGCCATGACAATATATGTGTATTAATAGTTCACATAATATACTAGTAAATACATAGACATTACTGGGGTCCCAGGTATGAGATCCTATAATATTCCAAAGTATTAGATGGCTTTGATCACATCCCAGCATTAGTTTAAAGGAACTTTCCTAGGCATGTGCGTAGATCATTGCACCTTATCTCAATCATAAATTTCGGGGTCGCCGGAATGTCTAGGTTTGTTGTCATGTTGTTTGACATATATAACAACTTATGATGCTATACCAAGATTCAGGTCACAGGGGGTCATAAATCCTGGTTAACTCTGAATAACCCTAAAATTAGGAATTATTCTTTAGACGCCACTGCCCCCTACAGGTTAATATCAGCATGGTTCAAGTTGGTCACCCACCAAAACATATTATCATGTGACATAGTCAGTCACGTGATAGGGGAATACACACCCACTTCTTTGGGAAGATAAAAGTATTGCACAGGACAATGATAGGAGGTGGAGGTCGATGGGAGAAGCTCGAGAGATGGCCAGTCTGATCTCTGGAGGGCTGATGGCTGGAAGCTATTCTGATCTCTGAAGGAAGCCGGAAGGGGGAGAGAGTGACCAAACATGTAAGGAGTTCACAGGAATCCTTCATTAGGCTTTCCCTTCTCAAACAGGACTCTTAATTACTGGTAAGATTGAATTTTGATTATTTACCTTTTTGGTAATTCGGAGGTTTTTCACATACACTCCACTAAGACCATTTAAATATACTTGGCAAATATAATCTGGGCGTTAATTATGTCTAACTGCAGTACGAGATAATTATATTCCAAATATTAGGAGACATACGCACATTATGTTTGTCTTTAAAAAGCTAAGTGCCAACTATTGTGGTTTGAGAGTGATGGCGTATGTGAAGATATATCCTCGCCAAATTTAACGAAAAGCTTGTGTACCATATAACATTTGTTATGTACACATATATAAGAAGTAGTAGCAAGAGATCTGTTTGATATTGAGAAGAAATAATGCAATGTCAAGGTTATGTAAATTAAGAACTAAAAGGTCTCAAGTTACGCCAGGATGATTTAAATAAGAGCTAGGAGTATACCTTGTCATATAATGTAAATATCATCTGAGCATTCAAGCGTCATTTATCTCTATTGTAGAAGCATATCATTTATTTGTTTTGATACGAATTGTACCTGATTTTAATTTTTGCACTATATCTTTAGTTAATAAATATATATATATTAAATATTCATTTGTATTACTCGTCCTCAAAATAGCACGGATAAAAGAATTTTGATATCTTGTATCGTAGGAAAAGTGTATATCTCCCAAAGCACAGATTTACATATTTCCATAAATACAATAATAATTTTATAAGTTCAGAATAAACATTCTGACGGTATATGTAGGCTCTATGCCGAGATACGTCAATGGTTCTGACAGAGCCCATAACCTTTATGACACCTGGAGAGTGAAACACCCTACTGCTAAACAATTCACATTTTACTCCCCCCCTCACAAGCTATATACAAGACTGGACCATTTTTTTGTCTCAGCGCCCTTATTGACTTATGTGGTCCACTCAGAGATTAACCCAATCACTTGGTCCGACCACGCACCCATAATATTAGATCTTCTGTTGGCCACATCTGCGCCCAGGAAATGTCATTGGCGTCTTAATGAATCCCTTCTTTCCGCATCTGATGTTCACCTCCATCTGCAGCAGAAACTGTCTGAATTCTTTGAACTCAATGACGGCTCGGTCTCTGAGGTGTCCACCTTGTGGGAGGCCCATAAGGCTTTCTTCAGGGGGGAGTGCATTTCCTCTGGTTCCCGTCTTAAACGTGATCGAGAACATCAGAGGAAGTCCCTTCTAGCTGACCTATCCAAAGCAGAAAAACTTTTACTTACTCTCCCCACAGTGACGCGTCTTAGGGCGGTAATTTCGTTACGTAATCGCATTAAGTCTCTAGACTCGAATAAACATGCTAAATCTTTGCTTTGGTCCAAGCAAAAGTTCTATGATTATGCTAACAAGCCCCATAGGATGCTGGTTCATAAATTGAAGCCGAGACCCACAGCTTCTATCCCTGACTTCCTGTTGCAGCCTGATGGGGTCCCCACATACTGTCCCCAAAATATGTCGCGGGTCTTCGGTGACTTTTACAAAAAACTGTATAATTGCTTTTCCGTGGACCCTAATTCTCAATTCACTCAAGAAAAATTTAATACCTTCATAGAATCCCTGAAACTCCCTTCAATTTCACCTGAAGATCGCGCGGGTCTAAATGCCCCTATCACCGTTGAAGAACTCACTGCAGTCGTAAACCAGCTCCCATCCCACAAATCCCCCGGCCCTGATGGGTTACCCTATTCCTACTATAAAAGTTTCCTTCCGATCCTGACACCCCATATGGTTAAACTGTTCGCTTCTCTGATGTCTGGAATGATCCCTCATTCTCAATTCTTACACGCCTTTATAACGGTCATCCCGAAACCGGACAAGGATCCGTCACTACCGGATAACTATCGCCCCATCGCCCTCCTAAATTCTGACTATAAAATATTTACAAAAATTCTGGCTAACAGACTATCTCTACTCCTCCCCTCACTCATACATAGAGACCAGGTGGGGTTTGTCCCCACTAGACATGCAGGAGACAACACTAGGCGTACTATTGACCTTATTGACTTACTGACTAAGACGAAGAAGCCTGCCGTGATACTCAGTTTAGATGCGCAGAAGGCTTTTGACCGCCTGAATTGGTCATTTATGTTCGCTATTCTTTCCAGGTACGGCTTCAGTGGTCCCTTTATGCAAGCCTTAAAAGCGTTATATTCCACACCCACCTCTCAGGTCCAGTTGGCCTCTTATGTCTCCTCGCCATTTCACCTAAGCAACGGTACTCGACAGGGGTGCCCCTTGTCCCCCCTACTTTTTGTCCTCAGTCTGGAGCCCTTGGCTGAGGCCATTCGCTCTCACCCAGATATAAGGGGGGTGACGTTGAGACATAGGGAATACAAATTGTCCCTGTTTGCCGATGATATCTTATTGACACTGACCCATCCCCATATTTCGCTCCCCTTGCTCCATACCACTCTAAATCAATTTGGCAGTATTTCAGGTTTCAAAATTAACCCGACCAAGACTGAGGCCCTCCCTGTGAATATATCGGCTGAAACGCTCTTGGTCCTAAAGGGAAACTTTAAATACAGATGGTGTTCTCAATCGCTTAAGTACCTCGGAGTCTACTTAACACCCTCTTATCTTTCACTTTTTCAGGCTAATTTCCCTCCTATGTTTACGGAAATCAATAGGTTACTTAAGACCTGGACGAAGCTCCCCATGTCCCTGCTTGGGAGGATAAATGTCCTCAAAATGTCGGTAGTCCCTAAGCTCCTCTACCTTTTTGAGACCCTACCAGTGATGGTCCCAATGTCCCAACTGAAATTACTCCAACGAAACTTTTTAAACTTCATATGGAATAACGCATCCCATAGGATAGCTAGCACAGTTCTTTTTGCAGCCCGCGATGGGGGAGGATTGGGGGCGCCCGACATAATCAAATATTATTTTGCCACACACTTGAGAGCTATAATTTCATGGATGTCCAGATGTGCACCTAATAGGTGGTCAGAAATAGAGATGAGCATTACGGTCCCTGCCCACCCCTGCTGCTTGTTATGGCCATCCTCTGACAAGTACATCTCCCAGCTGTGTAAAATCTGTTTAAGCCCTATGCTGTTTACACTTTCAATCTGGAAGAGATGCTCTGGGAAATACTCTCTTTTATCCCCATGCTCTCCTTTAGTGAACGTTATCTTTAACCCAGAAATCCCTGACAGCTTATCATATGAAGCCATGTTACCCTGGACAAAAGCTGGTGTATTCCAGCTACGCCATCTAGTGCACCCAGTTTCACGTACATTTCTTACTTTTCCTGAGCTGCAATCGAAATACAAAATCCCGAAAACTCTCTTCTACTCCTTTCTACAAATCAGGCATTTCATTTCCACTAGAATCCCACATTTTACTTTAGTTATGCCCACGGAATTTGAACTGTTATGTTTCAAAGGCCCTTATGAACCCCGCCTAATATCCACCATTTATAAGATTTTACAGGATACGCCTCAGGTCACAGAGCAAACTCACTCCTACATGCGGAAATGGTCCCATGTTTTGAATAAACCCATTTCTTTATCCGAATGGAAGAGTATTTGGGAGGCTACTTCCAAGGTATCTAGATGCGTAGCTCAGAAGGAAACTGCCTATAAAATATTAATGTTTTGGTATAGAACCCCGGAATTTTTATTGGCAAGAAAACTAACAGCTTCTGGACAATGTTGGAGATGTGGTTCTTATTTAGGCACCCACTATCACATATTCTGGGAGTGCCCTATGATAACACCCTATTGGTCCAAAGTTCATGCCCTTTTGGGAAAAGTTCTAGATATTCCTATCCCCTTACATCCCTTATATCTCCTCCTGGGATTACCCCTCCCAAAGACGCCTAAACCCCTTAGAAAATTGATGGCCTTTATTCTATTAGCGGCTAAAAGGGCTATCCCACAGTGTTGGCTAACCAATGTTCCCCCATCCTTTACACAATTTCTAGCAGCTATCATAGATATACGTAGAATGGAACGCCTCACAGCTGTAATTGAAGACTCTTTAATTAGCTTTGACGCCATTTGGGAAAAATGGGATTCCTCTGAATATAACTCTGAGATGGCACAAGTAACTTTAAACTCGTAAGTTTGTGAATGGAGTGTCTCGATGAGGCGTGTGAACATATGACGCTTAGCCTATTATGCACTTTGTCTTATTGAGTACGTGTTCTTATATCATTCTTTTTCTTTTCCATACCACGTTGCATTCCACTTGTTTGATAATCATCTGACATTTTTTTTTGCATTCTATATTTCTTTATTTACATATGCTATGTTATGATTATTTCTATCACATTGGGAATATATCCCTTTTTGTTGACAGTTCTTTCTGATTCTGTACAATGTTTCTTTTTTCTTGAAATATTCGATAAATAAACAATTTAAAAAAAAAAAAAAAAGTAACATTTCTGTTTTTGCAGATGACACCAAGCTATGCAGTGGAATAACGTCCTTGCAGGATGTCTCCAATTTACAAGCCAACCTCAATGCACTGTCTAATTGGGCGACTATGTGGCAGATGAGGTTTAATGTTGATAAATGTAAAGTTATGCACTTTGGGGCTAAGAATATGCATGCATCATACATGCTAGGGGGAGTTCAACTGGGGGGATCTGTAGTGGAGAAGGATCTGGGGGTTTTAGTTGATCATAAGCTCAATAATGGCATGCAATGCCAAGCTGCGGTTTCCAAAGCGAGCAAAGTCCTTTTATGTGTCGAATATGTAAATGAGGGATTTACGGCGATTCCCGAACGTACTTGCGGCTGACCGTCGTAGTTTACGTTGTTTGCGTTAGCGTTTTAGCGGTGTAAGGTTACCCCTGCTATAGGAGGCGTAGCCAATGTTAAGTATGGACGTCGGGACAGCGTCGAATTGTACGTCGGTTACGTTGTTTGCGTAAATCGTTCAGGAATGGGGCTCGACGTTAGTTACGTTCACATCGTTTACATTGACAAAAAGCGACGTGATTTCAAGTCATGCACACTGGGAACGTCCACGGATGTCCATGCGCCGTCCAAAAAAAACGTCAATTACGTGGGGTCATGATTCATTTACCTGAATCACGCCCCCACTTCAGAAATTTGAATTACGTGCTGTTACGACGGGCACTTTACGCTACGCCGCCGCATATTATGGAGCAAGTGCTTTCTGAATAAGGCACTTGCCCATAATATTTGCGGAGGCGTAGCGTAAACACCATACGCTACGCCGCCAGAAAGATACATCAAATGTATCTGAATCCGGCCCTATCTGCCTAATTGTTGACATCCCCCTCTACTGGAGTGTTTCCAAATATATGCAATATACAGTAAATAAATGTCACAGAATCAAAATGTTAAACAATTCTCTTTGTCAACCACAATGTGGTTACAATTAGGCTGTAGAATACAAGTGCTAATAACACTGTTGCAATTATGGGGCACACTGCCATACTCTTTCAAATGCTGAAATGTAGTGTAAGAGCCATCCTGAAGACCATTAAATAATTGAGAAACCTTCCAGACTAAAGCAAGTGAGAATGAATGTCTATCTTTATGGGATAAAAGCAAGAGAGTAATAGCTCACAAACTTCACACCCTGCTTTGGGGCTTTACTCTTTTTTCAACTGTTTAATGGCTATTTCTACTTCTTCATATTATGTGCTTCCAATTATACTCCTGGGTCATAAAATATGACTTATTTTCTGTTTTCTGATTCAACATTCTTTATGTGATAGTTCTTAAACGTAATGTACTCTTCCCAGCATTCTAATACTCTCTTCTTTCGTAAATTAGATTTCTGACTTTACCTTTTGACATTGTCATAATTTACTGCTGAAACCCTTTCTTTACTACACTGACATCTACACTAATTTCTATTTTCTGTGTCTTTAAACAGCTCTTCTTTTCTTCTTCCTGCACAATTTATTTACCATTGTTCTTTTTTCTTACAGTAAAGTTGATTTCTACCTCTGCGACTGGACGAGTCTCCCTCCCCCCGTGAGGTCGAGCGGGCTGGGTGCCCTAATCACCCCTGCTGCTGTTGTTACCACTCACAGGATTTGCTTCACCTTTGCATTCACTACCTCCACGTCTTTGCACCAGTCACCAGCCTGCCTGCCAGCGCGCCATCAGCTGTGTTCCATCTGTGCCGGGCGCGCTCCCGCCGCCCCGCTGCGCCCGCCCCTGCCGGTCACGTGACTGCCGTGACTGCCTGCATATCTTCAGGGCTGCGGCGCGCAGCGTGATTCTACCTCTGCGACTGGACGAGTCTCCCTCCCCCCGTGAGGTCGAGCGGGCTGGGTGCCCTAATCACCCCTGCTGCTGTTGTTACCACTCACAGGATTTGCTTCACCTTTGCATTCACTACCTCCACGTCTTTGCACCAGTCACCAGCCTGCCTGCCAGCGCGCCATCAGCTGTGTTCCATCTGTGCCGGGCGCGCTCCCGCCGCCCCCGCCCCTGCCGGTCACGTGACTGCCGTGACTGCCTGCATATGTTCAGGGCTGCGGCGCGCAGCGTGATTCTACCTCTGCGACTGGATGAGTCTCCCTCCCCCCGTGAGGTCGAGCGGGCTGGGTGCCCTAATCACCCCTGCTGCTGTTGTTACCACTCACAGGATTTGCTTCACCTTTGCATTCACTACCTCCACGTCTTTGCACCAGTCACCAGCCTGCCTGCCAGCGCGCCATCAGCTGTGTTCCATCTGTGCCGGGCGCGCTCCCGCCGCCCCGCTGCGCCCGCCCCTGCCGGTCACGTGACTGCCGTGACTGCCTGCATATCTTCAGGGCTGCGGCGCGCAGCGTGATTCTACCTCTGCGACTGGACGAGTCTCCCTCCCCCCGTGAGGTCAAGCGGGCTGGGTGCCCTAATCACCCCTGCTGCTGTTGTTACCACTCACAGGATTTGCTTCACCTTTGCATTCACTACCTCCACGTCTTTGCACCAGTCACCAGCCTGCCTGCCAGCGCGCCATCAGCTGTGTTCCATCTGTGCCGGGCGCGCTGCCGCCGCCCCGCTGCGCCCGCCCCTGCCGGTCACGTGACTGCCGTGACTGCCTGCATATGTTCAGGGCTGCGGCGTGCAGCGCAGCGGCCGCGGAGCGGCCGCGTCGGAGACGCGGCAGAGACAAGGCCGTCTACGGCCGTCCGCGGTGGGCCGCGAGGGGTTGCGAGGGACCTCTCTTTCTTTCCATCCAGCCTCAAATTGTTTGTTCCTTAAGGTATTTGCACCAGTTCTGGTGACAGCCCTCCTTGTTGGGCTATGAGCACTGTTGTGTTTTTAGTGCATTTTGGTTCAGTTTCTGATGATTTTAATAAAGATTTGACCAACACATTCAAGACCTAGGGAAGTTTATCCCCCCCCCCCCCTCTGGTAGAAAGACATTTAGAATTACTTATACTGCTCTCCTTCGGGCTGCGAGCTTTTAGTTAGTTAGTTCAATGGACCCCCTACTATATCCTGGCCCTAGGGGCCTTTTAACTTATACTTCCTCCTTCATGAAGGGACTGGATTCCCCGTCCCTTCATTTAACTGATTCCACCATTGCTATTTTAAAAAAGAACAATATTTGGCAGGCTCCAACTGTGCCCCATTCAGTGAGAGTAGGGCACATTCACTCTTCTGTTAAGCCCAGCCCTCAAAAAACACTTGTTTCTAGTGCTAGAGCCCCTCTTCTGCCTACCTTTAGAGGGGGCCTACTTAACTGTAGATCTGCGGTGGCTAATGCCACCCAGATTCGGGATCTCATTACCGAGGATAACCTCGACCTCCTCCTCCTCACGGAGACCTGGCTCCAGGACCACCACGCACCTGTCCTGGATGAGCTCGTTCCCCCCAACTACGCTATTTTATGCTGTAACAGACCGGTGGGGAGGGGGGGAGGAGTGGGCATCATCTTTAAAAAGGAGCTGAGGATCTGCCCTGCCACCTGTCAGGACAGAGTCTTTGGCTCCTTTGAATCCCTTATAGTCAACTGGGAATTGGCTCCTAATAATACCATAGGCCTTGCAGTGATCTACAGTCCCCCCAATCACAGACCCACTCTGTTTATGGATATAACGGAGCTAGCATCCCATCTGGCTATGTCCGGTAAACAGGCCTGTATATTGGGTGATATCAATCTATGGGGGGAAGATTCCACCAACCCCCTCACCCAAGACACAATTACAGGCCTGAGAGATTTGGGGTTTCACCAATTGGTTACCGGCCCCACCCATCGGGCCGGCCACACCCTGGATTGGGTTTTGAACCACGAAGCCCCTCTAGTCTGTGGCCCTCCCATGGTTGTCCCTTGGTCGGACCACAGCTACATCCCATTCTCCGTTATAAGGCCTCAAAAAAAGAGGCCTCACATCCCAGACAGATCGGGTCCCAGGATTTACTCCCGGAATCTCCGTAGAGTGTGTCCGGGGACTTTCGGGACCTTGGTGGGTGAGAGGTTACGGGCAACTGGTTTTGTAGGGTTGACCGACCCCAGCGCTAAATTAGCGCTGTTGGAGTTGGCTCTGGAGGGTGCACTTGATAGCGTGGCACCCCGGAAGTTAAGATCTAACCCCCGTCCCCTAGGAAAAAATCCACAGTGGTTTACTGAGGAGCTTCGGCTCCTCAAGCAGACCACTCGTGCCAGGGAGAAACGCTGGCATAAGTCGACAACTGACTTGGACAAAAAGCTCTATCTTGAGGATCTCAATGGTTACAAGAGAGCCATCAAGCAGGCCAAAAAGTGCTACCTCACGGAAAGAATCTGGGAGGCCTCTAACAGCACTGCTGAGCTCTTCAAGATAACATCTGAGCTCTCCCAGCCCCTGGCTACCAAACCAACTCCTATGGAGTCGCAGGATTGGTGCCAGGAGCTCGCCGACTTTTTTATCTCTAAGATTGAGAACATTAGAGATAATATCATCTCGCCCGCTATTGCCCAAGAGGCGTCCGGCTACTCCGGGTCGGCCCCGGGGCTCTCCTGCTTTCAGGTGGTGACGGTCTCCCAGGTGGTTGAGGTGATAACTTCTTTGAAGCCGTCGTCCTCCCCCCTGGATGTCTGCCCAGCCACTCTGATCAAGGAGGCCGCTGAGTTCCTTGCCCCGTTTATACGGGATGTAGTCAATAGCTGTTTCCTGACGGGTGTGGTCCCGGAGAGCCTAAAGCAGGCAGTAGTTTCTGCTCTGCTGAAAAAGCCCTCCTTGGACCCCCTTGTCCTGGGCAGCTATCGGCCTATTTCTAACCTACCGTTCCTGGCTAAGATCATGGAAAAACTGGTGGTGATCCAGTTGCAGAGTTATCTGGAGTCCTTTAACATTCTGGATGAACACCAGTCTGGATTCCGCCCTGGGCGTGGTACAGAGACAAGTCTTCTATGTGTTTATGACGATGTCCTCAATAGCCTGGACGATGGAGATTCGATAGTTTTGGTTTTGCTGGACTTGTCGGCTGCTTTTGATACCATCAATCACACGATTTTACTACGACGTATTCAATCTGTTTTGGGCATGGATGGCGCAGCGTTGGCATGGGTGGCCTCATTTCTCCAGGGCAGAGTGCAAAAGATCAAACTTGGCCCTCATTATTCCACCAACTCAGCCCTGGCTTGTGGGGTGCCTCAGGGCTCGGCCTTGTCGCCCCTACTCTTTAACATCTATATGAAGCCACTGACTGATGTCATCCAGACCCATAAAGTCCAGTATCAAGTGTATGCAGACGACACCCAGATTTATCTGAGGTTGCCCAGGAACCAGACTCCCAGTCTCATACTGGCTTCCTGTCTGGAGGATGTCAACACATGGATGGCCTCCAATTCTTTAAAACTGAATGGAGACAAGACTGAGGGTATCATCTTCAGCGACTTGTCCTGTCCACCTAACCTCCCCCCATGGCCCGCCTCTTTTGGCGCCCCATCGGTGGTTGGTACCCAGGTGCGGGACATCCAGGAGGCGGCATCACTGGCGGCCTTTCGCCGGAGTTTAAAAACATGGCTATTCCATCAAGCCTACCCGGCTTAAGGCGTCAGTTGGCCTGAGTGTAACATCCGAGCGGGAACATCAGTCCAAGTCGTACCATCTTGTTGTCCACTTGTCCCTGGGTTTACCCAGGGACGTCGCCAGCGTGTCGGGATCCTTCGGGGTAATTGACCACGCTATAGAAAGTGCACCTCAACTCAACTCAACTCAACTCAACTCATTTTATACTTGTTTTTTTGACCTGTCTTTATTCTTTTTCTATTGTCTTTACGCGTTTTATTAAACCAATCTTCATTTCTTTTTTCTCTTTGATAACTAAGATTCTAAAATTACTTCATCCATAATATTGCTGCTTTATACTTTGGACAATGTCAATCACTATGGGCCAGATTCAGGTACACGTACATTTGCGCAGCGTATCCGAGATACGCTACGCAGCCGTATTTTACCAGGCTCTACAACGAATTCTGGTAGATTTTTGCCCGTGTAGTGTATTTCTCGCCGCGTAATCGAAATACGCGATTAGGGGGCGTGAAGCATTTAAAATTAGGCGCGTCCCCGCGGCGATCGAACTGCGCATGCTCCGTTCAGAAATTTGCCGCCGTGCATTGCGCGAAATAACGTCGTTACGTCATTTTTTTTTTGGAGTAGCGTCGTTTACGGACATTCCTATTCCCGGACGACTTACGTAAAAAATAATAAAAGACGTCGGAAAACGTTGAAATTCGACGCGGGAACGACGGCCATACTTAACATGGGCTGTCTAATATTAGACCAGCTAAAAGCTGGTATAACATTACGCAGACGAAAAGATGACTAAAGATGCCAAAAGAGATTGCGATTGAAGATCGTAATTTCGGGGGTTCGACGGCAAAAGCTCATTTGCATACCCCGACGCGGAAAACGACGGGAAGTCCACCCAGCGGCCGCAATTTTATTGCAGCGTAGATCCGAAGGCGTACGAACACGTAAGCCAGTCGGATTGAAGCGCAAAGCCGTCTTTTCATGGTTTGAGGTTTCAAACTAGTGAAAAAACGCGCGTAATTAGAAAGTACTCCGGTCTAACTCTAGTTAGACAGGAGTTACGGCTCTGTGAATCTGGCCCAATATCTTTTCCAAGTGGTCAGTTGATTTGACAGTTTTTTTTTTTTGTTTTACCATAAGGCAATATGTTGCTTTGGGTATACCTGTAAATTAATAATATACTGTTGATCAATATACACTTATCATAACCTTGTTCCATTATTGTTGCTTTTTGTTTTGTTTTTTTCAAATATAAGATAATTGTATTGGTGTCTAAGCTTCTTTTACAAATTTAGTGTTTTTATCATCTAACTTTGCTTGAACATAAGTTATTATACAATGATTTATGTCGGCGTTTCTCCAGATACGCCGACGTAAGTCCAAATGTGCGTCGTCGTATCTTTACGTGATTCACAAAGCGAGATACATCGAAAAATAGGCTTCCTCCGCCCGACGTAACTTGCCTACGGCGGCGTATCGTGGGCGTATAGTGTGAGCAAATGAGCAAATTACATATTTTCAGTTGTTGCACACTTTGTTATGTATATATTTCCACATGTGTTAATTCATAGTTGTGATGCCTTCAGTGTGAATATACAATTTTCATAGTTATGAAAATAAAGAAAACTCTTGGAATGAGAAGGTGTGTCCAAACTTTTGGTCTGTACTGTATGTGGGGGCAAATTTATTGCTATTAGAAGGAGGCTTAAAAGCCTTATATGTAATGGCATAGTGCAGATGGCAGGTTTTCTTTAAAGGTTAAGTTCACCTTCAAAAATAAATGCACAGGATTTTTCAGGAAAAAATGTGCAATGTCAGGCTTCTACACACTCTTCCCTCCAGCTTTCTGCCCATAACTTTGTATGGGTTTTCAGTTAGAAAGAATGGAGGGAGAATGAATGAACTACAAGCATGCAAATCAGTGCACTTGCAACCATTAAAAACTACAAGTCCATCTGCTGTGGTGGAAAACTGACTTTTAGTTTCTTCACTCACAGATCCCTGTGAATGAATGATGTGCCTGTGCGGACAGAGTCTGATTTTACAGATGCGACAGTGGCTGCATGTGAAAACATCCATTGCTCACTGTCACAGGGGGACTCAGGGAGTGATGGGGGGCATTGCTTAGGAACAAGTTGCATGTTGCACAGTAAATACAGGTGTAATATTTTTCCTAAAAGTGAATTTATGCTTTAAGGAATGGCATTAGGAGTCTATTAGACCCACATGTCACTACCGCACAGACTGTGCTCAATCAGCTTCTTGACATCTCTGGACAGCTTCTAGTTTTAGGCTGGGTTTGCACTATCTTCGCATTTGGCTCACATCCCAAATGCTAGAATCACTACTAGCATTTTGAAGGTGTGGTGGTGGAACAAGCTCAAAAAACACTGAACTCTGTCCTGCATCCTTCTCAGCTGCCAGCAGAGATACCCAGTGTGCTGTGAAGGAAAGGTAATGTCCCTGCTTATGCCTGCTGAACCATGAGTCAGCGGTAAAATGAACCTTACTGCTGACCGCCCTGTCCAATGAGGCCAAAACATTGGAAAAATACATTGAGTTTTGGAACCTGCAACTAAGGTACAGCACATTCCACAAATTCACAAAAGGTGGCAGAGTCTATCAGCTGAAAGGCAGCGGTTGCAATGCTAGCAATTTGGCCAAGCAGCTAGCATTTAGACATGTGGATGGCTGGGACCGAATTTCTACTTATGGTTAAGCAACAGGTGTGATGGAGCTAAAAAAAATGTCTATGTTATCTTTCTCTTTTAACCACTGAAATATAACTTTCCTTTCTTTAATAATTGTATTTATTCTCTTTCTTGTTGCGATGTGTATGCATATGTGTGTGTATATATATGAACACTTGAACAATACCTACGTTGTTTCTCTTCATTTTCCCAGGATGAATGTGTTCCACTTCTACCTGTAGCCGATTTTGGCTACAATAACTCTGTTCATTCTGCCACCCATCATTCTTGTCCAACACCATCCCAAAATATGCAGTACCAGCTGTTCAGGAAACGGTAAACTTCTTTGATTTACATAACAAACAGTTGCTAGGAACTATCCCCCGAAGTTCCATAAACTGGAGCAAGATATGAGGTTGTGGTCTAAGCAAAATTTGTCCTGGCTCTGGCAAATAAACGCAGTCAAGATGACTTTATTGCCCAGGCTGTTTTACCTTTTTAGTGCTCTTCCTATTCCATTAAGGATTGACCATTTGCGCTCTTTCCAAAGCAAGATTTTTAAATTAGTTTGGAGGAGTTCAGGTTACAGAATTAAGCAACAGACAATTTATTTTTCTAGGAAAACTGGTGGCCTGGGCGTTACCCATATACATAGATACTACCTAGCAGCAAGGTTAGCTCAATTCTCCTTAATTTACGCTAATGCCACGTACACACGATCACCTTTTGTGATGAAAAAAAAACGACGTTTTCAAAAACGTCATTTAAAATCACCGTGTGTGGGGAAAACTTTGTTTTATGTCTTCAAAAAAACGACCAAAAAAAAATTCGAACATGCTTGAATTTTTTGTGTCGTTTTTCAAAACGTCGTTTTTTGTGTCATAAAAAGTGATGGTGTGTGGGCAAAACGATGTTGAAAACAAAGTTTTTAAAGCCGCGCATGCTCAGAGGCAAGTTATGAGACGGAGCTTCAAAGGAACAGAATGCCGTCGAACGTGGTGTACCTCACCACGCTTTGCTAGAGCATTTTGGAAGAACGATGGTGTGTATGCAACGTCGTTTTGGAAAATGAAGTTTGAAAAATGTCGTTTTGTTTCGTGAGATAAAATGACGTTTTTTTTCATCACAAAAAGTGATCGTGTGTACGTGGCATAAGAGGGAAAGCCTAGTTGGGTTCAGATCGAGCGGGAAGCTGCACCTCTTCACACATTAGACTTTCTGGCTTGACTACTCCCCAGAGATACAGTGGTTGACCGCGATATTGTGTCAATCTCGCTCCCTTTCTCGGCGAGATTGAGCACTTGCGAGCCCCATCGCGGGAGCCAGCGCCGAGCTGGCTTGCCGCGATGGAGACAAAGCCGTCATAGAAGCGACGGGGATCCGACGCGGATTCCCGCCAATTCTAAACGTGGGCGGAGTTTGTTATGAATCCTGAGAAGGAAGTCCCCGCCGGATTCTAAATAAAAATCCGGCATGGGTTCCCCCCTCAGGAGCATAACGGGCCCTTAGGTCTGGTATGGGTTGTAAGGAGACACCCCTACGCCGAAAAAACGGCGCGGGGGTCCCCCCACAGTCCATACCAGACCCGTATCCAAAGCACGCCGGCCGGCCGGTCAGGAGGGGAGTGGGGGCGAGCGAGCGCCCCCCCCCCCCTCCTGAGCCGTACCGGGCAGCATGCCCTCAACATGGGGGGGTCAGGTGCTCTGGGGCAGGGGGCGCACTGCGGCCCCCCACCCCAGAGCACCCTGTCCCCATGTTGATGAGGACAGGGCCCCTTCCCGACAACCCTGGCCGTTGGTTGTCGGGGTATGCGGGCGGGAGGCTTATCGGAATCTGGAAGCCCCCTTTAATAAGGGGGCCCCCAGATACCGGCCCCCCACCCTAAGTGAATAAGTATGGGGTACATTGTACCCCTACCCATTCACCTGCAAGAAAAGTGTAAACACAAATAAACCACACAGTGTATTGAAATATTTTATTAGTTGGCCGCCGGGGGGGGGGGTGTGTATGATCGCTTTTATAAAAGCGCCCCCCTCCGGCGGGCTTCTGCGGGGGGTGGGTGCCGCTGTTCTTCACCGCCGTCTGGTTCTCTTCCGCCGCCGGTGGGGGCGCTTTCATAAAAGCGCCCACCACTCGGCGGGCTTCCTTCGACATCTTCGGCGGCGGGGGGGTCTTCTCCCACTCTCCGGGGTCTTCTCCCACTCTCCGGGGTCTTCTCCGGCTCTCCGGGGGTCTTCTCCGCTCTCCGGGGGTCTTCTTCAGGACTCGCCGCCGCTATCTTCGTGTTAGCTCAATTACTAGCGGCGGCGTGTCCCCTCTTCTGTGACGTCTTCTTCTTCTCTTCTTCTTCTCCAGATGTTGACGCGACGCTTCCTTCCGCTGTTATGGCTGGTGCGCGGCTCGCAGCGAATTATATAGGCCTGTCTTGTGATGTCGCAGTCCCATCATGCTCCGGTAGGTACCACGTGCTACCTACTGGAGCATGATGGGACTGCGACGTCAAAGCGATCATACACACCCCCCCCCGGCGGCCAACTAATAAAATATTTCAATACACTGTGTGGTTTATTTGTGTTTACACTTTTCTTGCAGGTGAATGGGTAGGGGTACAATGTACCCCATACTCATTCACTTAGGGTGGGGGGCCGGTATCTGGGGGCCCCCTTATTAAAGGGGGCTTCCAGATTCCGATAAGCCTCCCGCCCGCATACCCCGACAACCAACGGCCAGGGTTGTCGGGAAGGGGCCCTGTCCTCATCAACATGGGGACAGGGCGCTCTGGGGTGGGGGGCCGCAGTGCGCCCCCTGCCCCAGAGCACCTGACCCCCCCATGTTGAGGGCATGCTGCCCGGTACGGCTCAGGAGGGGGGGCGCTCGCTCGCCCCCACTCCCCTCCTGACCGGCCGGCCGGCGTGCTTTGGATACGGGTCTGGTATGGACTGTGGGGGGACCCCCACGCCGTTTTTTCGGCGTAGGAGTGTCTTACAACCCATACCAGACCTAAGGGCCCGTTATGCTCCTGAGGGGGGAATCCGGCAGGGACTTCCTTCTCAGGATTCATAACAAACTCCGCCCACGTGTAGAATTGGCGGGAATCCGCGTCGGATCCCCGTTGCTTCTATGACACACCCGCTGGAATGTGCTTTTACTATTCCAGCGAGTGCGAGATGTCGGCAGCCTGTCGCCGAGAATCAGCGCGATGCTGTCGTGCTATAAACACATTCTCGGCGGCAGGCACTGTAGACCCCCTATTTTAGCTCCTACACTTTCAAATTCCTTTGCCATGTGGGACAAATTGAGGGCAAATCCTAATCTTATTTCGGCTGTTAAACCTTTATCTCACCTTTTCCGTAACCCATTGTTTACCCCCGGGTTAGATATTAAAGCGTTCCAGTGGTAGCTTGACAAGGGGCTGTATCGTCTGGGTCACTTCTTTACGTCTAATGGTCCCATTACCTTAACACACTGTGTGAGTAAACTGGATCTCCCTTTCTCAGAGAGATTCAGTTTCTTTCAGATTAGTCACTTCCTCCACAGTATTTGGCCAGATAGATCTCTTCCCCCTAATTGTTCCTCTTATGAAGTATGGTGTAGTCAGTCCATGGAGCAGAGAGGGGGCATTTCAATTATCTATGCGTCACTTTCCTCTGTCTAGTAAATCGTCTTACATGTTAGCTGGAAGGATGGAGGATGATTTTCAGTTACAGTGGAGCCTGGAGTCCTGCCAATTGGCTGTAACCCGTGCACACAAAGGTATTATTAATATTTCCCTTACTGAAGCTAGTTTAAAAATCTTGACTAGGTGGTATCTAACGCCACACAAATTGGCAACGTTTTTCCCTTCTGCTGACCCACTATGTTTCAAGGGGTGTCAACTGTTGGGTACTATAGCCCATGTTTGGTGGGAATGCCCCAGGATACGATCTTTCTGGAGGAAAATGTTAAAACTTATTAAAAGAATCACGGGGTGCGAGATTCCCAGGTTTCCAGAGTTTGTACTTCTTAATGCATGTATACCTATTTCATCCAAGCATACTCGTGTACTGATTTATTTTCTTTTGTTGGGAGCTAAAATGACTCTCGGAGGATGATCTGTGGGGGGGGGGGGGTTGGGCCTTTTTGAGGTTTCCACCCGGGACGGGGGGGGGTGGATGGGACTCGACCCTCAGGCACAGCTTGATCCCTGTGGGGGTCCTATTTCCCCCTTCCGCTGTGTTTTTTTTTTATTTTTATTTTTTTGTTAATTGTCATTTTGTGGGGCTCACTGTTTTTGTAGTCTTTAACCACTTAAGGACCGCCTACTGCACATTTACGTCGGCAGAATGGCACGGCTGGGCACATCAACGTATATATACGTTGATTTTAGTACCCAGCCGTGGGTCGCGGGTGCGCGCCCGCGACCCGGTCCGAAGCTCCGGGACCGCGGGATTCGCGGACCCGATCGCCGCTGGAGTGCGGCGATTCGTCCCTGGAGCGGAAGAACGGGGAGAGCCGTGTGTACACACGGCTTCCCCGTGCTTCTCTGTGGCCGCAGCATCGATCGCGTCATCCCTGTAATAGGGGCACGCGATCGATGACGTCACACCTACAGCCACACCCCCTACAGTTGTAAACAAACACACTAGGTCTCACATCCCCTACAGCGCAACCTGTGGTTAACTCCCAAACTGCAGCTGTCATTTCCACAGTAAACAATGCAATTTAAATGCATTTTTTGCTGTGAAAATGACAATTGTCCCAAAAATGTGTCAAAATTGTCCGAAGTGTCCACCATATTGTCGCAGTCACGAAAAAAATCGCTGATCGCCGCTAATAGTAGTAAAAAAAAAAAAATTAATAAGAATGCAATAAAACTATCCCTTATTTTGTAAACGCTATAAATTTTGTGAAAACCGACCGATAAACGCTTATTGCGATTTTTTTTACCAAAAATACGTAGAAGAATACGTATCGGCCTAAACTGAGGAAAAAAATGTTTTTTTATATATTTTTGGGGGATATTTATTATAGCAAAAAGTAAAAAATATTGCATTTTTTTTAAAATTGTCGCTCTATTTTTGTTAATAGCGCAAAAAATAAAAACCGCAGAGGTGATCAAATAACACCAAAAGAAAGCTCTATTTGTGGGAAAAAAAGGACGCCAATTTTGTTTGGGAGCCACGTCGCACGACCGCGCAATTGTCAGTTAAAACAAAGCAGTGCCGAATCGCAAAAAGGGGCAAGGTCCTTTACCTGCATTTTGGTCCGGGTCTTAAGTGGTTAATTTGTGTGAGAGGGAGCCACGGTTTCCCCTCTATATACTTCTTTGATTGTCCTTTATTAAGTCCTGTTTGGATCTCTTTTTTTTATTGATCTCTATTGTCTGCATATTTGGCATATGTTCATAGCTTTATGTACAATCCCCCTTTTTTTTACTATGTCTTTTTGATTATATTTTCTATTTGTGCCCTTTTTTTTTTTGCCCATGTCACACTTCCTCATTGTATTTTCAGTCTTCCTGTATTTTATTCTTTATTTTCTGAAAAAATAAATAAAAAATTAAAGTAGAAAGAGAGGTAATCAGGCTCTATACTTGGTAAAATAAAAAGGTATGGTCCAGAAGAAAATTCATGGGAACCAGAGCACAAAATCCCTGCCAAACGATTAATCCAGTCCTTTAAATGATCACATCCTGAAAAAGTGGCTCGTTTGAGCATCCAGAGGCTACCCATTGGGAGGGGGCAATGTCAGGAAGGGCAAGCCAGTAATCAAGATAGCAGACACAGAAGAATGCCTGTGCTCTATTTCCCTATAAGAAGAGCTGCACATGCACGCGCAGATGCACGATTGACGGTGGGGGCGCATGCACATTGTGACAGTTCTTGGCGCCAGATGCGCCATTTAAAGAAGACTGATGCCCACGTTCAATGCTGTCTGGTCTACAGCGTTCTCTGTGACTCTTGCTACCTGTTTATCCAGAAAACCTGCTCCAGTAGACTCTCGGCTTGTCCCTGACTTCTCCTTGTATCTGCCTGCATCTGACCCCAGCTTGTCCTTGACTCCTATTCTGTCTCTCCCCTGGTTACTTTGCTGCCAGCCTGTTACCGATCCAGCCTATACCCTGACTCTGCTCCAGCCACTGCATATTTTCCTGATCTGCCTGTTTGTGTATGACCAGGCTTGCTTGTACCGGTCTGTGTTTCTACCTACAGAACACCTCTTCACTGTCTGCTGTGTCCTGCTTCCAGTCTGATCCTGTCTCTAGCCTGTCAGCTGTTTCAGTCAGCCCCCTCACAGTAGTCTCTCCACAGCATCATTGGACGTTTCGACCAGCTCCTACATCAGCGATCCTGCCAGGCACTTGTGCCACTCTGCACTCCCGAGCTCCCTGTCTGCTCTATCAGGGGTTCCTGAGTCAGAGATGTGAGAGGATTTCCTCTGCATATCAAGCTCTACAACCAGGTACGTGACATGATCACACTGTTGCTGTTTGCAATCCTTGTCTTAAGCGCATCAAGCGTGGCAAAAACAACAACCATTTGAGAACCACATGCTTGACAAGGCAGTTAGCCTCTACTCAGCCCATTTGCAAGTGCACCTAAAAACCACACAAAAAGGGGCACAAATTTGTCCATCCTCCTTACTCGCCTCAGTCTGTCCCCGCTATACCTCATGACCTCTCAGCAGCCTTCACTGACAGGGATTATGATATAGCGCAGGGTGTCCCAGGTCTAGGGATGAGCTTTGCGTTAGGACTCGAACATCCTCCGTTCGATCGTTCGTCGAATTTCGAACAAAAACGATCGTTCGTGGCAAATTCGAGTGAAACGAAACAACCGTTTTTAAAACTTTTTTTTCCATTGATACTACTATCAATGGAATTTTTTTTTAAAAACAGTCGTTTTTTCAGGAGTCCTGCTTTTTCCATTGATACATGTTCCCTGGGGCAAGACCCGGGTTCTGAAAGACATTTTCCAACAATAACTTGAAAATTTGTCTTTAAAATTATCGTTTTTGAATTCGAACGTTCGAGTCCCATAGACTTCAATGGGGTTCTAAATGTTCTGGTGAGAATCGAACGCGGGGGTGTTCGGCTCATCCCTACCCAGGTCCTTGCAGCACAAGTGGTCCAGTAAGCATGGACAGGGACGATATATTTTATTCACAGCACACTGGGTAACTCTGCAATCTGAAAGGATGCAGGACAGGGCTCAGTGCTGCAGCTTGTTGTGTCCCCACGTCTCCATACAGCTGGTGATGATGCCAGATTGATCAGCTCTACCCCCTCCTCCATTCCCTCCTCTGCTGAATTGTCCTATGAACCTCAAGTACCCCCTAAGAATTCAAAGGGCTATTCAATGAGTCAGGCTAAAAGGTGCCCTGCAGTGCTTCAGCTGGTGGGTCTGGGGGACAGGAACCCAAGCGGAGCAAAGATTCTTGCAGCTCTGCAGGGACAGGCCCAGAGGTGGTTCACGCCACACTAGCTGGAGCCAGGAATTAGCGGTGTGTGATAATGGCACAAACCTCCTGGCCGCCCTTAGGACAGGGAAAGTTGGCACATGTGCCATGCCTGGCACATTTTCTCAATTAGGTGATGCATAAATAGGTACCCAGGGTTGGAAGATCTGCTAAAGCAGGCCAGCAGAGTCTGTAGCCATTGTAGGCAGTCATACACAGCCAGTGCTTGGTTGGTTATAATTCAGCAGGAATTCCACCTGCCCGTAAACCACCTGATTTGTGACATGCCCACCATGTGGAACTCAACGTGGCAATGCTGCAGTGGCTGCACATGCAGCCGAGGGGTGTCAACAAGTACCTTGTGTGAGTATGGCACAACGACAGGCTCAGGCTTTGGGCTTTACAGGCTTTACAAATGCAATTATTGCTGCAGCAGCTTCAGTACACGCTTTACAGGTGGACTAAGGGGACCCTCCAGACACAATATTGAAAGGAATTTTTCATTTTTATACTTTCACTGCTCATTTAAAAATGATGTTTTTACAAACTTTTTTTTCATTAATACATGTCCCCCAGGGCAGTACCTGGACCCCCATAACCATTGTATGCCCAATTACTTGCATACAGTAAAAACCTTCTAAATGGTCGCGTTTGGGTGCCATAGACTTCAATGGGGTTCGTTATTTAGTTCCAAACTTTCCTGATGTTTGAAAGTTCTGGTGCGAACTAAATAGGGGGTTGTTTTGCATATCCCTAATCAGCAGTACATGAGTTTATCTTTTATCTTTTATATCTTAGAGCTAGCTACACCCTTGAGTATGCTGACATGAAGAGAAGGCCAGAATTTGAAAAGTTATCAAAACAATTTTCCTTTTTCTTTGTGTCACCATATATTTCTGCCCTGTGTTCACTCACTGTGATGATAATATAGTGGTGCTCTGTTTGCATTTTAATAGGATAGCTAGGGCGTAGTACTTTGCGGTCAGGGGAGCAGAGCTGACCTGTGAGTATGCTGAAAGGAAGAGGCCGGGAAAATATGATTTACAGTTAAAAGGGGTAATAATTACTTCTTGAACATAAGAGTGAACCACCCTCCTCAAAGTGGAAGCCATGTGCAGGCTCAACACAAGCAATATGGAATTTATTCTGAACAGCCAGACTTCGATAAAAGACTTTATTGTAATGAATAGTCAACGTTCATGTGTTAACAGAAGCATGACAAACATTTGACGCGTTTCACAACATCATTGTTGCTTAGTCATAGTATTGCATCTCACAAAGCACGGTTCAATCCAACATCCGAAAATAGAAAGAGTATGGCACAACTGCAAACCTACCAAGATATGGCCGTCCACCTAAACTGACAGGCCAGGTCAGGAGAGCATTAATCAGAGAAGCAGCCAAGAGTCCCATGGTAACTCTGCAAGACCTGCAGAGATGCACAGTTCAGGTGGGAAAATCTGTCCACAGGACAACTATTAGTTGTGCACACCACAAATTTGACCTTTATGGAAGAGTGGAAAAAAGAAAGCCATTATTGAAAGAAAGCTTTAAGAAGTCCCAATTGCAGTTTGCGAGAAGTCATGTGGAGGACACAGCAAACATGTGGAAGAAGGTGCTCTGGTCAGATAAGACCAAAATTAAACTTTTTGGCCTAAAAGCAAAATGGTATGTGTGAAAGAAAACTAACACTACACATCATTCTGAACACAACATCCCCACCGTGAAACATGGTGGTGGCATCATGTTGTAGGGATGATTCTCCTCAGCAGTGACAGGAAAGCTGGTCAGAGTTCATGGGAAGATGGATGGAGCCAAATACAGGGAAATCTTAGAAGAAAACCTTTTATGCCGCGTACACACAATCAGATTTTCCGATGAAAAAAGTCAGATGGACTTGTTTCTTCAGAAATTCCAAACGTGTGTGGGCCCCAACGGACTTTATTCCAGTAAAAAAATAAAACATGTTTTAAAATTCTTTGGATAGGAAAAAATACAATGGAAAATTCTGATCGTCTGTGTTGAATTTCGTCAGAAAAAAATTCACGCATGCTCAGACTCAAGTCGACGCATGCTTGGAAGCGTTGAACTTAATTTTTCTCGGCTTGTCGTAGTATTTTACGTCACCACATTTTGGACGTTCGGAATTTAGTCTGACAGTGTGTATGCAAGACAGCTTGAACGGAATTCCGATGAAAAAATCCACTGGATTTTAGACAATTGGATACTCTGATCGTGTGTACGTGGCATTAGAGACTCCAAAAAACTTGAGACTGGGGGGGGGGAGGTTCACCTTCCAGCAGGACACAGACCCTAAACATATAGTCAGAGCTACAATGGAATGGTTTAGATCAAAAGCGTATTTATGTGTTAGCATGGCCCAGTCAAAGTCCAGACCTAAATCCCAGTGAGAATCTGTGGAAAGACCTGAAAATTGCTGTTCAAAGATGCTCTTCATCCAATCTGACAGAACCTCAGCTATTTCGCAAGGAAGAATGGGCAAAAATGTCACTCTAGATGTTAAAAGCTGGTAGAGGCATCAACAAAAAGACTTGCAGCAGTAATTGTTAGTGTTGCTCACGAATATTCGCATTGCGAATATTCGCTACGAATATTGCATATTCGAGTATTCGTGAATAACTCGAATATCGCGGCGAATATTCGCTATTTCGAATATTCGTATTTTTCAAATTTCGCAATCAATTTCGCAAATCAATTTCGCATTCGCACTAGCGAAATTTCGTTTTTTTTTTTATAAAATATGGCGAATATTCGTAAATATCGAATATTCGATAAAAAAAATAGCGAAATTTCGCATTAGCGAAATTTCGCATTGGCGAAATTTCGCGATTTTTTTTTTTTTATAAAATATATAATATTTTCGCTTTCGCATATGCGAAATTTCGCTATTTTTTTTTTTTTTATAAAATATAGCAAATATTCGTTAATATCGAATATTCGTGATATTTTATCAAAAAAAAAAAAATAGCAAATTTCGCATTTTTTTTTTTTTATATAAAATATCACGAATATTCCATATTAACGAATATTCACGAATATTCTTCGAAATATTCGCGAAATATCGAATATGGCATATTCCGCTCATCACTAGTAATTGTAGCGAAAGGTGGTTCTACAAAGTATTGACTCAAATGCTTGCTATACTTTTTCACATATTTTTTTTTTAAAGTTTTTGAAAACCATTTATAATTTTCCTTAAACTTCACAATTATCTGACACTTTGTATTGGTCTATTACATAAAATTTCAATAAAATAAGTTTACCATTTTGGTTGTAACATAACATAATGTGGACAATTTCAAGGGGTAGGAATACTTTTTCAATGCACTGTATAATGATGCACAAATATTGTATTATTTATTTATTTTTGTGTACAGTTTATTATTTAAAGGGGTTAGGTAATCTTATTTCTAGAAAGGAATTGCTCCAGGTAGGTGCATATATCTAAAGCCCCTCCACACATCAGCTGGTGCCTGCCGCAATGGCAGCAGTAGTGAGAACACACATACCTGTATAATGATTAAACATATGTCTGTGTGAAAGGCGTTTACTGTCCTCCATCCATTGAGGGAGCTGTGATGTCTGTTTCCATATGTTTTTGAAGATTTTAATAAATACAAGTTTTATCTGCAACATCGCTGAAGTGCAACCAGCCTATTTGTGTGTTCTTCCTGCTGTGGCAATCTTATTTCTGGCATTGTGCTTTGTTGTGTATAAAATTATCTATAAGTATCAGTTTGTAGATTACTATGACTAGACGTTTCTGAAGGTGCCTTTGGTTAAAGTTTCTCTCTATATCATGTCTTATCACTTTTCAAAGAAAAAATCAAATCTTTTTATATACCTCAAATTTGATGACCTCAAAACATCCTATGTCCTGTACATCAATCCTTGCTCCTATAAGGATACTTTTATCTTTTCCCTCATCATAGGTATCTGCGTCCTGATTCCTGGCTCTGAAAACATCACTGAGCTTTTCCGCAAAATGGATCTACTTCCTCCCTTGCTAGAGTTCTCAGATATCCCTGTCTTAATTCCAGAATTTAAAATATACAAATCATTTAACTGGTTCCTCTGTGGAACAATTTTTTCATTTTTCTGGCTCGAAAATTACTTAAAACCCCAAAAGATTATGGCCGTAAATCACGTTACGCCGACATAGTGCAAATGTGCGCCAGCGTGTGCGCCAGAGTCACAAACCAATATACGCATTAAAACTGGCCACCCTACGCCGACATATATTGCACACGCCGGCGTAGCATGGGCGCAAATATGGGCTGGACGCATTGGTGCTTCTCCCATTGATTAGGCATTGAAAATATGCAAATGAGGGAAATGAGGGAAATACGGCGATTCACAAAGTGCGTGCGCCCGGCGCATCCTATGCTGGGCGTGTGTAAGTTGTCCATCCAGTGAAAAGTTATTCCCCATAAAAGGAGGTTTAACTCAGCAACAGACGTCCACGGGTCAGCTGGAGAGCAGCTGCATCAGCTTTTTTTCAGCACCCCCTCTTCGCTTCTCAATTTGAGGTGGCAGCACCCCCCTCTCCGGTTCTCTGCTCCACGGGGCCCATGCCTGAAGCTGTGTAAGGGGCACCATAATTCCTGATGGCGGCCCTGCATGCACATCCTACATGCATGTTTGCAGTTGTATTTGAGAAGATTCAGGGTACTGGTTTTGGTTTTTCTTTATTATATTTTACTTTTTTTTTAAGTTTACCTTTATTACTTTCACAAAAGAGGTAAAAAGATGTTATATACATACCCTCTAAAATTGAAATGCTTAGACCTGAGTGCATCTGGGTTCAATAGTTAAATAACATGCTTGGAGGATACCTTAAAGCTGTAAGCGGTGTTGGGGGAACAGTAGCATGTACAGTATTCCTTTAACAGTGACAGTACACATAATTAGTGCTGCCTGTGTGGCCAAAAAATGGAGGCTTCATCTCTCTGTTCCTTCACAAGACCAGTCATTGGCTCCCACTGCTGTCAATCAAATCAATGATGCGGCGCACCAGGGGGCGGGGCCGAGTGATACACTTGGCGCCCATGCCCGCCAACTGTATCACACGGAAGCGCGCCCGCCACCTAACCCCCATGAAAGAGCGCTTCCCAGAGGGAAAGCGCGTGCGGAGAGAACCCGAGACAGCCGCTAAGGGAGTCCAGAAGATGAGGATCGGGGCCGCTCTGTGCAAAACAAACTGCACAGTGGAGGTAAGTAATGTATGTTTGTTATTAAAAAAAAAAAAACAACCTTTACAACCCCTTTAGCCTCTAAAAAAGACCCTAAATTAATAAATAAAAAAAAGGAAGTGCCCCAAATAATATAGCCTTTTTTACATGAGAGTATTTAAGCTTATACCTGTGTGAGGGCCCTTTCTTGCCTGCACAGGATGCACAGGTGTTCCATGCATCCCTGTACAGGCAATCCCATTTATGCCAAAAGAGACACAGTGGATCAGTGGTGGTGCATCCATAGAGGGCGCTGCCCACTCTCGCTCCTGCACCACCACTGAAAAACAATACATAAATTCATGCATTGAAGTAAAAAATGGGCATTAAAAATTTAGAACATGCTCTAAATTTTCACATCATTTTTAACATTGTCGTTTTTACATTGTAAAAAATGGTCGTGTGTGGGCTTTAACGACGTGAAATAAACGTGCAAGCTTAGAAGCAAGTTTTGAGACGGGAGCGCTTGTTCTGGTAAAACTACCTTTCGTAATGGAGATAGCAGATTCATCACGCTGTAACAGACTGAAAAGCGTGAATCGTCTTTTACTAACACAGAATCAGCAAAAGCAGCCCCAATTAGCGTGGCATTAGTGTGGTAAATAATTTGTTTGGGCCAGCTTGGCCAAAACTAGTTATTTAAAAAGGGACATTAAATGTGGAGATAGGTTTAAGTGTATATATTTCACATGAAAAAGGAAGAAATAATCCAATAACTCCATGGTTAATATTTTAGCACCTTTGGCTCTGTACAGAAGGGACAACAGTCGCCTCCTAATAAAAAAATATATATATTTCACAGAGAAAAAGACAGCATAATATTGTACAGACTCTCAAAACATTACTTAAAAGCATTCAATTTCCAGCAACAGGAGACACACCAGGCAGCTTGCAATCAAAACAATGACATTAGATTGCAATATCCGGCCAAAAACAGGTCACCAAAATATTTCACAGAATCCAGAAGCCTATAGTTTATTGTGGAGAATTCAGTCAGGTTTTAATGGGGAAAAAAAATCATTGTTAGACTTCACAATAGCTACAAATATTCTTTGATTTACTGAGCACTGGTTATAAAATAGGACACAAAGAACATGGTTTAGCTTACAGCAAATGCTACAAACTTTACAACTGAATAGCAGCTACAAAAGCATTACGTGGGACATTGTCAGAGCAGCATAAAGGCTCGTACACACTATAAGAAAATCGTAAGAACTTTTTTGTTCCAAGAATTTTCACACAATTTTTGTACAGTGTGTACACAACTTTTGACAGCCGATTCAGAATTTTTGTACAAAAATTCCCAAAGGGGCAAACTCCAACATTTTTTTCATAGGGGAACAGAATGAACTATTTTCGTTTTTAATGTATACTGTTTTCGTATGATTTTCTTACAAGGAAAAAGTCAAAAGAAAGACTGCTCATGATCAGAAACAACAAAAAAAAGTCTTTGTGTTAAGAGAATTCTCGTGAGCATTTTCGTATGAATTTTCATTCATCGGTTTCCGTTTTGCTGTGAAACATTGAAGAAAAATCAGACGAACATTCGCTCAATTTTCTTTTAGTGTGTACCCCACTTAAAGTGGAGCTCCATCAAGATTTTTTTAAATGCTGCAAAAAAAAAAAATACTTTCCTGAAATGAAGTGTTTGTTGCTAGGCAGATCGTCCTAATCTGCCACTTCCTGATCTGCGGTCCGTCTTCTTTCTTCTGTTCCTCAGCTGCCTCCTGTGGAATGGTGGGGCGGTGTCTTCTGGGACCTTGTGTGTGTCCCAGGAGACATCATCCATTCAGGTTGCGCATGTGCAGTAGGGAATCGGGTGGTGAAGGCTTCACTTCCTGATTCCCTCACCGAGGACGGCGGCGGAGACCCGAGTGTTTGCTCGGCTTCAGCTGCCGTTATCGTGGGCACCCTGGACAGGCCTCCAGCCCCGTCCCTAACACACACACGCTAGCCTGCTCTGGAGAAGGGGGGCGTGCCACTTGCAAATTAGCACTGTAAAGCCTCATCACACATGCTACGTAACAGGCATTGTTGATATGTCGCCTAGCAACGACAGGCAGCGTGTTCCGTTGTTGCTGTGACAACGGATGTAAACATCAGTAAGAGGCTACCACTGCTCACCTGTTTTCCGCCGTTTACACTCCATATAGAGAATCCTCTCCTTTAAAAAAAAAAAAAAAAATGGTGATTGAGACCAACACCGGGAAGGCTGTCCAGTCCAAACACACCAAGGGCAAAGCTTCTTCTGAGGGCTTCACCGTTAGAACCATGATGAGGAATTCAACTGTAAAGCCCCATACACAGTATCAGTTTTCCTGACGGTTTTCTCTTCAGGTTTACCAAAACCATGTAGTACAAGGGCCTGCCTGATTGCATA